>JAOXNO010000041.1:1617266-1631320 GCA_028565335.1 Limnodromus scolopaceus | reverse complement strand
ACCTGGGCCAGGCTCTCACCACCCTCACAGCAAAGAAGTTCTTCCCCACATCTCATCTCAATCTCCCCTCTTTCAGTTTAAAACTGTTCCCCCTTGTCCCGTACCTCCACCTGCTGATAAAGAGTCCCTCCTCATCTCTCCTGTAGCCCCCTTTAGGTACTGGAAGGCTGCTGTAAGGTCTCCTTGGAGCCTTCTCTTCTTCAGGCTGAACCCCCCCAACTCTCTCAGCCTGTCCTCACAGCAGAGGGGCTCCAGCCCTCAGATCATCATGTGCTCCTTCCCTTAATACCCTTTATCTAAGGAGCAAAAGGTGTAGGGGAAGGCTCAACATGTTCAGGGCTACCAGGAGCACTGCAGAAGACATCTAACCAAATAGCTCTAGGTCTTCCAACCACGTAACTAGACATTATTTTGTATTATTAGAGTAACAAGATTAATAAATCTTAGTTCCTTCCAGATTTGTGTCCTTCTTCCCTGCACCTCCAGCTCCCTCCCTAAGACATGCTCTTCTCAGTAGTCTCCCTGATAGCTCGGTGATGATGGGCTCTGCAGAGGACACCCATGGGTGCCAGAGGCCAGGGTGCTCACTGCATGCCTGCTGGCCACGATGAGCTCATGGTGCAGTGTTTCCCGCTTCTCTTCACCTGCATACACCAATTTTATATGATGTGCTGGAGGTTAATTATCTTTGGGAATCTTAATCCCCATTTGAAATGTTGCTAAAAGATGCTAAAAAGCTCAGCGGGTTTTGAGGAAGGGAGGTTGGCAGATGGGCAGTCAGATGCAATTATCCAAGGAAGCCAATCTTAGTTGCTCTTTGGGATTCAGCTGCATTTACATACTATATTAATGTTTTGGTATTAATTTTTGCTGCTGATGCAAAATTGATGGGCCTCATCAGTGTGGAGAGAAGCAAGGTGTGGACTAGATGACCTCCTAAGGGTCTCTTCCAAGGTGGATGGGATTTGAGCCTTGTGGTCCTCAAGGGAACTGGCTGGCGGATTTCTTTCAAGTCAGCAGAAAGACTTCACTTGCCTAGGATCAGGTGCAGGCACTAAATATTCTGGGCAGGTTGATTTTCTTCTTCCTCTTTGCTCTAGTTTTGTTGGATTTGTCATCTTCCTTTGCCTCCAAGGAGATTCTTACATGCCCTCCTTTTTTCATCATCCGCTCACCGTTATTTATTTCCTCTAGCCCTGGCTTTCTTTTCTCTCTTTTTTAAAATGCTTATTTTGGATTCTGTTCATGTAAAACTGGGAAAAAAATACGGTCTCCTTTAAGAGTAGAGATTGCAAGAAAGTATGCGGAGCACTGTTGAGATTTCTGTGCTGACACATTTAATGGTGAAGAGTTTAAGGCTGGAAAATAAATGTGAGTCTTGGAAGAGCAGAACAGATACAGGGTGAGGGGAAGGAAACCTGGCACTTTCTGTTTATGTGGGTATGGACTGTCAGATATATATCTTTTTGCTGAAGTAGAATGTTTTTGTGCTCACTTTAGACCATATAAAGTCCAGAAGAAGGCAGTAAGAGAGCAGTGGAGTGTTATCAGGAGCTCCTGCTCTGCAAGGCACCGCTATTTGCACTCAGTATGTTCAGAAGGTAGTTTTTAACAGGGATTTAAACTTTGTGAGTAGTCTCTGGAAGAATTTTACTGAAGCCAATAACTGGAGGTGAATGTGGTCTAGAACTAGACCTTCTTAACCCAGTTTGATGTTCGCTACTTCAACAAAATTAAGTTTATTTTCTTTAAAAAATGAAGGAGCAAGCATTAATCAGCTTTGGGATTATGCGGCCAATAATTACTTACTTATTATGTTGAAAAGTCCTATTTGTAACCATTATTCTTACTAATGTGTCGTGTGTGTCAGGTGGCCTTTAGTATTAGTGCCTCTTTCCCCTGGCTTTGTTGGCAAATCCTTTTTTCTTTCATAATGCAATCTTCCATTCTGTTTCTTTACAGGTACAGAGGAAATTAAAAAACAAGGTTACCTGTTTAAAAACCAGGGGTAATGACAGGGCAGTTATTGCAGAATTCCTCCTCAAGCAACTGTATAAATTGGGATAAGGATTTGTGTTTCTTGAAGACTGTCCAACTCCTGTGTGTTTATATCTGTACCTCAGTTCATAAAAGGAAGATAAATTGTTGGAAAGTGAAAATCCTGTAGTGGGGTCATATGCTATGAGTGCGGTTGTAGCTGCCGTCCTCTTCTCTAGCCGTCCTTGCAATCCCTGCAGTGTAAGAGGGGCTTTAACTCATTTCCTCCAAGCTTTTTTTATGGGTTGTCGTGCTTTGTCAGTATTTTTTGCGGCCGTATCAGGCAGGGTGGGAACCAAGGTGTGTGGACACTCTGGAATAGTTTAATACAAGTGGAATGAAAAGGGAGTTTCAAGAACTCTCTTTCTTAATTCGAGTGTACTTGATTTAATGATAATTATCTGGAATTCTTTAATCAACTCTCTCTTTACTTATGTTTTTTCATAAAATTTAATGCTAGAATTGACCATGACGTATGATATGAGATATTCTGTGATATTCCAAACCCACCAGGACGTGTTCCTGTCCAACCTGCTCTGGGTGGCCCCGCTGTGGGAGGGGGTCAGACTGGGTGATCTCCAGAGGTTCCTTCCAACCCTGACCTGTCTAGTTTGACCTCCTTTATCTTACAGCCCTGTCTGTTTGTTGGTTGTCATTTTTTTCTGCTGTTCTTATAGTGAATGTAATAATTTGTATTTCACTAAAAAGCATCTGGTCTTGGTTTGAACAGGTGAGGAATGCTCTATGTGCCCGGGGAGTCTGTTCCTCTCTTCAACCGCTTTATCCTCAAAAAAAAAAAAAAGTCTGATTCTTTCCCATACTGAATTGGGCTTCCTCCAGTTTTCAGCTATTGTTGCTTGTTGTACATATTACCGGTAGCCAAAAGAGTCTCTTGTACCTGCTGTTTTCCCACCATGAGGTGCTTACATCCTGTAATAAAGTTACTGTTCAGTCTTCTTTTCTGAGAATATAAATGCGTCTTGCTCTCTACATCTTTTACTGCGAGCTGAAGTCATAAGTACTTTCTCTAGTGCATAAGTACTTTGCTGTTGCTCTTTTCTTTGCCCTTTAATTTCTTAATGTTGCTTAACAATGGCCCATACCAGATTAAGATCCTGTACTCAGGTCACCAATTCTATACATGAAAGAAAATTATATCTTTACTCTGGCTGCAGGCAGTGATCCCAGCAGTCCTATCTATTTCAAGACTGTGCCGAGAGGTCTTTGCTGGTGTCTCTCTCCGACCGTGTGAGGGTACAGTCTTGCACCGTTAACCTCTATTACAAATTTATAGATGTATATCCTTCTGTGTGAGCATCTGGCTCTTCATTCTTTGGAAATAGGGTGCTACATCTGGGGAGAAATAACCCCACGCACCGGTGCAGGTCTTGGGCTGACCTGCTGGAGAGCAGCTCTGCAGAGAGAAACCTGGGAGTCCTGGTGGACAAGAAGTTGCCCATGAGCCAGCAATGTGCCCTTGTGGCCAAGAAGGCCAATGGCATCCTGGGGTGCATCAAGAAGAGTGTGGCCAGCAGGTTGAGGGAGATCATCCTCCCCCTCTGCTCTGCCCTGGTGAGGACACATCTGGAGTACTCTGTGCAGCTCTGGGATCCTCAGTTCCAGAAGGACAGGGAACTGCTGGAGAGAGTCCAGCGGAGGCTATGAAGATGATAAGGGCCTGGAGCATCTCTCTGCTGAGGAAAGGCTGAGAGACCTGGGGCTGTTCAGCCTGGAGAAGAGAAGGCTGAGAGGGGATCTCATCAATGCTGAGCAATAGCTAAAGGGCGGGTGTCAAGAGGATGGGGGCACACTCTTCTCAGTGGTGCCCGGTGACAGGACACAGGGCAACAGGCACAAACTGGAACACAGGAAAATCCATCTCAACATGAGGAGGAACTTCTTTCCTGTGAGGGTGGCAGAGCCCTGGAAGAGGCTGCCCAGAGAGGTGGTGGAGTCTCCTTCTCTGGAGACATTCAAAACCCACCTGGACTTGTTCCTGCCCAACCTGCTCTGCATGACCTTGCTTTGGCAGGGGTTTGGACTGGGTGATCTCCAGAGGTCCCTTCCAAATCCCTACAATTCTGTGATTCTGTGAAAATCCACTGCTCTTTAGTCATGTAAGCACATGCACATGGATGTAGAAATTCAGTGTTGTAATAGGTGTGGCTGTTTTCTACTCCTTGTGCTGTAAATGAAAAACTCTCAGCCGTGGTGTATGGGCTGCCCAGGGACTCTGATGCTAATTCAGTGCCATAAATAATTGCGTGTTGCCTTAGTTTTGGTGTCCTTGGATAAACGCATCCATTGGTGCCTTCTTGTAGGGCTGTGCATCCTCTGCCATCCTGCTGGTCTCGTTAGGACATGATCATATGAGCAGTTCATGCAACCTTTGATCAGGTATATTTATAACTTCATTGAAAGAATAAAGTAAACATTGTCCTTAAAACTATGTCACCGAGTGTTTGTTACATTCCTCCTCTTGGATTCCGTGCTGATAAACTCCCACCTTGGGTAAAGCGTGGCAGACAGGAATGGTCTTGAGCTGTGCAGGGGGATCGTTGACTACTTAAGGTCATTCTGTCTGTCCTTTTGTGTTTGAGGACGTTAACAGCCTTCTAGCATGTGTTTGGTCTTCCCAAAACAGGATTGGAAATCAATGTAAGCTCACTGGGGGTCTCCCAGGGTCGCGCTCTTAGTCTGGTGGGAGCAAAGCCAGAAAGTCTTGCTTTCCTATAGGATCTGGCCCTGGAAAGGATGGTTTCTGCTGTTGTATCCGTACTGCACACGTGATCCAGCGCTGCGGATGCATAATAAATCGCTTTTAAAGGGCTGTAGAGGGGGAAAATATCTCGTGTGTCACTCCAGGTAACTTGGCTCCCCTGTTTCCAGCTTGTTTGGAGCTCTTAGGTCGCCGCACTGCATGTACTAATGGATGGCATGCAAGGCAGCTCGTTATCCTTCCCGTAGCTATGCCAGAAATAGGTATTTGTGGAGTTTTTGTGCGTTTTTCTGAATCATGTGTAGCTGCTTTATATCAGACAGTAACACCGAGTACTTCAAACCTGTGTAATTACCCATAGCTTGTGCTGGGTCAAGGAGGCTATAGCAAGGAAAATAGCTTAAAAAACATGGTGTTTGTATACTTAAGAATAACTTACGAGCTAGGCAGGCTAAATATATGCGTCACTGCTGTCTCCTCTCTGGGTGTCTTGATGAAGCCGTTTCAATCCGTTTGCCAGATGCGGGTTTTATTATTATCCTGACTTCCAAGCATTGCTCGCTTTGAGCATCTGAAGACAAAGGCAGCTAATTAACAAATGAAATCAGCAAGCTGTGTAGTCCCAGCAGCTGAAAAAAAAAAAAAAAATTAAAAAAAGAAAAGAAGATACAGCAAATATAGCATGTGATCCTGCTCTCCTCTTTGTGTGTCTGTGTGTGAAACTCCCCCGGAGCTCAGGTGAGGTTGCAGGAGATGGTCCATGTCTCCTACTCAGAGATGATGTGATGCCTCCAGCACTTTGAATTCAGGGTAAAGCGGATATTAATAGCATCTGCCACACTTCTCTGCACCTTCCACACCAACATCTCTGGCCGTCGTGGTGCAATTCACAGTGCATTTAGATTAGACCCGTTTTGAGGAGCTTCTCCTGGGTTTTCTGTTTGTTTGAGAGCTCAGGGATGTGTGAAGGGAGTTCTTGCAATAACAGCATTTAGCATGCCGGTGCCATCTGGGTGTTGGAAACTGTTTGGTTCAATTCAAAGATTAAAGACTGAAAAATTGAACCTAATGGTGGCATAAACCTCTGCGGAAAACATACTTCTGTAATTATTTTCATTTTGATTAATAGGCTTTAACTATGTAGCAACACCCATGACTTCAGCTTAATTTAAAGAATGATTAGTCAGTTAACTCTTCGTAATTTGATCAACCCAAAATGAAAATTTTTGAGGTTTTTTTCCTCCTGCAAAGCATTTCAAAAATTCATCTTGCTGAGCTTCTTAAAAATCTTTCTCCATTGCAACAAGATCTCCCTGTGTTTTCAGTGATTTCCCCTCTCCCCAGGTTTCTTGCTGTGCAATACCTGAAGTCCCAGCTTCCCTCCCAGACTGTTCCAGTGCTTTCAGGGAACAAACACCCACAGATACTCACACATATGTGCAGAGTTTTAAATAGTCGGGGTGTTTTGTTTTTTTTCAAAGCCTATTTGGAAAGTTGAATATCAGTTAGTACCAATTCAATTAGACATTGAAACCGGAGTTCTGGAGAGCTTTGACAAGAGGGGCATTAATGCCACCGGGATCAGATGGCTTTAAAATAGCCTGTCCACAGGCAATTAATTCAACAGTTATATTGGAATAATTCTGCAGAATACCTTGGTAGTATTGTAAAAAAAAAAAAAAAAAAAAAAAAGCCTATTTTGGGTTATGTTTGCAGCTCTGGCATTGCCTGAGCAAAACCAGTCTTGTATAACAATCCGGTAAAACGTTTGTCTAACCCTGCGTTGATGCAGCTGCCGAGATCTTTCCAGCGCCGCCAATGGAAAAGTCATTCAAGCTCTGCAGCGCAAATTTGCTATTAATTTGACCATTTTGAGATGCTTTGGCAGAGGGTGTGCTGCGTTTGCATTCCCAACTGATATTGCTTTGAGGTTTCCTTATATTCTTACCAAAAATCCATCCCCTGCCATAGTACAGCACCATGGAGAAAGAGGGTGCCTGGTTCGCTATGTTCTAGAGGAGAACTGGTGTTGGAGGGGGTGAAGACAGATCCAGAACAGACCCATTGCAAGAGGGCAGGTAGCGCAAACAAGGAATGGCATCACAGCTCATGGTATTTTGGAATAATTTGGGTTGGACCTTTTGTCCAACCCCCTGCTCAAACCAGGGCCAATTCTCAGGGCTTTGTCCAGTAAAGCTCTGAATGTCTCCAAGAACTGTACCCCACAGCCTTTTTGGACACCTGGAGAATTTGTTTTCACTTATAACCAGGAGGAACTTGTGGTGTAACTTAGACCTTGTGGTCATTTGCTTTGCACCTCTAAGACAAGTTTGTCTTCATCTTCTCTGTAACTTCTCGGTAGTCAGCCAAAGAGAGAAATTAGATCTCCCCTTCATCTTACCTTCTCCAGGCAAAGCCAAACCCAGCTCCCCCCAGCCTCTACTTGTATGGCATCTCCTCCAGCCCTCTGATCATCTTGGTGGCCTCCTCTGCACTCACTCCGGTATGTCCATGTCTTGACCTGGTGCTCAGGATGTTGTCTTGCAGCCATGGGCAGGATCATTTCCCTGCTGGCTACACTCTTGCTGTTGCAGCCTGGGACGTGGTTGGCCACCTCCTGTTTAGCTTCTCCACCAGGACCTCCAAGGCCTCAGCCTTAGCCTTCTTTGTGTCAGGATGTTGGTTGACACCTTACACTGGCAGACCTTCCAATCGCCCTCAGAAATCTCATTTTTGGGCTTTAAGTGATGTAGTCTGCCCAGTCTGAACTTCATGAAAATGAAGCTAAGTCAAGACTTGGACATCTGTGGATTTCACCAAAGAGAACACACCTTCATCCAAGGGGAGAGATCGGAGGAGCAGTCCCCTGACTCAGTGTTGGAGACTCGTGGCTGTCACTCATCCTTGTTTGTGATTGAAGGATGTTCTTTCCTAAGCCGACGCTGGAAAACATTCATGTGTGAAATATTCTGTGTTCATCAAAATACAGGGAACAGGTGTTTTGGCCTAGAAGTTGAAAGGAGCTAATTTCCTTCTTTTTATTTTCCGTTCCATGAGTAGAAGACATAGCATTTCAGCAATCTCTTCCCATTTCAAATGCTACTGTGATTTAAAATAACCTTTAAAACAAAAATGAAATCTCATTAGAAAATGCCATCCTAATTTGGAGCAACAGTTTCATAATTTGTTTCTGTGATATTAAATTAAATGCTTTGTAGAGTAGAATGAAGGTAACATTTACTTAAAATCCGTGCACTATTACAAGGCATTATTGCTCAAATTATTCCAAATTTTGGAACAGGTTTAGTTTCTAATTAATCAAGAGACTCTCAATCTTTATTCTTGTTATGCAAATCAAAATGTAAGCATCTAAAGAATAATTTTCAAACGTCCACACTGCTTTTCAGTGTGGACGTTTGAAACCTGCTAATCTATTCAGATTGCTAACGGTGGGCTTCCTTTAATGATCCCCTGCACCTCTAGTTTTTAAAAGCTATCAAACCCCCACATTTTTGAGAACTGCTGTGCTGATGGTCCACCTAACGCAATGCACTGTGGTTTTGGGGGTGTTTGGCTGGCACTTGGAGAAAGGACACAGGAGAAAAACGTGTGTGATGGTTCTTCCAAAACAATTGTCCTTATTTCTAAAACCTTTGACAGGAGACTCAAGTGTGCAGGTGCCTTTGAGTGTGACGGTCTTCCCTTGGACCACTGGTGGTCGTGCCAAGGTTAGACCACCTTGTTCTGCATTCCACTGAATCGTGGCCTCAAATAAATCTAATGAGTTGACATTTGGATAGTCACTCATGCAAGACTTTGCAAAAATAGAGTTAAATTTTTGGATGAGTGATTAATTGAGCACTACTTACAGCATTATTTATATTTTGTTTTAAGGAAGAAGCACTGCAGATAAGGTTCTGAAATTATTTTCGCCAAGGCTGAGTCGCATGTGGGAACGTGCTGTTGCTGTGTGTGTGTAGGTCACATCGTTACAGGGATAATTGGGGATGTTCTTCCTCCTCTCTGTGGGCAATAGCATCGGTACCTGTGTTGTACCTGTAGGAGCCAAACCTGGACCTACCTTTGAAACGTGGGGCTGGACTTGGAGAAGCAACTTCTCCTTGGCTGCCAGCCCCCTGGGTAGGGTCACTTCTCCCTCAAGCTCACCAGACAATCGCTGACCACGTTATTCAGAGGCTGAGTGTTATTAACCAGTAAAAGATGGTAATTGCTTTTTTCCTTTTGGTTTTGTTTTGGTTTTTTTGGTTTTTTGGGTTTTTTTTCCACCCCTTTGGCATAATTCAGGCTTTCAGAGAAAGCACATAATAAACAATAGTAAACCGCTGCAAACAGGAATCTACTTGTTCCTGATGGAATAAAGCCCAAATTAATTAATTAGGTGTACTCACATTCCAAGGGCTATTGTTATTTCTTCCCTATTTAGGATGAGTGTATTCTGTTGTGGGGATCTAATTTTCTTTGAGCTGGTGTGGTGGGAGTAGTTATATGAAATCTGTATTTTAATCAAGAGAAGCGTGTTCCAAAGCCTGTGACGAATTTACCTGCTTGAAGTTAAATGCATGTAACTGAAAGAAGGGAATATGCATTAAATTACTGTATTAAATTGCTGCTTTAAAGGAAAACAGTTGCATTCACATGATCTATGCTCTAGTGGATCCTACCATTAGGATGCAAATTAGTCTGTCTATTTATTTCCAAAGCTTTATAAACTATTTTGTCTAAGCGACATTTAAATAAAAATCACACATAGGAAACAAGTAGTAAAGACGAAAACCAGATGAAACCTCAGTATTAGTGGAGCCATAACAGGAATATGATTTACATCATCTTATATAATATTGAATATACTGTTATCTCCCAAAGACTGAGTTATAAATGAAGATCCAGTTCTGCTGGGTGCTGTACAGATGAAAACAAACTCTAAATTGGGATTCTGCTACAAAAGTCCTAAAAATGTACATTTGTGACGTTTTGAGCTGTATTGCCTCTATTTCGCTGTTGACTCGACGCATCGTGGAGCCATCGTAGGGTCAACTGAAGCCTGATTTTCTTTTCTCCCCCCCCCCCGTCTTTCCAGATTTGGACGATCCAATCGTGACAGTCCACCAGAGCATCGGGGAGGCGAAAGAGCAGTTTTACTATGAGAGAACGGTGTTTCTCAGGTGCGTGGCCAACTCCAACCCGCCCGTGCGGTACAGCTGGCGGCGCGGCCAGGAGGTCTTGCTGCAAGGGTCTGACAAAGGAGTGGAGATCTACGAGCCCTTCTTTACCCAGGTAGGAATGAGGGGACAGGATTTTTTTTTTTTTTTTTTTTTTCCTTCCTTAGGAGTCTATTTAATCTACTTGTACCGGTTTTATTGTACCTGGACCTTCCTGCGTGTCCCTGCGGGGTTTGTGGTGTGGGTAAGCCGACGTGCCCTCTGCATAGCTACGCCCAGCACAAATTCACCCAAGTAATATTATTATAAAACATCCTAACATCAACACAGGTCTTTTAATTTTTTTTTGTCAAATTATGGAGTAGGAAATTGTGGGAAGATGCGCAGCACATACTGTCTGCAGGAGCCCCTTTGGAGTCATTTTGCTGCAAGCCCAAACCTCTGATTTGACTGCTATTTCCTAATCTTTTTCAATACAATGCAAAATGATTCCACGCAGAAGTTACAGCCTAAAAAGCTTTTCAAGAAGGCTAAACTCTATGGCAACTCCATGTGGCCTTTTTTTTTTAATTTTTTTTTTTTTATTTTATTCTGCCTTTCGCTTCTTTGAATATAAGGTTTTTTTCCAGAATTACACACTTAAAAGATGAGGTGGTAAAAATGGAAAGACGTGATTTTTTCAGTCTTCCTGCTCTCGCTCACAGCCACGGAGCCAGACTGGTCCATCAAAAGAGTCTGTCAGATTAGATCAGATTAATTTATTTTTAGCACATTTGCACATTCTCAGAATCCAAAGGTGGCCTATCCTATTGTCTATGGACAAAAGTGTGTGGCGGCGTTTGCAAAATGGAAAAAAAAAAAAGAAAAAAGGAGAAAAAAAAATTTGTTTTGGAAAGTCTCAAGCAATAACAAGTAAAGACAGAGGTGAAAACTGTCTGGTAATTTGGTCTTCATAGCAGAAAGCAACCTGCAACTTTCATAAATAATTTTCAGCTAATGATGTGCGAGCACCTTCATTTTTTCCTTTTTATTGTACTTGACAGCTTTATATTGCTACAGTGGCTTGGTATTTTACTGAGAAACGTGGAGCCCGGAACCTTGCGGAGATGAGAATTAGATTACATAGTCGAGTTATTGGTTTTCTAAATGTGACGAGATTAGTTTTAATTTAACATGTACAGACCTTGTTTAGCAAATCTGTGGTTTGTTTCCTTGGACACAACTGTGTAAACTGGAGTTTTTTAATGTTTTCATTAAAAAGTGAGAGACTCCCTTGATATGGGACTTTTTGTTTTATATTTCAACGTGGAAATGCTCCTACCTTCCCGATCAGCTAACAAGAACATAGCTAATAAAATGCATCACATGAAATTTGATCCAATATTTTTTTTAAAGAAAAAAATATTTCTAGGTTACTGGGAGCATTCTTCCTAGAACCTCTGTCTGGGCTGAATTAATGAATAAATCAGATTGTCATGTTGATAGTCGAAAGCTTGTCCATAACCTTTTTACATTTATCGGAGGTCAGGTTGAATTATTGTTTCTTGTAGCTGAGCCTTCAAGATCTGATACATGTTTATAAGAGTAAAAAAGATGCAGTTAAAGGTTCAAGAGTCATAAACCTCGATGTAATTGGTTCAGTTTCTGATACAGTAACAAACAGTAAGAGCTGATGTGAGGAGGGGTCAAGGAGATTAAACTTCAGAGCATCATGAGATATGAATTTCAGGTGGCATTTTTTGGTGATTGTTTTGAAGGTGGATTATCAGTCTAAAATTCAAATTAGATGTAAACGAAAACAAGTGGTAACACAATTAAATTTTCTAGGCTAATTTTTCTTTCCAGTCGTTTTCTTGCTTTGTTAAATCATAGAAGGCACCTGGAAAACTGGGCATATAAAAATGAATTCTTGAACTTCAAACATTTTTTTTTGATGAGTCAGGTAATGTCAGCTACTTATTTTAGCTGCCATGGGGAGAAAAGTTGGGCGAACGTGCTCATTCTCATCTGTTGGGAGTATTCGAAACACTAAACTTTTCAAAACCAAAATCTCGATGCCGATTTTTTTCCTAAGAGCTTGCATCATCCTCGTTGCACATTGTGATTGCACAGCCTGAGCACCAGATTAAATTTGCTGTATTTACAATAATTATGCAATTAGACATAATTAGACTAATTATCCAAACCAGTGAAGAAAATATATACATTTTCATAAATCTCTGCAATCTGCAGATACCATTGTGAGTTCAGCCCAGGAGTTCAACTTGGCATCCAGAGATTGAATTGATGGGATGTGGCTGCTCCCAGTTCCCAGGACTTGACAACTTTGGTACCTGGGTCCCTACTAACCTGGATTGGGCCCTTTTCTAGCCCAGATAAACCTCTTCCTAAAGTCGTATCTCTGTCTTTAGGAGCAGCTTTTCAAAAGCTTGGTCCTGCAAACGCTAAATCAGTGTGTGCTTAATTATGTGCTTAAATCACAGGATTTCTGGGGGACTGATTGCACATAGAAAGCACTTCAGTTCCGAAGACACCAAGCTTGATTTTCATGACCATCTCTCTTCTTGTCTGGCTAGCTGTACCTTCTCTTTTCTTGATTTTTGCTAGTTCTGTACATGCATTTTCACAAACTACCGTATTTTGTATGGCCTTATATAGGCCTGTGCAGTTGGTGGACGTGATATTGTTCAAGGAAGTGCCATAAAAGAAATCCAATTGCTCAAGCTGTGGTAATATTAAAAGTTGTAGCGGAATTAAAAGGACACGTGATAATGAACGTTTTCCAAAATTTGCTCTTTTAATGATTTATAAGCCCATTCTGAGCATCAGCCCCCCCGGGTTGGGGTTCTGCCTACGCCTTCTCTAGCCATAATAAGGTTTAGCTAATTAGTATGAACACAGGCAACTGGAGGAGACTGAAAGTGGAGGAAGTTTGTGATTTTAATGCTAGAGGGAATAATGTGGAGGTACTGACATACATAGATTTGCCTGATGTTTCCACAACCCTCCACCCTGTTGAGCTTTGCTGTGCTCCTGGTGCTCTCCTCCTCCCTGCTCTGTCCCACAGCATCTCTGCGTGCTCGGGATTTTACCTCTAACACTCCTTTCAGCTTTTCATTACTCCTTTTACTAGCAACGTTGTAAGATTTCTACATACAAATTTCAGCAACTTGCTTTTTTTCTCTCCTGAGTTTCTGCTTCTGCAGTGCCCGTTCCCCAGAGTACTGCGGCGGAAATCTTGATATTTCCCAGTTTTCTCTTGATTGTGTCTGAAGGAGCCTCCTCCATTGCACATCCCGTGCAGGTCCCTGCTCCATCGTTTACACTGCTGGCTAAAAATAAAATCCATCAGGGGCTCATTTTCAAAGGAAGACAGCAGGATTTCTGTAGATTGTGGCTTTTTTCATCATGTAGATTATATTTAAAGTTATATTATTCCGAATAATGCTGCAACTGAGACACTCTGTCAAACCAATTTCCCCTTTGCTGCTCTCTTTTCTTTTGCCTTTAATAAATAAGTGGGGCTACGGTTTTAGGTTATACCAGCTGCCATTCTTTCAGAAAATTAAATAAAATATATTTTCTGGGCCACTTCAACGTCTGCTTCTAATTAGCCACCCCTGCATCTTCCTCTTGCCTCCTGAAAGCCAGTCTCAGTGTATCCCACATCCCTGGTTGTTCCTCTTTCTCGGTGTCTTCCTAACCCTCTCTCTTGCCACATGCAGGGAGAAACGAAGATCCTGAAGCTCAAGAACCTCCGACCTCAGGACTATGCGAATTACAGCTGCATCGCCTCGGTGAGGAATGTCTGCAGCATCCCTGACAAGATGGTGTCCTTCCGACTCTCTAATAAAACAGGTGGGTCTCCAGCAGCGACCCTCCCCGGTCATCTCATGTCCCACTGGTCTTTTCTGTTTCGATGTTGTTCTCCTGCTTAAAATCTATGTGACCGTGAGCAGCCACACAGCGGTAGGAGCCCTTCAGGAGCAAGGTGTACACACTGTTTTCAGGTGTTTTCTTTTTTGGAATCATAGAATCACAGAATGATTAAAGTTGGGAGGGACCTCAAAGGTCATCTCATTCCAACCCCCTGCCCTGGGCAGGGACACCTCCCACCA
>JAOXNO010000041.1:1570600-1593931 GCA_028565335.1 Limnodromus scolopaceus | reverse complement strand
GAGGGGGCTTGGAGCAACCTGGTGTGGTGGGAGGTGTCCCTGCCCAGGGCAGGGGGTGGCACTGGATGGTCTTTAAGATCCCTTCCAACCCAAACCAATCTATGATTTAGAAGGGTGTCATTGTGCACCAGTTTGGATCTGTCACCCCATCAGCAGCTTCCCCCATTACCTTCTTTAAATAGGTCGCTTTGTCTCTCCCATTGTAACTGCAACATTTTTTTTAGTGCCAATTGACTCGGTGTGACTTTTCCCTTCTGTGAAGCTGGAACATAGTGTTTGGAGTTAATTTTTCAAAGAGGCGGGATTCCTTGTCAGTTTAAATATAAAATAATAATTTTAAATGACCTGTGCTCAACTTTAGCACAAAATCTTTTGCTGAACAAAAAGCACTCTGGGGAAATGCATTTTGAGGCTGAGATTGCTGGAAATACCTATTCCATTATGTCTTTAAAAACTGCATGTGAACTGTGTAGTAGCTACTGCTAAAAAGGAGGTGGGGGAAAAAAAAAAGACAAGACACAGATTTTGTAAAAAATTAAAATTTTATTGCTATTTTTAAATAGATTTAAAAATTTATTAAAAATCCTGTAATCTGTATTACTGATGTCCATTCTCACACACGTGCTTACCCTCTGCTTTCCTGCAATGGCTCTATTTATCCCGGAGCTTTTTCTTGGGAATTTCCCCTGTTGGTTTAGAGCAGGTGGATGAAGTAAAGGATAAAAATAAGCCTGCCCGGTTACACACCAGCACCTCTGCTCTCACCCCTCGGAGATCCTCGGATGCTGTGAATTGAAACGTGAGCAGGGCCCCCACGGGGCTGATGCCGAGCGCCAGAACGGAGACAGGGCTCGCGAGTTTTAGCCAAAAAGGTGGAAATTGGGTTTTGGCGGCAGCGGTGACAGTCGTCACCCGGCGGGTCACCCCAGCCGTTGGGCAGCTGCTGGATGCCAGCCGACGTGTCCATCTGACACACGTGATCCTTAGCTGGCATCATCTGTGACGGTGGGAACGCCGGTTGGGGATGCTGGCTCCAGCACGCCAAGTCTAAAACGTTGGGTTTTCTGTGCAAATAGCAGAAAGACCTTTTTCCCCACCCCCACCCCCCTGTATTCTGGGAAGGTCGCACAGCAGACTGATTATACTGGTGCTTATTTCATGGCTGGAGAAAGCCGAAAGCCTTGGCAAATGTCCATACACACAAAACGGGCATCACTACGCCGCGCAGACGTGACGACAGCCGTTGACTTCCTAATGAGGGACTGTGCGGGCACACGGAGCTCCGTTGTGCCATGGGAGCGGGAGGCCGGCAGAGATGAGCTCCCTGGGAGGTTGCGGTGGGGTGGAAATTCAGCAGCCCCTCTGCCGGCTTTCAGTATCCATTGGTGGTTGTGCTTTCCTTGGGGCCGGCTAACAGGAAAAGCAGAAAGCAAGAAGGATTTCATGAAGGTGCTTAGGTTTTGAAATTCATAATCCAGAATATAAGTATCTGAAGGGTGGGTGTCAGGAGGATGGGGCTGGTCTTTTTTTCGGTGGTGCCCAGGGACAGGACAAGAGGAAATGGGCACAAACTTGAGTATAAGAAGTTCCACCTAAACATGAGGAGGAACTTCTTTCCTGTGAGGGTGGCAGAGCCCTGGAACAGGCTGCCCAGGGAGGTGGTGGGGTCTTCTTCTCTGGAGACATTCAAACCCCACCTGGACACGTTCCTGTGGGATCTGCTCTGGGTGGCCCTGCTCTGGCAAGGGGTTGGACTGGTTGATTACCAGAGGTCCCTTCCAACCCCTACAATTCTATGATTCTGTAGTAGGACTGGAAGGGCCTTCCTCGGGTCATTGAATCCAGTTTTCCTTATTCCAGGCATTCATTTAATCTCATCTCATCTCTGTACAATCTTTTTTTTTTTTGTAAAATGACCAACTCCACCTGCAATTTCCATAGCTTTCTTCCAGCAACCTCCCAGCTCTTCCCAGGTGTCTCTTTCCACATCTCACTGCTCTGATGTTGGGATCCTCTCTCATTGCCCTCATAATGTGCCTGTGGTGGGTTTGCCATCCCTTGAAAGCAGCTCTGCTGTGGAATGGCATTAGGCAAGCTCGGGCAATGCCATGCTGGGATGGAAGGCTGGGCTTTGGGTTGGGCAGTTGGGCGTCTTCACCCTGCCGAAAGCTCTTCCCTGTCCCCTCTCCTGCATTATGCAATTATGTATATTTTTTTATCATAATTTTAAGCAATTTGCTTAACTCTTTGTTTTAACAGCACTTACCACCTTGCTTACTTTCTGCTGTTGGACAAGACAAACTACCTTCCTCCAGTGTGGGGTTTAGATGGACCTTTCAGAACCGTTTGGAAATGGGCATTGGGAGGGACCCTTATGCTGGATGAGGATGAGGAGTAGCTCAATAAACTGGAGGCTGAGTACCAGGCTGGTCCCTCACCCCACGGCAGCTCTCCCAGCTCACCCACGGGTGCCAGCACCACTGCAGGCATCTCTCTGGGGCCTCTTCTACCTTTTTAAGCATCAATACAGTTTAATCCAAAAAAAAAAAACCCAAACCAGCCAGCCAATTCTGATTCATCCACCGAGAGCTGCGCCCTGGGAATGGGATTTCAATAAGACAAGATTTTAGCCTGAAAAACCTGATCTTACAGCACATCCAGCGTGTAGCTACAGCCATAAGTTACCAGCGCGCTATCCTAAAAGTTTACAGCTCTGAGAATGAATGTGTAAAAAAGTTGAGCTTCAGAGTTTAATAAGTCCATTTATTTTTATTATCTGCTATAGTAGGCTCAGGCATGTGCGTTCTCTCCCAGGCCGGGGCGTCTCATGGATGAGTTCATAAAACGGTTCCATATAAAAATGTAGATGGTTTATTGATGCTTCTGCCCTTTCATTAGGGCTTCCCAGAATTTTTGTGTACCTAAATTTTTATTTTCAAAGAAGTTTGCTCCTCTGCAAAACACCCCATGGTGCCCGACAGGCACCATGTTTCTATAAAGATATATCAGAAGGGATTTCAAGAGATAATATTCATTTGATCTCTCTCCTTCTTGTGGGTAGCAATGTTCTTTCTTCACTGAGGGCAAGGAAAAAAAGTTATCCTCACTGTTGGTTGGCCAGCAATTATTAACTATTAATGCAATTATTAACTACTAATGTGTGATAATTATTTTTTTTTTTTTGCAGGGATGTGGTGTCATAGTTTAATATTCTATTAGATGTCGGCTGTTTAATACACAATGAGGTCTGTGTAGTCTTAACAAAATTATCATTTTGGCGGAAAAAAAATTGAGTTTTTCAAAGTTTTGTCTCATCCTTAAGGGAGAGGAAGAGAAGAGAGGAGAAAGAACAGCGCACAATGTTTTGTTCTGATGTTACCAAGATGCTTTGATGACCTTAAAATGTGTTTTAAGGTCCTTGTATGGCAACTGCGGATGGGGTTGGTAGGTCTCTGCCCAGGCTGACAAATCATTCTGGAAAGTTTTATAGGATCGTGATTAATTTTTGAGGCATTGAACTGTGGAATAAAAACAAGTTGTTGAAGGGAAATGCGTCCCGTGTTGGACCAAATCCAGGCTCTAACGAGGTCCCGCAGTCGAATAAAGCTCTTGAGCCACACAAGAAGCCGGAGATGGGGACAATCCAGTGTGGAAGCCTCAGAAACCAGGGGTTTCCTCCAGGTTTTGGAAGAAAGGCAAGTGCTGACTTTCATTCTCAGTGTGTGAGCACAGAGGAGAGTGAAGATTTACGATATGTTACTTTTGGGTGTCCAAGAAAACTCAGCAAAGCTTGCTTTTTTTTTTTTTTTTTTTTTTGACAGCTTTGGCACAAGAATTAGACTTTCTAAAGGCACTGGCCTTGGAAAACACCCAGCTGTAATGTTCAGAGGATTTATAATTTGTTTGGCAAGTGCACAGCCCACTGGGGATTGTGTCAGCTTCTCCAAACTGTTTAATTTATATCCCAATTCTTGTCTGGCTGGTGACGAGAGCCGTGAAGTTCCCGTTTGCCAGTGAGACGGGGCCGTCTGTGGGAGGGGGCAGCCCTGAGCCCCCAGGTCTGGCCGGGATTGTGCCCCATACCTTGTCTCAGCAAGATGTACCAGCCTGGGATCTTGTAGCACAGGAAATTTGGGGGTTTTGGTTTTTTTTTTTTCCTTTTTGTCTACTTGGGGTTTCAAAAAGTGCTAAATGCCAGCTGCTGGTTTGTCACCACTGCTTATTGATTGGCCTTCACTCATTTTTTTGCTCTTTCACCCTCCTGTGCCCACCTTGATGCGTTTGAATCATTATCTGCATCTGTTGAAAATCAGAGATGAAAGCAGCTTTCCACCAGGCAGATGGGGCCGGTCCCTGGTAGGAAACTGCAGTTTCTGTCCCAAAAGCAGCTTTATAGTGGTGTGACACCACAGGGACGACTTCTAGTTTTCCCAAGCAGGGATCTGCAGGCAGAAGGTTGCTCATTCTCCATCCCTGGAGGTTTTCAAGCCCTGGACAACCTGTTCTGAGCTCCCATCTGGCCCTTCTTTGAGCAGAAAATTGGTCTGAAAACCTGAGCTCCCTTCCCACCTGAATATTTCTATGAAACCTCTATGTCTTGGCTTATGATGATGCTTATTTCTCTTGAATATTTACTTCTAAAAGCAGTTAAAAGAGGAACCACGCTGTGTTTCCCATACTTTGATCTCAGCTTCATCTATTTAATGAATCATATACTGAGTAACTTGTAAACTGAAATCTTCTTCATTACAAAGAAGCATACACCTCCCCTTTCTTCAAAAGAAAAGCAATGAAAGAAATAGGAGCTAATTAACTAGAGCACACGTAAAATCAGACACCTGCCACATGGCATCTCCAGAATAATAAATCCTTTTCTTTTAAAAATTAGAAGCATTTATAAAAATAGAGACAAAACCTGAAATCTCTGTGCAGTATTTGCATTTAAATTGAAAATGTGAATGCATCTGGTCTTGTAAGTGCCAAATAATTACTTGATATTAAAAAGTTGGAGACGCTGTAGTAGAAGCTGCTTGACAACTTAATTGTTCTGGTAGCTACTGAAAGTTAAGGCTTGAAAAAACTTTAAGCTAAAACCATGTTGACAGAAGCAAAATGAACTGTTGGTAAAGTGCTGAGAATATGTGTCTTTTTTTAGCAAGACTTTACTTCAAGTCTGTCTTTGGATGGAAAGGTGACTATGGGGAACGTTCAGGCAGCATAATTTTGTCACAATTATCTTGCAGAGTCTTAAATACCCAACTTAAGAAATTGAATTTTGAGAGTAGTCAACGTTGATGCATTCTCCCTGAAAGCTCCGTGAGTGTTTATGTAGTTACGCTATTTTTTTAATGTTCTCCTTATGACCCAAACAAGGTGCCCCCTGCCCGCTCACTCATCGGGCGTATTTTCTGCTGGAATAGGGTTCTTTCATGTGAAAACATCAAAATAGCATTATTTGCTGCTAATGCAGGTGGAGCTAGCTTTGTGCAGTGCTTACGGGTGATTTTATTTGATGTTAGACTGGCTTTTTAATTCTGAGCAAAATGTGCCGACCTCCTTTCTGAACCAGAAAGCCGCCATGTCTCAGCAGGGGACCAAGCGGCCGTGGGGTGACAGCAATGAGCCATGAGGTAAAAGAGCTTTCCCTGCTAGAGGAGAAATAAAACAACAGTATGATGCTGACCTGGGCAGGGCTGGTGGTCCCCCATCAGCCAAGAACAGATCTGAATAACAGAGTACAAAATAGATGAAACTGCTGTGTGGGCAAGCTGGCGAGACTTTGAGTATTTAATTAAAAAAAAAATGCTGTGGGCTGGTGCTATGCAAAAGGTGTTGAGGGATCTATCCCAACTACTTTCTTTTTTGAGGAAAAAATTCTTTAGTGTGAGGGTGGCAGAGCCCTGGAAGAGGCTGCCCGGAGAGATGGTGGAGTCTCCTTCTCTGGAGACATTCAAACCGGCCTGGGCATGTTCCTGTGCAACCTGCTCTGGGTGGACCTGCTCTGGGAGGGGGTTGGACTGGATGATCTCCAGAGGTCCCTTCCAACCCCTACAATTCTGTGATTCTTTTCATCCAGTTTGGTATTTCTGTAAGTAAAAAAGGCAAAGCCCGTGGCTGGACACAGGGTGGTCATTCTGGGGGTTTCTAGCTACTATGAATTGACTGGAAGACAAAGTACGTGTTGGCAGATTTCCATGGTTTCGCTTTTCTAGTGGATTTATTACTTTGTTTGGTTTCAAGAATGACCAGGGAGGGTGACTGTTCTTACTGGAAGACATTGAAATGTGCTCTGATTTGGTCTGTATGGTGGGTCTTGTAGACCCTGCCAGGCCACATCTACCATGACTTATTATTTGAGACCCAGTTTAAACACTCCAGGGAGACGATGGCTTCTTGTGATCTGCAGTGCAGGATGCTTTTCAAGATTATTCAGGGTCAAAAAGCAAAAGCTGAATGGAGGGAGGTGTTTTGTTGCCTCACAATCTCTCATCATTTAAAAATAAAATTGCAGAACACTGGGATTATGGTAGGTGAGTGTTAGAATAGTACAAAATAAAATCAAAGGTACACAGTGCAAGAAGGAAACAGAAGGACTTGCAGAAACCTTGGCTTATCAAGAGGGAAGAGTTCTGGCACCCAAGGCTGCTACTTAAGGAGCTCATTTTATGGTGGCCTAATTAGAAGGGCTCAGAGCACAGTGACAATGAGGAACGGCAGGTGGAACTGGGAACCACAGCTTTTCTTTTCTCGATCCGTTATTTTGATTTGTCACCAGCAGATGTATGAACCTTTAACCATATATTTTAGCCCTTCTTAAATGCGTCTTCTTTAAGTAACACTGAATTTGGACGTACTTTCTCCCCCCCCATTTATATTTCCCTCCCAAATCCACTAATCTTATTTCCCTTCCTGTTTGGAAAATTGACTTCTTAAACACCAGCTGGACACAAAGGGTTTATCCAACAAACTTACTGTTTTAACAACTGCATCCCATTAGGAAAGTATGGCATGGAGCACATGTCCTAAGGTTGGACTTTAGGTACGTCTGGATTTGAGATATTACTTTGTGTTGGGTGTCGATGTGGCCATGATGTTCACAGCAGAGTTGCGTGGCCTTAAGAGCATTCAGTGCATAAATGCAGTCTGCTGTTTGTTATTGGAATTTTCCATACGTGGTTGCATGTCTAGAGCAGTGCTGAGTATGATGGATGATGGTCATTCATCAGAAAGAGCAATGATTATCTACCGGACGCTATAGAGTAGGTTCCTCTGTGTCCAGAATTGATGTACAGACTGTACAGATGTCACAATCCAGATAAACGTTCATCATGGAGAGCTGATAGCTGCAAACTTGGTTACGTGGAGCGTGTTTTTGCTCTTCTGTTTTAGCATTAGTCTGGAAGACTGTAGCACTGAATGATTTTGTTATTTCCTTTTCAACTGTTCTGTTGGTTGGCAAAAGCAAATTGGAGTTTTCAGCATTCCTTACACACAAAATAATGTCAAAACACATTTTAATGTGACCGAATGAAGTTTAATGGACCACACTGTGATATTCACCAGTGAGAAAGATATTTGGACAGTTGTTAAATTGTCTCTACTCAGCTTAGCTGTTTGATAATATAGTTTAAGGCAATATCCTGTGGAATGCTGAAGACAATGCAGCTTTGTTGCCCACAGCCAAAATAAAGAGACTTTGTGTTTCTCTGGAGTTTATGATAGGAACTTTTTTTTTTCTCTTCTATTGATTTGATAGAGGTAGACATGCTAATGAAGAAGGAAACATCAGAGAAGGCTTTCCATGAGTCTTTCTTCGGTGGGAAGGACTTTTCGTTTACTACAGAGGTCCATTTATGCTGGAGTTTCATATAAAAATAAATAAACCAGACAATATGGACTGCACTGCAGTTTCCAAGGTGTGGTACCGGGGCAGATTCCTTTGTTCATGGGTCCATGTTGAATGAATACATTCATTCATTTGACGATTCAACCAAACAAATCTGAAACCCAGCCCGGTTGTGAAGATGTTGGATGATGGCTTTGGCAAAGAAGTGTCTAAGAAAGCATCAAGAGGTATTGATGTTTGTTTTGTCATTTGTCTGTGTTGTGTGGTAACGTGGTACGATGGCCCTTTTCTCATAGGAAACCAGTGTTACAGAGTCCAGCTCAGCTGGTGGCCCGTGATCCCCCAACTTAAACACAGATCTTTTTTTCACTTAACAGAGAAGATCTGTCTATTAGTCCAAGTTTGCGTGTATTGTTGTAATACAGCAAAGCTCAGGTCACAAAAATGATGCATCAGAGTAATGACGTTAAGTTGAAATGTGCCTTTTTTCTCTGCTGTTTGAGGTTTGGAACGGATTGTTTCAGGGGAATATAAATAATTCAGAATTCCTGCAGTAAAACATCACTTGATGTACTACTGTACATTTTTGTGTGCCTTTAACTACAGTGAACCAAGTAGTTTTATTTTTTCCTTATTTCTCAGTGATGGGATACTTTTCATAGAATAACAGAATGGTTTAGGTTGGAAGGGACATTAAAGAGCATCTTGTTCCAACCCCCTGCCCTGGGCAGGGACGCCTCCCACCAGACCAGGTTGCTTGAAGCCCCGTCCAGCCTGGTCTTGAATTTAAGATTTAATAAAGATCATCTGTTAGTCATGGATTCCACCAAACCAGATCCAGGTGCTTAGACCACATATGCTAAATACATCCATTCTGTATGCTGAACTTGTGTATTTAACTGACTGCTGTATTTATTTATTGCTGCAATTCGTGTATTACAAAGCTGGTGCCTTAAGCCTGGGCAAGCACAGGTGAGCTGTGTCTGCCACCTCCACAGCTGCCAGCAAAAAATCAGTGAATTGCTCCTTGAGGGGAAGGAGGTCGAGTTCTTATTTTCCTCTACAAAAACCTGGGAAGCAGCAGAGACTGCAAGTACGAGCAACAGCACGCAGTGCGGAGGAGTTGGCTTCTCCAGATGTCTTGACAGATTAGGAAAGAGGTTTATGTTTACAAATGCACTTTACAAGTCTTTTAGGGACTATCTAAAATCTTTGTTGTGAGGCTGTGAATCTTTAGAATTGCAGTTGTGTGAAAGCAGGATTGCTTTTCCCATCGTAAGGCTCTAAGGAGATGAGGGACCTGGTGCGATTGAAGCAAGAGCTGGTGATAAGAGTAGACTTTCTATACCCGCCGCCTGCCTTATATCTTTCTCTCAAGAACCCATGAATCATCCCAGTAATCATCTTTTGGTACAAAGATCGTGGCAGTAATGTGGAGAGTTGCTTCTCAGTCTTTTAAAGCAAGCAGCCTGTGTCTGGATTCATAGCCTGGAGTTTCTAGAGAATGAAGGTGGGTTTTGTGGCTCACTTCCCAAGCAAGCTGTTCCCACGGTGCTTCTCCTGCATTTTTCCTTTGATGTGAAACAGAAGTCAGGGTGAAGGGCTTAATCCAAAGCACGCAGAAGTCATGGAAGGACCATCATTTCACTGTGATGAGCTTCAGATCAGATCTTTAGTCTTTTCCTTGCTGTTTCCCAGCAGGCCACTGGCCTTAAAAATAAAGTCAGGACTCTTTCCAATTAGCACAAGCTATTTTGTGTGTGTGTGAGAAGGAAACATCAAGGGGTCAGTAGCATCTGAGCACTAGGAAGGGAGTGCTGCCTTGCCTGATCCAGGGGATATGAATGGAACCAGTGGGTTTGGAGGATCCTGGAAGGGAGGTGGATCTGGAGGTGAAAGTATTGGCACTTATTTGATAAAATGCCAGTGCTGGGTGCTCAGAAACAAGCATTGTGCTGGATGCTGAGCTCACCAAACCTTCCAAACATACTTGTGGTGCTCCAGGGGACAAGTAGTTCTCTACATCTTCTTGGCAGATTATTAGGTGAGGTTCTTACCTTGTTCACTGGAAAGAAGTTAAAGCAAAATGGCTCACAAAGTGAGAAGGGGAGCAATCAAAATTAGTTGAGGCCATTTCTGGTGAGAGCACAGAGGCTGGAGCTCATGTGACATCCAGCTGCTCAGTCAAGGTTAAAATCAGTAATTTGCACAGTTCTGCTAGTTAATATTGCTGTTGCCGCGGGCTGCACAGACACAAACATCAGCAAACACAAAGCCAAACATTCCCCAGTGTCCTGCATCAGCGTAGGAAGCGGCCAGTGGCCAGTAGTTATTATGTCAAAGCCTGCAAATAGTGCAGCAGTTGATGTATTTAATTACGGTGTTTGATGCCGTTCATATGTCATGAAATGTGCATTGACAAGATAGGAACATTTTGATGCATTAAAGGAGCATTTTGGGTTCTTCGGGGTAGGGGTGGGAAGATACGACTTAACCTGATGAATGCTAATAGACCTGAGTTGAGATACTGAAATGCATTTTATTGCTTTGAAATGTAATTAATGAGGGAGGGCAAAGACAGTTTTGTGGAGGAGTTTGAGGACAAAAATTGTTTCATCTTTGTTTATTTGATCACATCATAGTACTTTGGGGCCTCTTTGGAGAAAGACTGGCACTTTCCTGAGTTTCCAAGTGCAGTTACAGACTTATTTGCACATTTGCTGCTCTTTTCTAGCCTTGTGTGTTGGTTGTGTTCCAAAATCTCTGCTGGGCAGCAGCTGTGGGTAGAATGTCTGCAGCACCATCTCCCACGTTTTGCTGGTTAACCTTGTGTCTCTTCTATTTGCTGTATCTAACCCCGTGGAAACCTTCCAATGGTGTTTCAAACATAACTGATAATACAGTGAAAAGCCAGAGTCAGAATCCATTGCGTGTTTCGATATACTTGACATTGTATAGGGGGATGCCTGGAAATTATGGTCCAAGAACCTGAACATGAGGATAATCCAAACCACTGTTTTATGGGGATTGATCATGAATGCAAACCTCTTTTTAGAATGCCTACAGAAATCACTTTTCCAGTATGTGGTAGTTTTGTACCAGGCTCAACTCGGATGTTCCCAAGAGGTCAGTGTGCGACACACAGTGTAAATCAGTCAAGTCTGAAGTCTTTTTGGAGACCATATGTGTATCTAAGACTCTACACCTTCTGGCCTGCAAGAAACAGCTTTGTGTTCCCGACTGCTGAAGGCACAGTCGTTCTGGAGAGGTTTACTGACGCCATGTCAAGTGCAATCCTGTTAGTTCTGGATCTCAGATGAGCTTGATGGGGCCCTTTGTCACTGTCATAACTTTTCTTTCAAAGATCTGAGCAGAGTCATCCCAGCCCCTCCTGTCTCTGCCGGCCAAGAGTGCCCTAAACTCTGACCTACATGGTCCTCTTCTCCGTCGCTGTGTAACTGAGAGTGGTTCATCTGCTCGGAAGAGTTTTTGATCTGGTAAGTCAGGAAGTTTCCAGTATGTGAAGTGATTTGGAGCCTCATCAGTTTGGAGTGGGAGATCCAGATTCAATTTTCCCTTCCTACAAGGAGCTCTAGCTCCTAAGATGCCGTAGCACCATACCTGCGACTGCCATTTCCAGGATTTGGGGAAGGGAGTTCTATTACTATTTAGGGCTGGTGGCCGCACTGCATCTTCTGGTGCTTTCCATCCTTGAAAATGAATGGTGGAGCAAACCCACCAGGAATTCCAATGAGAGACACTCTAGTTTTCGGGCTGCTTCAGGGCCAAATATTGAGCAACTCGGCACTGTCCCACCTGGGACGATTCTGGTGATAGTCCCAGGTCAGAGAGAAGCATGTCTGCCCATCACAGCCCCATCCTGCTGCCGCTGCTCTCCAGCTTCACGTGCAGCTATCAGGTGTCTTTGGACACCTCTAGTTTGTTTCTTGGGGACATCTTCCAGGAATGGGCAGTGAATTTCATTTGCTTTGGTGGCACATTAGAAATTCTGAGATACCCAGCTTAATTGTAGAGATCACTGTGTTTATTCTGGTGCCAAGTGAGAGATTAAGGATTTACAGATATGGGCTGTTTAATGATCTGACTTAACTCTGAAATGACACTGTATTTTAAACTCAAATTTTCTGCTGATTTTGTTGGTAACAGCAAAAAAAAAAAGATACTGATAGCTGTGCAATTTGTGGAGTCTTGGAGAATGGGGTTATAAAACCAGTACATTGACTTTCAACCATTGGTTGTAGTTACACGGTTGTTGGATTGTTTGATGTGGGGGTTTCATGGCTGTTACTGATGAATATAACATGTATGTTCACGTGTCTTGAGAGACGTGAAGAGGTTTGGTTTGGTTTGATTTGGGGGAAGGAGGAGGTAAGGGAATAGAGCAAAGAATTTGCTTCAGAATTTCATCACTTCAGAATTTCTAGAATGTCCCTTACCTTTTTCCATGTAGAGCACAGTCACAGCCCTCCTCAACTCCTCATATTTGGATGTATGGGAAAATGCTTAGCTCGGGTGTCTGCTCCACACAGTTCTTTGGAGTTTCCTCCAGCAGATGAGGACAGTGGATGATCCAGCCCAGTTATTTCTTGTACCCAACACTCAGTCCGCATAAAGCCGAACCAACAAACAGACTTGTTATTCAGTCCATGAGCCAGCGAGTGAAAGCCCTTCCTGGCTCATGAAGTGGTTTAATGCCCAAGGTTTGAGGCTCTGTACCCCTTATCTTGGCTTGCAGGCTGTATTGTACCACTAGCCAGGGCAAAGGACAGATGAAAGTTAACGTGACTTTTCTATTAGACCTTGTTTTTCCTTCATAGGAATGAGAAACTGCTGAAGTGAGCATGAGTCTGCACGAGCACTTGGAGCAGAGGAGGAAAATTCAGAAATAAAAATACTTTATTGAGGTTATTAGCAACTAATTCTGGTTGAAATGCACTGCTCATCATGCCTATCATGAGTTATTTTTTCTTTTTCTCCTTTCTGAGAATTATTTGCATAATATATTTGCCAGGTTTTGTGTAGGTAAGCATTGTTTGTTCTTCCATTTTCAAACAAAAAGTTCAGCTCGTGCCTCAAAGTTTCTTGCTGAGGCGGTTTCCAACTGACACACAAAGTGTGGTTCATCCGTGTGCTTTCTGCTGCCTGGGGAACCAGCGGCAGCTTTTACGAGGGAATGAGAGATGCCCAGTGAAGACTGGTGTGTTCTGGTGCAAATTTAATCTTGACAGAAGTCTCGGAAATTTCTTAAATAAGTGAAATAATAATAAGTTATTAAAAACACACCAACCACTTGGATTCTGGAATAGGCAGTTACAACTAAATGCCAGCAGCAACCAAACCCCTTTCGGGCCATACCTGATCAGCACAGCAAATGTAACAATTATTTCATTTTCTGATTAAAAGGGCTGGCTTCCTCAGTGGCAGAAGTTTCTCACGCTGTGTGTGAGGGGGTGGCCACAAGTAGCCACGTTTTATGCTACTTTTCCCACAGTGGAAAAAAACATCCCTAATTATTAATTAAATGTTAATTCTTTTCGGAGTCGTGTAAGTGCGAATTCAGCGTGGCATTTGCAAGCTCCAAAGAGTTGTTTTGTTCAAAGAGCTACTGAGCTGACAAAATTGAGGCTGAATCAGCATTTTCACTCCTTGTCGAGCTGCAAGGAGCCGACGTACAGTGCTTTCTTGGCGTGCTTGGTGCCTCGTACATCTATTTCCACTTGATGTTGTTACGCTTTCTCTGTGCAGCAAGTGAAAAGCAGATATTTCCCCAAATTCAGGATCCAGGGACATTTTCAGCTCGTAGCCTTTGCCATTTATAACAGCGTCACACTTCATCGGCTGTAAGTGTGGAAATGTAGGAACGCAGAGAGTGCTGCAAATGGGTCTTCTACTCAAACGCTCCACATGTGGGGCACTGTATGTGCTTTTCAATACTTTTCAATAGAAGTCATCATGATGGATTTAAATATTTGGTCTTTCAGTGCTTGAATTCAACTTGAGTGTTTCCCTGTAACATTTCTAACTGGCATTTTCATTGTGGGACTTTCCAGTTGGAGACAGCGTATATAACCATACGTACAGACTTGTGCACACGTATATAGGGGAAGAGGGGTCTTGGGATTGTATAAATAGCATTTTATATTCAGTACATCAAAATATACGTGTATTTGAAAGACTTAATGGCTGATTCTGAAGCACTCTTCCTAAAATAAGTATCATACCTACACTGCTTTAGAGCAATCACTTTATTGATGTAAATGATGATAGTTTCTGGATAGTTTTATGCTCATTTAAAGAGTGATGGGGAAAAAATCAGATAAGTGAGTTGCAGTATTATTTTGTTGCAGTGCAGTACATCGATGAGGGAATGCTGGTAAAAGGTGCTGGTCTTACCAGGAGGAAGGTGAAGAATAGGATTTTCTAGAGTGGCTGTGCCCCGGCATGGGTGTAGGACACTCCTGAGCACTGACCCTGCCTTTGAAATGGCCTCAAAAACCTTGTCCACCTTGGGGTTGCCATCTGAAATACTGAGACTGCCTTATTTCTGGGGGTCAGAGAATTAACTGAATTTGTTCTGCAGGCTTTGAATAGTCTTGGACTCAGATAGACATCCTTGGGATCCATTGTGCCTCTCTATGTGAGAATGTTCCCCTCTGGGTGGTGTGTGCAGTCTCAGGTTGCATCCTACGGGGTGGGTTTTCCTCATCTGACAAGACACAAACCATGGAAGTGCCACCAAGATGCTTGTGATGGGCTCTCCTGTGTGGTTACATCGCAGAAGGGCATCCTTTTGCCATTGACCATTGCTAAGGCTTAAAGATGTGCTCTCGGCCCCTTACTTTTTATTGCTGGCAGCAGTTTCGCTTCCTGACCCGTGCCTCTGGGCAGCCGCGGGGACGGAGGGAGCCCTCCAGGCTGCCACAGGGAAGGAGCAGGGTGTCTAAACCAGGGCAGGCTGTAGCCTCAGGCATTTGCTTACCTTTTCTCATTTAACCAGCTGGCACAAAGCTATTTTGTATGGCCGTATTTGTTTCCAGATAGATTGGAGATGACACTGCTGGTTGTATTAGCAATGCTTAGGTTGATATCTCTATTTTTCTCTTCTTTCAGTGCTCTGATAGCATGGGGGTGAGGAAAGGCTTGTAAATACCTCCAGAAATAGATAACAAACACTGAAGGTTCATGAATTATTTTGCTTACTCTTCAATTGTCAGCAGCTTAGCCTAATTTAGGTACTGTGACTTCCTATTTTTCATAAGTACTTTAGCAGTGTATGCTCTGTGGTGATATTTGATTAAGATTCAAATCTACAAAAAATTAACCAAGTGGTGAATGTGAACATTGGAATCTTCAGTGATTTCAGGAGCATTGTAGAATGGTTTGGGTTGGAAGGGACCTTTAAAGGACATCTAGTCCAACCCCTCTGCCATGGGTAGGGACATCTTCAACCAGATCAGGTTGCTCAGAGCCCCGTCCAACCTGACCTGGAATGTTTCCAGGGATGAGGCATCTCCCACCTCTCTGGGCAACCTGGGCCAGTATCTCACCACCCACATTGTAAAACATTTCCTTATATCTAGTCTGAATCTCTCTTTTAGTCTAAAGCCTCTTGTTCTATCGCTGCAGGCCCTATTAAAAACATATATAGGCATAACGTGAAGGATGAACCAAAGACTTTGCAAAGCCCGAATATGCAAAATTTGTAATTTATTATAGTAATTTTTTTTTTTCATATTTCAGCCTTAAAAAAAGGACGTTTTTGGATCACCCCTGACCCATATCATAAAGACGACAACATCCAGATTGGGCGAGAGGTGAAAATCTCCTGCCAGGTGGAAGCCATCCCCTCAGAAGAGCTGACCTTCAGCTGGTTTAAAAACGGACGTCCCTTGAGAAGCTCTGAAAGGATGGTCATCACACAGACTGACCCCGACGTTTCACCTGGCACCACAAACCTGGACATTATTGACTTGAAATTCACTGACTTTGGGACATACACGTGTGTGGCGTCTCTGAAGGGAGGTGGAATATCAGACATCAGCATCGATGTCAACATCTCCAGTAGTACAGGTAAGAAGGCCTTCTTTGATATTAGTTTTACTTTGATATCATCAAGCTATGGCTTTCCTTTACTCGGGGAATATATAAAGCACTTCTCACCATGAGGACATCCAAGCAGACCCTAGATCAGGAGTTGAGTTGCTTTGATTAAAGGACAGAAACCTGAATATGTAGCATGAGGTGCTCTCTCCCAAAAACACAAGTATCTGATTTACCCCAGACATGTCCTCTTCTACTCTCAGAAAAGTTATTCCTTCTACAGAAGAATTTTGGCCTTTATTTAAGACTTCCAGAGTCGTGAAAAAATAGTGAGTAGGAAATTAGAAGGAGAAACAGGAGGGTGTTATGGGAAGCAAGCTGAATCCATCCAGTGACTCTGATCGAACAGCAAGTGCCTAGTGCGGAGGGAAGAGCTCTCTTTTCTTAAAGACTACGCATTGCATGATGGTGATTCATGCTCTTCCCAATCGACAGAAAGTTTAAGGTATCTGTTACATGTTTTTCCAGATCAGTGATTGAAACGTCTCTCTCTCTGATGAGCCAGAGCCTTGGTTATTACTTTGATAATAAATATCTTGTACTACGGAGTAGGAATATGTAGTGCAATAGTAATTACCTGCTTTTCTTTATCTCATTGCTAATAGCTGGTTTGTAACCAACAGATTTCATAGGCTTTCCCCCGTAATAGTTGAATTTAACATCTGAGGTAGTCCAGGTTAATAAAATGGACTAGAAAACATTCTGAATGCGGAATTCTTTTCCTGCCAAAAATTAGTTCCAACCTTCCGCCCCAAAAAAAAAGAGTTGTTGCTGGTTGATTTCTACAGAGAAGGATAAAAATAAAGCATTTCTGCTTTCAGAACGCTATTTTATGTTAAAATGCAGAGGCAAATAGTGTCAGTATTATACCTACTATCCATCCTGTCTTTTATATATAGCGTTGCTGCACTTTTCCTCAGGTGGTGCTTGTTATTCACTGGGGTAAGGCACACAGTGCATGCCATTTAGAAGTAAGACAACAAAGAACACACTCAAAAACATTTTTTATAGCATTGAAGGAAAACATTTAACAGACATCATCTGACCCCTTTTTACCAAACACATTCAAAGTATCTGCTTTCTGCTTTTTCGCAAAGATTAAATGCACGCTTTTGCCTCAGAGTATACCCGCAGTTCTGTTCTCCAAATTTTAAAGCATCAGTAATACTTTGCAAGTACATGTCACATCTAAACAATCTCTCTCAGAATTTTTGTGATAAGTTATTGGTTAGATTTTAATACATGAGCCTGCCCTCCATCTTCAGTATGATACTGGTACCATGGATCCTGCTTGAGCACCAGCTCACTTCTGACATGAGACTGGAAGATTTGCCTGCTTAAAGGGTTTTGTGAAGTATATTATGTACAACAGGGAGATGAGACAGGATTGATCTGTGGTTCGGATGGGAACCTGGAAATAAAGTCATGGCATTGAGTTAGGAGCCACTTAAGCAAAACGGACATGGGACTGGACAGGAGGTATCTAAGGGAACTGACCGGTGTCACTTCAAGGCCACTTTCTTATCTTTGAAAACTCATGGTGACCTAAGGACATCCAACAAAGACTGGAAAAAATTTTAGCCCATCTTCCAAGAAGGCAAGAAGGAGATGGTACTCTGCAGCAGTGTTTACTAGGAAGGTGAGAGGCAATAGGCATGAATTGAAATGAGAAGTTCAGCTTGGATATAAGGAGCTACTTTTTCCCCATGAGGAGATCTGAGCGGGAAACAGCAGTGTTGTGGGATCTCCATCGCAGGAGGTTTTGAAGACTTAATAAAGCACTGAATAGCCTGCTCTGACCTCACCACTGGCCACGCTTTGAGTTTTGGCTTGAAATAGAGACCTCCTGAGCTCTCTTCCAGCCTCAATTATCCCATGAAGTGTGTAGGGACAGAAATACTAACCAACAGATTCGTGGACACAGGAACAGCCTGTCTCTTGGCCAAAGGAAACACGTTCTTCAAGCTTATTAATGCACATCTTACTAACAGGTAATGAACTGAGAGGATCATCATAGGGTAGGAGCCGAGTTTGGCGTGATGGATGGCAGTGGCACGCAAACTTTGTTACCTGCTTGCTAGGGTGAAGTGGACAGTGACGTTTGTGCAGCCACGCGTTGCCCATCTGGGAGGCAGTAACCACTATATTTTCTGTACTTGCTGGGGAATTGTTTGGGAAATTGATGGGATTTATTGGGAACATCCATTAGGCGCCCGTACCTCTAAGCTCGTCGCAGTTTCTGCGGGCAGTGATGAATTATGTCAGCTCTTAAATTTGCTGTCCCGTAACGCTCAGGAAAATCAGAACGGGGGAAGAAAAGCTAGCGTTTGGGATCAGCCTTATTTAACATCTTAAAGGGAATTCTGCCCATTTGTATGACTTCATTACCCGATTAAGTGGAGGCTGAAATAGTTTCTGTGTGCTTTTGAAGGTCATTACTGATTCATCAAGATTCATTACTGCTGCGGTAATTATGAACATAAGGCCTAGGCACAAACATATTTTCCAAATGCCAGGACTCACACACATGTATTAATATCGTGCCGTGTGTCTGTCTTCTGGTTTTGGGGAGAATTCTCTCTTCTTGAGGTGCATGAGGTTCCTCCCAGAGTCACCAAGGGAGGCAGGAGGGGCTGTGTCACCCCGTAAGGAGGGAGGGCGACATCTAGATCTCCTCTGTCCCTTCAGCAGACTGGAAGGGGACACGTGGCAGTGCAAGGGATGTGCCAGCCTCTTGGCATACTCGGCGTTGCACTTGTTTAGCAGCAATATTTTTTCCCTTGACATTTTGTACTTTCAGCAGGAAAAGCACAGATTTATGTCCTGGGTATCTTATATAAATGGACCTGAAGTAATCCCTTAGCAGCCCCCCCACCTCCCCCATCTCCATAAAGTAGGTCACTGAATAGTTGGAAATGAAGCCTCAAATGTGGAATTTTTGCCCTATAAAAGCCCTGTCATCCATAAAACCAACCCTGGGCAAATGTTACTGAAAGATGGGATGTTTCTCCTCTGTGTGTGTGTGCGCATGTCATGGGGAATCTGATGGCAGGACGTGTTAAAACAGTAACAACCTCCCCCAGTAAAATAGGCTCATGGTCAGCAAAAAAGAGAGGTAGGTCAGGAGAGCATGTTAATCTTTCTAAGAGATCTTTTTCTCTGCCTTAAATATTGTATTCAAAGCAGGAAGAATAAGGCTTTAGGTGATGTATGGCCTGCTCTGCTCAGTGTGGGTTCTTATGCTGTCTTTATCCCCCTAAAATCAGTATTGGTGCAGTAAGAGATGTAACATCTGTCACTTCTGGCTCTGGCTCTTTTCGTTTTTCCCCTGGAGGTGCTATGGTGCAGTGAAGTGAGTTTGTTACTTCAAGGGGGGGTTATTTTCCTTTCTTTTCTTCTCTGGCTGCGCTGCCCTGAATGCTCCTAGAAGGGCTGGGTGGAGGAGATGGCTGATACTCTCAGGCTGGAGGTAGTGCTGACCCCTCTTTTCCTTAGGGAGTCCTTTCTGCTGTTTCACTCCCACCCAGTGTGGGCACAACTAGATGTCCTACATGGGAAATACATCAACGAAATACTTCATCTCTGGGTGAACCCAAACATGCACTGAGAGTGTACCACCACCCTGGGGTAGGCACATCCCAGAGGGGGACATGAACTTGGGTGGACTGGTGGCCTCGAGGTCTCCTGTTCCACTTCCAAGGCCAGTCATGTCTATAGATCAATTTAGTTTTACATAAGCGCTGCCAGAGACAGGCAGAGAAATTCCTGAAGAACCAGTATATATGAGGCTGTGTATCCTCCCTGCAGTATGATAAGAGGAGTTCCCTGTTGAGCTAATCAGCTATCTATTAAATAATGAATTAATTAAACGTCAAAGCTGATGATATGTTAGGACATGTGGCCTTGATCTGCTCGTGAAATATGTGTCCTCTGGTCATTTTTTTCCTCCTCTGATGATACATAAAGGAGACCTTCATTTTAGTTGTAAATGTTTATTAAAATTTCAGTACTGCCTCTTTGCATAATGAAAAAATGCTTTTTGTGAGATAATTAAGGGTCCAATTAAGATATTTGTAAACCTTAACCACTGTCCAGAGTGATCGTTCACGGGCAACCCTGAGACATACTGGAAAATAGACAGACGTTTCATTATTGCAGTAAATTGATTATTTTTGTGAGCCATTATCGTTGGGGTTTATCTTTGAAAGGAATAGGTGAACAGAAGGGACAGATAAATGCCGGGTTTTTGTTCAAAAGCTTTTCTTTTATAGTTCTATTTTAGCACTTAATGTGCAGAGATTTTTCTTTTTAATTCCATCCCTGGGAGCCACCATCCCTTCCCAGGGCTGGCCGAGCTGCTCGGCTGCAGGGAGGGGGGCAAGGACGGTCCATCTCCTGCTCTGCAGCCCCTTCCCCTTCCCTGTGGGAAATCTGATTTCTCTGGGATGTCTTCATCCACTGGGGATTGGCTTCAGCTGTTTTTCTGGGAGCAGACACCCTCTTTAGCAGCCACGTATGTGGGACTCTCTTTATTCTTCTCCAGAGGGCCCTGGAGTCAGCTCATCATCTCGCCTTGCATATGGCTCATGGAGCTCCCCAGCACGACTCCTGCGAGATCACTGAAAGCTAATTTGGCTAATTCGCCGCTGGCTGTGTATGTTCTGGGTTTAAAATGTGCCTCTTCAGAGCCTGACTGGAGAGTCAGGTGGTGTTTTAAGGTACTAAAAGTATGTTAAGGTGTAAGAACTGATCATGGAATTATTTTGCCTGTCTAAGGAAATCTCTTCTACAAGCCCCCACCATGAAATCCATGGTTGATGGTGGTGTTTTCTTTTGCAATTAAAAGTAGCTTGTGCCCAGGAGGAAGCCATGATTTCTCTGCTTTGCATATGGGCAGGACAGCACACGGGCAACCAGAGCAACGTGAAATCAAGACATGATTTCCTTACGGGTGGCTCAGTTTTTCTTCCACACCAGTAGTGAGATAGAGCCTCTGTCATGCTGAGGAAAGGCCGTGGGAAGGTTAAAGTAAATTCTCTGCTTTTCCAATGGTTTGACTGGATCAGCAGTTCCCCCTGGGGCTCTTTTCTCACCTCTGGAGACCCTTTCAGCCTGTGCTCCCCGGTATTCCCCAACAATTCTTGTGAAAAACCCACAGATTAAGGGTACACTGAGCAGTTTTAGTCTCTATTTACAGAAATGTCTGGAGAAACTGAATAATTATCAATTTTTGCCCTTCCAAGGCTAAACGGTCTCGTTCAAATACCTTTTGTGCACCAGCTCGGGTTCTTATACCAAAGCTCTGTCTGCCCTGGCTTAAAATACCCCTCCATCACATAAGAAATATGAATCGTGAACAGGGACCGAAATGCATGTCTCTGGCAGAGGGTGATTAATGCTAGAGATTCAGACCTTCATATTCATAAATATTAGAGATGGAGGATACGCAAATAATTTCACCTCTCTCCCAGCCAGTACAGTGCAGATTCTTCAATATTCCTTACCCAGGCTGGCTTTAAATGACTTGAACAGTGTGACTCCCAACACTTCTTTTGGGAGATTATCTTCTGAGTAATCTCCAGTATGGATTATTTCTTGATACGCAGCTCAAACACTCCTTTGCTCCGCTTTATCCTATAATTACTAGTTATTACCATTAGTCCATTTTGAGAAGCCTGATCACAGTAGCCCACAGCGCCTCCCAGCCCCCAGCCTCCCTATCACTGGTAAGACTGGTAGTCATTGATGCAGGGCCATGGCTTTCCTTTCTGCCTGTTTAAGGAAACAGAGCAGTGACAGTAGCCCCTACTTCCCCTGTGCCATCTATAATCCCCTGTGAAGGGCTCAGGAGTTGTGCTGTCCCCTCCCAAGCCTACCATGGGGTCATCACCTCCAGGGCCTCCTTGTCCTTCCCGCACTGGTTGTCTTCTGCCCCTTTGAATGATTTCTGTGGGAGCAGATTCTTTCCTCTGCTGTTGCCTTGTGGGGAATTAATTAAGCTACCTGGAAGTTCACAACAGGGACAGGAACTTGACCCATCAGGATTTCCAAGATCAGAGTAGACTAGAACTAGATTGTGTCTACCCAGAATATTCGGCTCACACATTTTGGCTTTTTCTTTGAAATAGCTCCTTTGGTCCTGTCCCCATTCTCCTGTAGACATGGTGACTGCTGGATTGAGGATCCTATGGAATTACAGCAGAATTACCACAGGAGATCAGATGGAAGGGTCTGGTTTGATTTCCAGTCTCCAGTGTCAGACAGACACATCTGCCCAGGGAGCAGTTTAACACACAAAAAAAAAGCCAGGACAAGAATACAGTGACACCTTCTGCCATCCGACCTCCTGGTGAGTCAGCGACTCTCGGAGGCAAAGGTCGTCTCAGACTATTTTATTTAAGAGCCAGGAGCGGACATATATCAACAGTGTCCCTCTTGTGCCTGTGCCGCTGCCAGTTTCAAAGGATAATAATATGTGTTTTTAAAGTAGGTGCTACTTTAGTGTTACTGACACTTTTGTTTTTCAAGTGATAACCCTCTACTTTAGGAAGCAGATTTAACTGCTAAGAGTATTAACTTATTTTTTAAGCCACTTGCTGCATGAACAAGGCAATGTTTGTTGTTTCAAATACAGGGTTTAGCTAATTTATTATTCTGCACAAGCAGGAGCAGAGTTGACCTTTATCTGCAGCAGGCGCTGAGGCTGGTGCTGCAGGAGACATGATGATGGCTGAGCCCTTCTGAGGCTCTGCTTGTGCCACAGCAGCATCTGCCGGGAGAGGGAGGCTGGCACAGCTGGAAATACCCTAGCACAGCTGGAAATACCCCGAGACAGCTGCCAGCACCCTGGCACAGCTGGAAATACCCCAACATGGCCAGCAGCACCCTGGCACCTTGGCTTGTTGACCTTTGTTCATGCACTTTAACTTGTCCACCCTTATTCACCCACCTTTGCTCGTTCATCTTTGCCCGTGCACCCTTGTTCAGGCGTCCTGGCTTCTAGGAACAGGCGATAGGACAGGAGGAAACGGCCTCAAGTTGCTCCGGGGAAGGTTTAGGATGGATATTGGGAACAATTTCTTCACTGAAATGGTTGTCAAGGATTGGAACAGGCTGCCCAGGACAGTAGTGGAGTCACCATCCCTGGAGGGCTTTAAAAAAAATGTAGATGTGAGACTTAGGGACATGGTTTAGCGGTAGGTTTGGCAGTGTTAGGTTAATATTTGGATTTGATGATCTTAAGGGTCTCTTGCAACCTAAATCACAGAATGTGATGAATTATTATTTTTACCCTTCCCTTCCCTTCCCTTCCCTTCCCTTCCCTTCCCTTCCCTTCCCTTCCCTTCCCTTCCCTTCCCTTCCCT
>JAOXNO010000041.1:1550799-1564983 GCA_028565335.1 Limnodromus scolopaceus | reverse complement strand
TGTGGCTGCCCCATCCCTGGAGGGGTTCAAGGCCAGGTTGGAGGGGGCTTGGAGCAACCTGGTCTGGTGGGAGGTGGAACTCAATGATCTTTACGGTTCCTTCCAACCCAGACCATTCTGTGATTCTATGTAGTTGCTATGCAGTGCTGTGTATAATTTAATTTTTCATATATAATTATGACTGTACAAGCAAAAAAACCACCTTTCTAGTCTCTATAATGCTAATTGTTGAACCATCTCTTTTTCTCCTTTGAAGTCCCGCCCAATTTGACTGTTCCTCAAGAAAAGTCCCCCCTGGTGACCCGGGAAGGGGACACCATCGAGCTGCAGTGCCAAGTGACGGGGAAGCCCAAGCCCATCATCCTCTGGTCCCGGGCAGACAAGGAGGTGGCGATGCCCGACGGGGCCATGCAGACGGAGAGCTACGATGGGATCCTGAGGATAGTGAATGTCTCCAGGGAGATGACGGGAACCTACAGGTGCCAGACCAGCCAGTACAACGGGTTTAATGTGAAACCCAGAGAAGCTTTGGTACAGCTCATCGTACAGTGTAAGTAGACCCTGATTTTCTTCCCATGCTGGGAAAAGGAAGTTGGTTTTGCTGCAAAAAAGTTTTGCTGAGAAAAAGTTGATTTATTTCTCCCCTAAATACGGAGCAGCAAGAGTGTTTTGATTGTTATGTTTTTGGTGCTGTGTTGTTTGGCTCTGAAGTTCCCCAAATCCATGATCTTGATGTTAATAGAGAAGTAAAAATGACACAGGAGTCCCATTTATATTAAAAAAAAAACCAAACTGTGACGCAATCGTTATTTTCCCAATGCCTGGCTTTAAATTTCTTGACACAGGAACAAGCACATGAGATAGACGGACATGTTTTTATAAATGCTGCTCTGATACTGATCTCGTTTGTTGATACTGTCTAAAACAAGGAGGAAAAAAAAGAGAGAAAAAGCTGTTCCATCTCAGCTGATCTGTATGCAGATGTGCGGAGTCTGCTCTGACTTTGCGAACCGTCAGCACCAGGAATGGGAAGGAACACATAACAAGAAATCAATTATTTTGGAAATGCTCAGCGTTTGTTATTGCAAAATGAAAAGTCCAGTTTGATGTGGTTTATGGGCAATAATGAGCCATTCTTTGTTGCTGTGTGTCTGATAAAGATGTTCACTAAATGACTTTCATGTGTCTGTTGTATTGTTAGTACTTATTTTCACTTTTTTTTTATAAAGTGACTTGTGCAGCCCTCATTTATTCTGGTTTCAGATGCCCAAATATTATGGCATATTTGCTTTTTAGCAGCGTTCTGTGCTCAGCACAACTGACCTCTTTTGGGGCCTCCAGGGACAAGATGCTGTGATATACATAGTTATTATTAATAATCAACTGATTTGTTTTTTCCAAGGTCTGTTGTATAACAAATTATTTATGCAGTTGATTACATGTTGTGGTATCTGCAGCACTTTCATCAGAGCTATTTACTGGTGTGCTGGCAGAGCTTTTTATCCAAGCGTGCTGCTGTCCCAGCTGACAATCACGTGGATTAATGACACCGAGGGTCTCCTGAGAGTTGAGCCTTTACGGAAGTTGGAATCTTCTTTCTTGGGCTTCCCCTGGTTGTGGGTTCATCTGCATTAGGGACTGGCTTCATCCCACCTGATGTATCTAAATTGGGGGAGCAGAGGTGTCTTTGGCTCCGTCTCTAGAGGTTGCAAAAAATGGCTTGGACCTTAGATCATCCCATGGAGAGGTCTGTCTTTCCCTATGAAAGGATCACGGGGGGGATTGGTCTCCTGCTGATGGCAGTTTTAAAGCACATGGATTGTTGTAGGGAAACCTGGTTCCTGTATGGATGGGCTGGACCAGCCTGCAGGAACTGCTGTGATTCAGAGCTGTGGTAGCACTGAGGAGCCCTTGCTGGCACAGGAATTTTCACTGATGTCATTATTACTCGGGCTGTGGTTATTCTGGTGGTGGTGTTTGTGGTTATCATGACTGGAACTACTGATAACACACAGCTTCCCCTTTCAGATCTCCTTACAGCAAGCCTTCATCATTTTAGGTGTTGAGTTTTAGCTGCAAGGAAAAGGTGATTTACAGAAGGTAAATGTCATGAAAAAGTGGGAGATGAAAGACATGGAAGGGTCAGAATACGGATGGTGTCCCAACTCTGTCCTGTAACTGGACATGCCACCACGGCACAGGTCATGGGCTGATAGAGCTGGTGGAACCGTGTCCTGGGCCCTTGCAGCATGAACGATGTGGGAGAGGAGGGGTTGGTGCTGGGGGAAACACAGAGACCAGCAGCACAAAACCATTGCAGGGCTTTTTGGTTGCTGCAGATCATCAGGTGTATGTACAGGGGAGGGATGTGATATGCTTTGGCTACCACAACTTCGCCAGGATGTGCCTTTGCTATCCATTCCAAACATTAAAAACACAAGAAAAGGTTTCTCCATACAGTTGTAAATTAAAGGAAACCGAGATTCTGAAAACTTGTTGTGATACTCTTCAGGCTGTTGCTCTTGGGACACTGGGTTGGGACTGCTCAGGAGGACATCATAGAAATCATTGACTAAGACTAGTTCCTCAGAGAGCAGCAGTGATGGGTGAAAAACATGGTAACGTGTAAGATTTTTTAACAGCTTGGTCTAGATTGGCCAGTTGTGGTGTGGTAGGCCTTGATGACCTTGAACAGCAGAGAGGAAACCTGAATAATAAACTCAGTAAGAGCTTATCCGCAGAGTCCCCTATGAATTTGTGAGCAAGAACTGCTATGAAAACAGTGGAGCGATGGTCCTCATGAATCAGGAGGGGGGAGAGTGGCTTCTTTCCCCTTTTCTGTCACTGATCTGCTGTGAGAACTAGAAAATATTTTGTTTTCTGGCCTTCAGCTTAGCCGTTTAGTTTATATTCTCTTTTTTTTCAGTGTACATTATCTTTTCCATCCATCTTTTCCATGGGGTCCATGCAGACCCCAGTATGGTTATTACAACAACCTGGTTTGGGTTGGTGGCAATGATCTGTGGATGATGGAGATGTGGATGACAGAGGCTTCTCCACACAATTCAGTTCATGTACAAATATGCGTGTGGAGGGTGTTACTGATGAAGCAAGACCTTCAGTGGGAAGGCTCTGGAGGTAAATCCACTCCAGCAGTTGCAACCAGAAAAACCACAAAGTACTGGCGAGGCCAAGCTGGCCATCACATCCCCAGTGCCCAGACTTTCTCGTCTCAATCCTTGGGAGCATTATCAGCCCAGAAAGAGCTCTGTTTTGAGTGTTTTTCAAGTAATAAAAGTAATTTTAAGCTTTGCTTGCTTTTCTCAGAAGCTCAATTTACTGGAGGATACTGGAAGAACAAGCATTCAGAAGCACTCTTGACATGGGTCTCTATAAAAGCTGTGATGTGTCCCACGTTTTGCCCTGGAAGACTTTATTTCAGGTCTTTTGCAGTCATAGAAACTCTTCTATTTATTCATCGAGCTCTGCATCATTTATCCTGGTCTTTATTTCAAAGCTTTTAAGTGGCTGCTGTTATTTCAGGGAGATAATCGTGTGTTTCACGTTAGAGGAAGGGGAATTGAGTCTGGGTCTTGGGGAATGTTTCCCAGGTTGTGGATGAGGACTTCCCACCAGCTGCACCACTTCAGGCCCTCAACCAGTCCCTGGTGGACCCAGTGAGGTGAGTCCCACTGACTTGCAAAGGCTGGTGGATGCATCGCTATTATTTTACAGTATTTCACTGGTGGGAAAAAAGCTCTGTTTTTCTGTATTTTTAGTGCTGTGTTAGATGTAGCGGTTCTTTCACGTATTCTGAAAGAGATGAGAGACACAACTTGAAAATGGTTATAATAAGCAGGAGGATAACAGGTATTTACAGGCAATTTTTCTTTAATCTGTTCTTGTTTAGATTTCTGCTCACTTTATTCAGATCCTGGCAAGTGACAATTTGGAGATGGATGGACAAAGCAGGAATTATGCAGTGCTTTGATTGTTTTTCTTGTGGGAGAAAAGTGTGTGTGTTCATATCGACTTCAGCATCATTTCCGTAACCAGCATAGCACTTATTCAATCGTCATAAAAATCAGTTCTTTTCAGTAATTTTGTAATATTTATTGTAGATGCTTCTGTCAGTTATAAACAGTGGAATGTATTTAATGAAACACTTTTATTTCTGTAATAACTCATTGATTTCCCTTTGTGTACGGTGTGTGGGTGTGTGAGTGGATATATTTGTGGATGTTGGTAGCTGGGGACATTCCCATTCCTTGGGGTGTCAGAAGAGCTTCTGCTTGTTGGGAGTAGAACTTTCTGTCTCACCAAATTGGTTTATTACTGTATTTTGTTCCACAGGGCAAATATTTTGGTGGAACTATAGCTCTAGGTCATATCCTTTGGTTCAAACCAAAGAAAAATTAAGGATAAATTCAAAGAGAAAGACTTTTTTTTTAGATTTGATTCACTCTCAGTATATCTGACCAGTTTTAACAGAGTGTTTCTCTTCCTCTCCTCTTTTTTTCCCTGCCATCCCTTTAATCCCATGCCCAGTGATGTCAGGATCCCAGACTGGGAGTTCTCTGGGGAAATGACTGGTTTATGTGCTTTGTCACAGCGTGGCCTCAAGTTGTGGTTTAAGACTTTTGTTTTTTCATGTTTACCATCAAACTCTAAAAATTCTCATGGGAAAATACAAAGACACCACAGGAAACCAAAAGTAAAGGAAGACTCATCTCTCTTAGTCCAGGTCTGTTGGAAAAGATGTAGTCGGTGTGATTTTCAGGGCTCTTTGAGTGACGTGATCCTTGTCATGTCCTGAAATGGTTAGTCAACGGTAAGTTACAGCAAAGATACTTGTTTTCAGGACTAATTGGTAGTCCTTGGAGAGCAATTGAACTGAAAATTTTAACCCCCTGAATGTTGGGTACCTGTGCTCCCTGCGCTGCTGTGGAGAGTGAAGCATCCGCAAGAAGGAGCAGAGTCTGTCCTAAGGAAAGTGTCTGGGATGTTTTTATTTTGTTCCAGTTCCCCATCTGTAAAATAGAGATAACAGTTCCTACCCTAGAGGTTTTTGGAGGCGAAATTCTGAGGATGCTGTAGTAATGAAAGACACGCAATATCTGATTTGATCAATAAACCTTTGCTTATTGCTATTATTATCCTTCACTGTTTTCTCTCAGGTGTGTTGGCACTCATCACAAGCTCTGGGCTTTACTGGCTTTGATCTTTATTGTTTGGCAGATTTTGTGAGCCCTGCTGGCTTTTCTTGGAGAGATTAGTTTGGATCATGGAAGTAAAGCACCAGCAGCAAGAAGAGCTGAATACCTTGGGTGGGATATGGTCACTGTTGTTACTGTAGTGTCCACTTCCCATCGGAGATTGGAGAAGACCTCTGGGAGAAGAAGGAGAGTAAAAGACCTCCCTGTAAAGTGCTTGTGTTCATTTCTCACTCTTCTTTGCCTTCCCCCCCCAGAATAAAAGGTTGAAGCTAGTCATGATGCTCAGGAGAGACCTGAGGGAGGTAGAATCATACAATTGTTAGAGTTAGAAGGGACCTTAAAGATCATCTACACTCACAGCTTCTCTGGGCAACCTGGGCCAGGGTCTCACCACCCTCACAGCAAACAATTTCTTCCTCATATCTCATCCAAATCTCCCCTCTTTCAGTTTAAAACCATTCCCCCTCGTCCTGTGGCTCCCGTCCCTCATAAAGAGTGCCTCCCCATCTCTTCTGTACACCCCCTTCAAGTACTATTAGACCATTATAAGGTCTCCTCGAAGTCTTCTTTTCTCCAGGCTGAACAATCCCAACTCTCTCAACCTGTCTTCAAGGAGAGGTGCTCCAGCTCTCTGGTCATTTTCATGGCCCTTCACTGGTGGTGAGACACTTGAACAGGTTGCCCAGAGAAGCTGTGGCTGCCCCATCCCTGGAGGGGTTCAAGGCCAGGTTGAAGGGGGCTTGGAGCAACCTGGTCTGGTGGGAGGTGTCCCTGCCCAGGGTAGGGGGGTGGAACTAGATGGTCTTTAAGGTCCCTTCCAACTCTAACTGTTTTATGATTCTATGATCAGCAAATCCTGCTCTGTGAAGTTCTAGACACATGCTCCCGAAGGTGGCTTCTCCCAGTTCAGTTTGAGGAGAAGGGCATGAAGAAATGCAAGCAGAAAGTGGGAATTATGTGTAGGGACAATGCTCAGGGCCCTGCACCCACTCGCAGTACCGGCCATTCTCTTGTGGGAAAACTTTGATAAATAAAAGTTTAAATAAATAAATAAATGCATGCCTGCTGTTGGCAGACAGGATGCAATCCAGTAATAATTTAAATGCGCCGCTTTTACTGCAGGAAGAGAATGCTCGGGAAATAAAAATGCCATCAGGTACAATATAATCAACTGTTTACATGGTGTACCTTATCAAGCGATGATAGCAGGAAGGACAGAATCATTTTTCACAGTGGACATGGCTGCCTGTTGGGCTTGTGTTTTATATGCTCTAGTTTTACTTTCGTGCTACATAAAATATTGTTTATAATATAAACCGTTTTCCAAATGCATTGGTCTCCAAGTACTTGTAAAGCCTCTTAAAACATCGGAGATATTTCAGGGTAGCCTGGTTGGCAGAGCAGACGGCCACATTGTGATACCCTGAATTTTCCTTTCCTTTCTGAGTTCCAGTTTATGTATGTCAGTCCTACTCGGTAATAAATTCTAAACAACTAATGAAATCACGCTGAAGGGGAACATTCTTTAGGGATTATATTTGAAATGGAACAAACCTAATTAGTTAGAAATACGAGGCTGAATTACCATCTCAGGTGCATCATTGCAAATCTGGACTGTGTCAGTGGGGCATAAATTAGCTGTTCGGGTTTTACATCGGCAGGAGAGAGTTCAGAATTGGGTCCAGTTTGATTGTACAGATGTTATTTGCAGCTGAGGGTGGGAAAAAATAATCTTTTATGCTTTAGGCAGGCAATTTGGCAGTGCAGAAAAATTGCCATATCTATTCTGTGACTGTCTAAATATGTGCCTGATGAAATATTTATATGTAAATATTATATATTATATTAATAATGAAATAAAAGGTTGTTGCAAAAGAAAGGAATGAAGTATTCTCCAACCAAAACAGAACTAGAATTAATGAGCTTAAAACTCATGGAGATTTAGGAAAGTAATTAAGAGAAACTTTTTAACAGGTAGAGCAGCTAATCCCTGCGGTAATTTGTTGGGAGAATTACAGACTCTTAAATCCATGGATGGGGTTTATTTGAAGCTGGGAGTGGGGATGGACAGGAAGATGGACAGGGACTAGGGTCACTGCTCTACTTTGGAGATGGTCACAGTGAGTTTCAGCGCCAGAGAAAAGCACCTTGTAATTCCCAGGGACATGACGGCAGCTCATTACCTGGGGACATTTTTGCACTCCAAGTTCTTCATTCCTGTTACTGGGCAGAGCCAGGAGCATTAATGGTATTGTTTGGTGTGTGGGGATGAGGAGGGTGAGTGAAACCTTCTAGATTTTCAATTCTGCTTATAGAATTTTGCCTATGAAAATGTATTGAAAAGGGGATAGTCAAGGAGTCTCTGTCAGTGAGAAGAGTAATTGAATGGGGAAAATGTCATGCTTTTTAAATAAGCACTGAAATCTATTTTTAAGCAGGTTGAAATGATCAAGTAAATCAGTATTTACATTTTACATTCATATTATTTACATCACAGTTATACTTTTTTTTTTTCCTTATGATTAAAGATTTGAATGGAAGAAGCTGATTAGTATTCAGGACAAGCGTTATAATAATCCAATAGGTTCCTAGACTGTTTGGTTTATTACTTTCTGAACAGCTTCCTTCTTTATAGACAGGATTCAGCTTTGATTTAGGCAGTTTGTGGTGGGAGAAAGGGCAGGCTAAAAGAAAGCTCGATCTGGGCCTTGTTACTTTTGTATTTCTGGGCCGCTTTTCATGTCTTTTTGGAGTGTGGGAATTAATAAAGGAGCTTAACAACCTTCTAACATCAAAATACATGTTGCTCCCATTTGCCTTTAATATTTTGGCTTGCTCTCTGAAGTTCTTTCTCCATCCTTATGTGTGTGTGTGGAGGAACTCCCCATCCCTGGGTTCCAGCTTTTTCCCAAGTTTGCTCTCATATGGCAGAAAGAAATAACGCCTGCCTGAGCCTAAATATTCCTCCTGCCCTATGGTGAATATATATTTAGGTAGTCCAGATTCCATTCCTACTGTCCTGGTGTTTAACCCATGGGTAGAGTTCCCATTTCTTTAGTTCTTCGACTAGGAATTTTCCAGAAAACTCCCTTAGTGCTTTTATGTAAAGCAGTGGTCAAAATCTCTTCTGTAAAATCTTTGTTGAAAGAGGATCGAGAACAATTTCAGCATAGTGCATAAGCAATTATGGCTTTGTAAGTAATTTATCTGAATGTGGCAAGGGAGGAAAAATATATGGAAATAATTGATGGCTTGATCAGCAAAGCAAAATGCTAGAAGCTTTTTGACATTTAGCAAGGTCAAAGGCAATGTGTGTCTAGTGACCTGGAGAGGTAATGAATATGCAAAGACTGGCAACATGGAAAATTGTAAATGAGAATGAGATCATTTGAATTTTTTCTTATTTAATATTAAAACTATAGTTGCTGGGAGAGCCTCCTGAGATGTATCTTTTTCTTGTTAGAAATTCCAAAAGACAGCATCGCAGCGAGTACCCCAGAACCTGAAGCACAAACACGGATGTTATTGGAAAAGAATTATTCACAGAGGTTTCTTTTTGACAATTGGTCATGTAGAAGATAGTCTTACACCATGGAGCAGTTCACAGCAGTGTCTGAGGGCAAGACCAAAGACAGTCTTATTGACAAAAAGCTTTTTATTTTTTTAAGAAGTGAGAATGAGAGGAGGAATGGGAGCAGATGTAAATGTTGCATATCTACATTTAAAATATGAAGAATCAGAATAGGGTGTCTTTAAATGCTCTACTTCTCCTGGAGATGGCATCTAAGTAGTCAAATTGATCAACTTGGGTGAATGGCATTTTTTAATCCATCAGTATTTCTTTCAGGTTTGTTCACAGAAATGTGCTCTCTCTTAATCATGGTAGCTTTTTGCTGACTCTGGTACATCGGTACCTCCAGCGGGTTCAGGTTTGCTCTGTGAAACCAGGCTGTGCCCTTGAAACTCGAGAGGGGGAGCATCAGCATGAAGCAAACAGCATCTCTGCTCCATTAAAAACCTTCAGTGCACATAAACGGTGGGTTGAAATGTGGTGGAGTTTGGGTTTATTTCACACTGATGCAATGACAAGATTGTGTCCCCCCAGAGCACATGGGTGCTCTGATCCTAAATGCCACCGAGATGGACAGGAATCCTCCAGTATCCATGTAACCCTCTGGAAGTTGGGAAGGTTTTGTACTTGAGTCTCTCCCTTCTTGTACATCGAGTGAGACCAGCACCTTTTTGTGATGTTTCGCCCTGCTTCTTCCCAACATGGGTTTGAGGATTGGTAAACAGATGTTGGATGGTGCCTTTTCCAATAGTTTTATGACTAATGCAGGTGGGTGGAAAGGCTGTGAAATTCATGGGAAATAGGATGGAGCCAGCACCAGAGGAGCTACTGTTAAATAAGCTCCTTGACCTCCATGCAGATTTGGTATTCCTGAAGGTCTGGGACACCCAGGGACATCCTTCTGCTGTCTGAATCACGCACACGGCTTTTTCGAGGTGAGGGTGAGGATCTTTCAGGGTGAGAGCGATGCTCCCTCCCACTTCATGGCAGGGCGAAAGTGCTGCAGAGCTGCCACAGCTCTCGCTCCTCTCATTTGTGAGATGCTGATTTCATGATTTCTAGGACAATACACTGACATTGGGGTTTTCTTCCTAATTCTGTAGCAGTGAGGGGAGGGGAGCTACTGGGGACATAGGGCATGGTTGCGTCCTGCCCAACTGGTCAATGCTCTGCTCCCACCTGGGCAAGGCAAGTGTTAGTCCCTTGACTTGCAAAAGGACAACTGACGGTGCTGTTCTTGCAGATGGACCCTGTTGGAGACAACACAAGGGGAGGAGAAGCCGGTAGCACCCAGGTTTGTTAGCGTGTCGGCTTGCACAGCTGGAAGGAACCAAAAGAACCTGGTTGTTCCTTGGAAAGGCTTTGATGGGCTTTTGAGAGCGAATGGGAATGACAGCAGGGACAGTGGAGCTTTATTTCTTACATATGGTATTTTGAAGAGCAGAGGTTTTCTTCTGGCTTTCTCTTGTGCATTAGGCCATGTCCTAGTTTAAAAAAAATATGTTGTGGTATGACAAAAGAGTGACCAGCTTCATACTTAAGAACTAGTTAAGGGATAGGAATAAAAGGGCAGTGAGTTACAACCAAAAAGTTTAGGTGGGAATTCATGAGACTCTTTACTAGGCCTTGTGGCCTTTAGTGGAATCCCTGGAAATAATCGCAGCAGAATGAGAAGGAATGTTTCAGTTAGGAAAAAATCAAAAAATATGAGTTACGTGGGAAAAAAAATATCACAAATGTCAGCAAACAGCTTTATCCTGTCTTTGGCATTTTAAGTAGTTTACCTCCCCTTGTGTCCTCTCCCGCATTCTTAGTAATTCAGGATGCTCTCCAGCAGTGCTCTTATTTTGGCTGTAAAAAGTGTTGCATGAAGTTCAGGCACAAACGTGTGCCTTTGCCAAAGCAAATTTGTGACAAAGTCAACCAACCAACCAACTCATGGAAAGGTGAACTGGAGTAATTAGGTTGGCCATTCAGCTAGGTATTTTGCCATGGGCCATTTTAACTGAAGATGGTAGGTAAATATATTTCCTTTTGCTTTGTCCCATGTTACTTAGGAGAATTATTTCCATAATGAAAGAAATACGCATTTCAACTAAAACTGTGATTGTGAAGTGAAGCATTGAAAGTTTAAGGTTATTTGGTTTGACATAGGCACACAACTAAGTTTGTCCCTGAATACTTCTGTGTTATATCATGTATTTGTTTACATGATTATTTATTTTGGTCTATAAATCACTGTCTTCCTGTCTAGCTTTCAAATGTTTTACTCTGTGACTATAAGTGTCTCATAAAATGGAGCCTTTTAAGGCTGTATACGTATTTAGAGAAAGGTGGCCACTTTCTCTGCACTCTCTCAGGCCATATTTTATTTTTATTTTTCTATTCAGACATGTTGTCCATGGCTGTTAATATGAAGTTTTGCAAAACATCTTACCTGTGGAGAAAAAGATGGTGTCAGCAGGCGCATTCCTTTCCCTCGGCAGCAGGAATGAAATTAGGCCTCGATTGTGCCGATACATAAATCAGTTTTTTCTAATGAAGCTGGTCCAGGGGACGCTGGACTCGTTGCAGCAGGCCCTGAGATGCTGTGAAAGCTGGGAGAATCTTTGTTGCTGTGGGGCAATGATGCTTTTTTGGAGAGCCTCCTTCTCTGGGTGGCTCCCATCAGGCTGCGTTGGCCATGTTGCACGAGATTCTCTTGTGTTCTTCTTCTCCCAGCAAAGAAAACACATTCTGAGTTAAATCACTGAAGATGATAGGAGTTTTGGCAGTGGCATCAGTGGGTGAAGGGTTTCAAAGAGCACAGGACACATAGGTTGTGCATCTTTTGTGTCAACGGCTTGGTAGGGTGTGTGATTTCTTTCTGGGGAGCATCACTCTGTTTGGTGTAAAGAGATTTAAATCATGCTTGTTGTTACCAAGCAGCAATGCCATGCACTGCTCCAACCTCAGTTTCTTGCTGTGGGGACCACTGCCATCTACCATGGACGGTCTTTGCAGGCTGGCGGCAGTGTTAGTAAGCTCCAAAAGTTGCTTTCTTGAGGAGAGTTTATGATAGAAAATTCCTAGTAACAGGATTTCTCACGCTTTCCTTCTTATATTCAGAAGCTTTCCACATAATAAAAGGGAAATTTCATACCTTTCGTTTATTACTGAGTCAGTAAATAAAAATTCTGGAGATTAAATAAAGAAGAGGCATATCCTTCGTTTTTTTTAGAGGAATTGTTATTTCTGGTTAGTCCAGGCTCTTGAAAAGATATTAAACCATTTGCAGTTGATATATATTTCTCACTTTTCCAGGCTCCTTTGTAGTTACTATGTCCATTAATATATATTCTTATCAATAAAGCCATTTTTATCCCCGTTTTAATCGACTGTTTCCCTTCAGGTGTAGCAGCTTGTTCAGATTTATTTTATCACTCGTATTTATTATTGGCATAGTCTCTCCTTTTTACTCCGTTTGTAACAAGTAATAGACTGTATCTCTCCTCGTTTTCCCGTTTGTGGCAGGACGGGCTGGCACACGGAGGGGCAGGGCCACAGTGGTGCGTGCCCTTCATTAGAATGAAATGAGAGGGATGATTATTTTATTCTCTTGGAGGTGCTGGTTTGCACCGGAAAGGCCAACAGATGCAGTTTCTTCTGCAGCTTGTTTTGTAAGGGTAATTACAATGTGTTTAGGCTTAAAAGGTAAAGCCATGTGAAGCACTTTCATCAGTGAAGCAGCCTCGTGGTTATTGAGTGCTCTCATTAGATGTGTTTTCCCTGTATTGTCTTTGGTACCTTCAGCACACAACATTGTACTTTGAGGGCTACGGAGGGAAGACATCTCTACAGATCTCCACCATTTAATTCTTTAGTGGTATGACAACAGAGACGGTTGGCTTTTAATATCTTTTTCAAGTCAAGCTCTGTAGCTCCCAACCCAGAAAACCAAACGTCTTGCTCTGTTGGAGACAGCTGAAATTGAGGAGAAACTTCTTTCCTGTGAGGGTGGAAGAACCCTGGAAAAGGCTGCCCAGAGAGGTGGTGGAGTCTCCTTCTCTGGAGAAGTTCAAAACCCACCTGGACACGTTCCTGTGCAACCTGCTCTGGGTGACTCTGTTCTGGCAGGGGCTTGGACTAGATGATCTCCAGAGGTCCCTGCCAACCCCATATCATTCTGTGATTCTGTGATATTCTTCTCAAAGTGTGCATACATAGGGCTTTCTCAAATTACCAGTGTCATGGCTGTGAACTGGTAGAAGGTGCCCTAAACCAGCCCTACCTAGGCTTCTGAAAGGCATCCATCAAAGCTATTCATGTTGTTCATCCTCTGCATGTCCTCTGTCCTTCCCTGCTCTACAGCACTTTCCCATTCAGACCTCTGTACAGTTCAAGCCCTTTACTCTTCATCCAACCCTCAGTGGGGACGGAGAGCAGCTAATCCTCTTTTGGTTGCTCCATACCTAGTTAGACTTTTGTCCTGTCAACCTTCAAGTTTCTCTAAACAGCAAGACCCATTTCCTACAGATTTGCTTGATACCGCTGAGTTTTCTAGATGTGATTGCTATTGCTATTTTCATCCATACTCTCCGAGGTTCGCCCCAGTCTTCTTGAAATATGTCTCCAAGCCAGGGAAGAGCTATGTCCCATTCTTCCTGTGGCTGCTGGGCAGAGGAGAGGTGTAACGTTGCAGTGTAGACCCATTCCTCCATCACAGACCGATGCACAGCAGCTTGACACTGCTGATTCCTGTTCAGCTGTGATCTGTTATGAAGCCAAGGCATTATTTTGAAGACCTCCCTTCCCACCTGATGGTTCTCCATGATATCTTTGTCCATCTCTTTTTCTTTGTCCAAGTAGCCGGCTTGGATAGAGCTGGACCCCAGGGCTTTGGATCTGGCCAGGAACCTCTGGCAAGGACTGCCAATGTGGATGTCTGATGAGTTTTACACCACCCTGTGCTCCAGTTCCACCCCCACCCCCCATACTGGGTCACACTTTTATGGCTGGTTTATGGCAATGTCACAGCAAACAGCACCAGACGCCTGTCTCAGGCCAAGATGCAGGACATCAGTGATTTCTCCTCAACCATCTGTCTCTCTTAGAGCTCTCAAAGAAGGAAATTAGATTACGTTGACGTGATTTGCTGTTGACAAATCCCTAGTGACAGTTACTCATCTCAGTGTTAGCTTCCAAGCGCTCACAAATTATGGGATTGTTTGTTGCAGAATGTTTCTGGGAACTGCAATTAAGGTGTCTGGGCTGTAGCTCTCCAGTTCCTCTCCCACCCCCTCCTCGTTTCAAGGTAGACATTGGGTTTGTCGTTGGACAGCTTTTTTGTACTTCCCTGCTTCCCCACAAGTTTTCTCTGCAGGTTTGGGTGGTTATTTTAGGCTGATGCTTATTCAG
>JAOXNO010000041.1:1505406-1527761 GCA_028565335.1 Limnodromus scolopaceus | reverse complement strand
GCCTCCTCTGGCCCCGCTCCAACAGCTCCATGTCCTTCTGCTGTTGGTGGCCCCAGAGCTGGAGGCAGCACTGGGGGTGTCTCCCCAGAGCGGAGCAGAGGGGCGGAATCCCCCCCCTCACCCTGCTGGCCACGCTGCTGGGGATGCAGCCCAGGGTGCGGGGTGACTTTCTGGGCTGCCAGCCCACATTGCTGGCTCATTTTGAGCTTTTCATCCACAGACACCCCCAAGTCCTTCTCCTCCTTGGAGAAGCACGACGGAGGCGGGCTGGCAGGGTGGATGCTGCAGGCAGAGCTGCCGTCTGCTCCCAGGGAGCATCCTTCAACATCCGAGAGGTTTTAGTGGGTAGTTTGTGGTAGCAGAGCTGGGTCGAGAGCAGTTTAATGGTCCCAGTTGAGTATTTATACAAATCCCTTGGAAGGGAGCACTGTTGGAGCAGAAATGCTCTCCAGCCCCTGCCGTCAGTCTGGCTCCTTCTCCACGGTAGCTAGGAAGCTGATTTGAATTTATTTTTTGGTGGTGTTTTGTTTTCTACCACGTTAAATAAAACCAAGTCAGGACCTGGAAAGCTTAAAGTGCCATTTCATTTTAGTTTTCAATTGCATGTGAAAATAATCCTCAGAATAGCTGGAGGCGCCCAGAAAGAACAGCTGGAGGATGGAGAGACGTGGGAATAACGACTGCGGAGGGGTGGAAACCGTGTAAGGCTTCGCCAGCATCGTAATGAGTCCTGCAGTGCAGATGAATAGAGCCATCTCTCTCCCCAGCATGGTCCGGCATCCAGCCATCTGCTGGGGGCTGTATTCCCAGCGCCTGTCCTCGTATCGTGCCCAGCCAGGTCTGACTCTCTTCTGACTCCTTTCAGGCCTTTAACCTCCAGAAAAAAAATTTAAAAATGGTCATGAGTTGTTCAAGTGGCTGCAGCACTCTGTCTGAAGGAATAGTTCCTGACGTTTGCCTTAAATCTGCTTTACCAGGTCTCTGCCTTTCTGTCAGCTCTGGGCATCGCCCTCTGTTTGCACCATTAACGAAGATGGACCTGGTTTCAGAGAAATATCTAGTGCGGCTGCAGCATCTCCTTCTTAAAAGGCACTACTTGATGAGACCCCATTAGATTGGGCCTCATTAGGAACTTGGTTTTCCTTTGCAACTGATGAATTAATTACACGCGTGGGTTTTGTTGCTGATTTAGTCAATATTGCAATATTCTTCTGCAGCTGCTCTTAGCCAGATTCTGCTTTAAATCCCCAACGATGCCCCCAGCATCATAGTATTTCCCACGCAGGGAACAGCATGTGTCTTTGGAGGCCACACCAACATCTGATGGCATCTCAGGTACCATGAACTCAGCAGATCTTCTTTCCCTATAGCTCCCATCTTCAAATTCTTTATTATTGCATGAGAAGAACCCTCCCATCCACACCCGAACACCCTAATCCATGGGAGGTTTTTTTTTTTAGAGCTTTTGCTGATGCACCTTGTTACAATTTAAAAAAATAGAAAGAAAAGTAGAGTTTTACTGTCGAGTCTACTGACTGACTGCTGTGGGGGCTCCAGGAGAGCAGCTCTGCCGAGGAAATCTGCAGAGCTCTATATCAAACACGACTGCACAAACTTCCTCTATTTTCAGGTTCAGGACAAATGGTATTGGAGGAAGGCAAAACCCATTAAAATATTTGAATAGGCATTATATATGTTATATTGACTTTATTGAGCTCTACAAGCACATACCAGGCAGAAGACGTCCATGCATTGCATTCTGCTATATTTACACATTTATATTAATAAATCTTTCTTTTTTTTGGTTATAATAGCACACAAACGCCATTGCCAACAACATAACAAGTAATATCTAGTTTGTAACCTGTAAAACACTTGCTGATGTGGCCTGGGAGATGAAGTGCTGCCTCTGCTGGCAGTTGAAGAAACGCCGCACCATTTTCCCGAGAGTAATCTTCAGAGACTGGGAATGATATATCAGAGGCACAGGCGTAGACAAAAAAAAAAAAAAAAAAAAAATTGACTGCCTTGCCCAGGCCTTCATTACCAGGCAGGATACAAATCCTAGCAAGTAACTTTCCCTCACAGGCAAACATGCCCTCAATAGCTTAAAAAAAAAAAAGGGAAAAAGAAAGAAGAAAGGCTGCCATTTTAAGCCAGAATGACTCTGACTTTCCGCTGCACATCCCTCAGGCAATAAAGTAATTTACAATATGTTTCAATCAGATATTGGAAACGGTGCTTGCTTAAATCATCTGGGCTTTGCTGGCATTTTAAATACGCTTTGGCATCGGCTGTCTGGTTTAGCATCATCCCCCGGCTGGCAGGGTGCGAGTCCCTCCTCCCGCATCGCACGGTCCATCACTGGCTGTGGTGTGGTCCCCTGCCCACCTAGAGCCTCAGCCCCCCGATGAAATGCTGTTACGTGACCTCATTTGTCATTTACTGGTCTTGTTTTCCATAGTGCAAATCCAACCCAAGAGTATTTAAAGGTTACTCCCTCTCTGTAGCTGACATAGGCTGTTGTTAGAATCACATTCCTATTGGGTGAATCAAATCAAAAGTGGCCACGAATGCAACAGAAACAGAGGCATCGGTTTCTCTTATTTATTCCTGTTGCTAGAGTTGGGAGAGAGAAACAAATTAATTTGCTTAGGCTGGAATGCAAATTGGAGACTCCAAATCGGGAGGTAAATCCGCTGCTCAAGGCCACACAGTCAAAGTAAATTCACTCAATAGTGTGTTTTCTCCTTAACAAATCTTCCAATAAAGACCATGATATGATCTGCACTGTGGAGAGCAGCAGGTTTAAAACAAACAAGCATCCTTGCTGTCATTTCTCTGGATAGCTTGGGAGCCTTCCTTTTCCATTTTATAATCCTTAAGACATGAATGTACTTAGGCTAAAAAAATTCATTAAACATTAATATAAAGCCCGTTTTAACTTCAGACTGCTTCCCAAAGATAATTGTTTAAGAGAATGAACTGTGCTCCCTTTGAGACTTTTCTATATATTTTTCAAAAACTAATACTAGAATTATGAAAGATAGGAATAAGTACAGCAAAGTAAATTAAATCAAATTGCTAAAGCCTTGGGGAAGAGCTAATGCAAATGAATTAAACACATGTAAGTTCCAAACAGCTACAGAGTAAGTTTCCTTTTGAGCATCATTACTCTCAGAAGATGCCTGAGCCACTAGCACCTTTGCTAGCTGTTCTTTTAAGAACAAAAACCAGAAAAATAAACCGTTAGCTCTGGCTAGTATTATATATTGTAGTTTTTATCATCTCTTTCCTTTTCCATTAAAGTTATTACCTGCAAAAGTGTAACTCCGAAATGAGCAACCTAAGTTAATTTTCTTTTTCTGTCACTGGGTATCATCTGTTCGTGGATAGATGGAAATTCTGTATTTTAAAGACTATTTTGACCTTAAAGGCAGGGGAAACTTTATTTAAAAGCTATTTATAAGGCTGAAGTATCTTATAAGTAAATAAACCAAGGGAAAAAGAAAAAGGGGACTGAATACCAATATATGCTAAAAGTCATTAAAGCAGAGCTGCCTTGGAGAAAGGAACAGAGAATTATTGTTCACTGAATTCAGTGCAGCAAAGGGAAACAGCCAAGCAAACAAAAGAACAGGACATTATTACAAACTGCAGATAAGTTTTGGATGGGCTTATAAGTAATTGGAGAAAATGATAGCAAAATCACCCATTAAAGGTTCCTGTCCCAAAGCTCCCCAGTGCTCCCAGTGCTCTTCCTCTCACCCAGGCACTCAGGACCAGTGGAGGATGCTGGGCCAGGAGGGTCTTCAGTCAGATGCTGTTTGAACATCCTTACGTTGTGTTATTTTATAGGCTAATCCGTGTCCAGCTCAAAGTTGATGAAAATTTTATCTGGATTTAAAAGCATATTATGGTGCTGGCTGCGAGGGTAAAGGCAATAAGGCTGAAGAGGTTATGGATACGGAATTATCAAGCCTGATATGGAAAGAAAACCTGGAGAGCTTACTTCTCAGGGCGGAGAAAAGACTGGAAAATAATAAAAGTTACTAAATCTGATTAGTAATTTCTCTGATATCCATTATATATCATGATTTTAAAAGTATTTGGAAAGTATGAACAATTGTAATACAGGGTGGTTAGAGGAAAATACGAAGAAGGCAGATCAGACTTGACCAGCTAAACAGCTCTCCCTGAGAAGAGAGCTGAGATCTGGCACATCTTCCTTCCCAAGAATAGCTCTTATCTTTAAGCCGATAATTCCCTGCAAAGTTACTGCTTTGGGAAACTATTAGTGAAGCAGAATAAGGTGGGAAAATTGTAGAGCAAGGGCAGATGAAGACACTATTGGGTTGTGTTGAAAGGGTAAACATCAGGCTGGGGAGAGAGACTGGTGGAATTTCTTACAAATTTATCTTCTTTTGTATTTTTTTCATTCTGCACCTGGGCACAAAGAACAGTCACGCTGTGATGAAATTTTCTGATGACACAAAATTGGGGGATATTGTCAATGGGAAGAAGGCGGCTTGTGGCACCGAGAATTTAGGGTTTCTGGTCTTTTATTTGCAGTTATCTGTGGCTGCAGTGCAATCTAGCTACCAGTTCAGAATCTGGCTTCAAAATTATAGAAAGCCAGGTGATATTTAATCTACAAAGAGGAAAGGTCAGGCTGGATCGATGGGGTTTTGAACTGGTAGTTTCCACATCATCTCTTCTTCATCAGTCGTTTTGTGAAGAATCTCAATTGGGGGGAATTGTCCTCAGAGTTAATATCTGCTGTTTCATCATCCTGGACCATCGAGTCCCGTATCCTGTCTCTGATGCTCCTCACCACTTCTGCTTCTGCTCAACTTCCTGCCAAATCATGGTAGTCTTCTCCCAGTAATTCCCAGCTTGGATCATGGCACAAGATAAATGATGATTATTGCAATGAGCTACAAATACAATACCTGGATGTCATGAACCCTAAGCGATGTCTTAATCTGACAGTTCTCCAAAATTTACCTTAATTTCAAGTACTCTGTGCTTAGCTGGATGCTTGTCCAAGCAAGAGATGGTGAGCAAGAGTACATGTGTGAGTACAGTTCCTAATTTACAGGAGCTGAGGGAATCTCTTTACAGCTTCCATTATGCAGGGAATTAAATCTCAAGAGTCTGAAGGTTATCGGTATCTGTGATGGAGATACCAATCAATGAAGAACCTGAGGACAAGATGCTCTTGGAGAGATAATGGTAAAAGAGACCTCCTTCTGAAAGGAGCCTAAGCATGGACTCTGTAAAGCCCATTCTCTTGCAGACCTCATCAAGGATTTAATATTTTAATGTTTTATTTCTGTGAGACAGCTCTTTTAATAGGGGCACAAAGATTTTGTGCATCTTCCTGGCACAGGAGGCTTTTGGGATTTCCTCTTTCTCAGAGGCTAAAAAAAATGAGCAGTGTTTTTTAAAGAGCCAGAATATCTTGTCACTCACCGTTTTTGCATCCAATTGCAAACACATGCATGTTTTTCGTGCACGTTACCTGATCTAAATAGCTGTGCTGACAGGAGCTGAGTGTCAATGTTATTCCGTCCGGGTTGCCCTAATTCTTCTGCAATGACTAAATTATCAAAAGGCGAATGGGAGGATGAAGTTAGGTTTTTGCACACACTGTGTGTTGGCTATATTTTATTTATTTTGTATTTTGCTGGCATCAAAAGTGTGTCAGACTTTGCAGCTGCAAATCTAAATTATTTAAAATGCAGTTTAATTCAAGATATGGGAAGGCAGCCCATTCTGTGCTTACTGGAATGTCTTAACTACCACCTGAGTGGATAGAAAAGATTAATATATGATTATATTTTTGTTGAAGTCTGAAGGCAGCTGCTGGGGGTGGGCTGGTGTCTGCATCCTGGGCTGTATAAGGAACAGTGTGGCCAGCAGGACTGGGGCAGTGATCGTCCCACTGTACGGGGCACTGGTGAGGCCCCAACTTGAGGGCTGTGTCCAGTTTTGGGCCCCTCATCACAAAAAAGACATTGAGGGGCTGGAGCAGGTCCAGAGAAGGGCAACGGAGCGTGTGAGGGGTCTGGAGCACAAGTCTTGTGAGGAGCGGCTGAGGGAGCTGGGGGTGTTCAGTCTGGAGAAAAGGAGGCTGAGGGGAGACCTTCTCGCTCTCTCCAACTCCCTGAAAGGAGGGGGTAGCCAGGGGGGGTCGGTCTCTTCTCCCAAGGAACAGGCCATGGGACAAAAGGAATTGTCCTCAAGTTGCACCAGGGGAGGTTTAGGAGAGATCTTAGGAAAAATTTCTTCACAGAAAGGGTTATGAAGCCTTGGAACAGGCTGCCCAGGGCAGTGGTGGAGTCCCCATCCCTGGAGGTATTTAAAAGATGGGCAGACGTGGTGCTGAGGGACATGGGTTAGTGGTGGTTTTGTCAGTGTTGGGTTGATGGCTCAACTCGATGATCTGAAAGGTCCCTTCCAACCGAGACAATTCTATGATTCCCCTCTCATGGAGGCTTTGGTGCTCTGGCCTTTCAGCGGTGGCTGATTAACTCTGTCCCTCACGCTAATTCCCTCACGAATCTCCGCTCCCTTCCTGTCTCCCGCAGACCCCCCAGCCGTGGAGCCCACCTTCCTGGAGATTCGGCAAGGCCAAGGCCGGAGCATCACCATGAGCTGCCGGGTCCTGAGGGCCTACCCCACCCGGGTCCTCACCTACGAGTGGCGTTTGGGCAGCAAACTGCTGCGCACCGGCCAGTTCGACCTCCAGGACTCCACCGAGTACACTGTCAGCAGCCTCTCCCGCGACAGCTACGGCATCTACAACTGCAACATCATCAACGAAGCGGGCGCCGGGCGGTGCAGCTTCCTCGTGACAGGTAGGTTTGGCCACGTCTTTGGCACGCCAAGATGACAGACATGTCGTTGGGCAACGCTACTCCTGCTTCAACCAACGAATCACCAAAGCGATGCATCCTTCGAAGCAGGATCATGGCTCAAGGCGTCTGGTTTGGGTTCTGGGGAGGTTGGTAACAAAAGAGGAGATTTAGCTTTTTTTTTTCTTAGTTTGAGGATAAAGATTTGTACATGCAAAATGTAAATATCCCTTCTCGGCAGGCATCTGTCAGTGTGCTTTGGAGAGAGGCCTGAGAGAGTCATCAGGCAGGGAGTTGCTCCTATTTGAAGTTTGCAATAAGGCTTGAATTTCCTCTTCTCTTTCAGTACGCTCTGCCAGCTCAGGGGCCGGGGCGGGCAGACCACTGTCTTCAAGCTGCCCAAGAACAAAGGGGTGTCAAAATTTGTTCCTTTTCTCAAAAGGCAAAGGACTTTGTGAAGTTCATGCACAAGATCAGAGACTCAGGGAGGATATGCAGCCCCTGCCATGATCTACCCATGTTGTGGAATTAATGCACTGGTTTGAGACAGTCTTTTATCTTTCGTATCTTGGTTCTGAATGTTAATCTGAGTCTTCAGACATGCAAGTCTTGATTCTTTCTCTATTGGAAAATAGTTACCATGACTGGAAGACTCAGATGCCTGACCCTGGGCCTGCAGCAGATGTTGCGCCCGCGCCTGGGGTCCTCTGGTTGTTGGAGCCACATCAGCTGTAGGTTCCCCATCCCTCTTGGTTGGTTGACCAGGCCCTTTTTAGAATCAGCAGAGGGAAAAAAAGCATATCTATTAAGTGAACCATCTCCTTCCAAAGTCTGTGGTAAGTCAGGAACCCCCTGTTCCTCTGGACCAGCTGAGAGAGGTGTCCAACCAGCAACCCTGTGTGGGCTCTCTCTGGAGGCCAACATGAGCAGCCCCAGCCTCCCTAAGGATGTCGGAGCAGTAGCCCCATTGCAGCTCAAAATCCCTCCCATCAGCTGCTTGAAAAAAGGACGGATGGGGGAAAAAACCCCAACAAACTAGAAGTTCATAATATGCAAAAGAGAGTTGTCTTAGAAGGAGAGATCCCCCATCATAGTTGGGATTTTATTCACGTTTAACCAGCTTGGCTCCAGCTACAGTCATATCTAAACAAGGTTTTGCTTTTGTGGTTGCAGGCAACTCCCTGAGCCCTGCCATTGTTTGGGAAAATGGCCATTATTATCAGCAGAAAGGGCATGGATTCAATGGCTGAGCTGCAGAGAACCCTGCTCTGCCCAACTCCTGGGTATCAGGGTAGACCCTCCGCAAACATGTCTCAAGGGAATAAGGGGAACAATTCAATCAGCTCCCGAGTCTTTTTCAGTAAAATACGCTTTTATAGAAAAAGATGTGGGCCTTGTTTTGTGTGGATACTTTTTATTTTCTCTGTTGGACTTAGTTGAGTGGCGTCTCGTTGGAAGGGGTTTCATGGGGCTGGGGTTGACCAGTACAAAAGTGGTGAGAGCACAGTGAGCGCCCCAATGACTGGGGCCCCACTTCTTGCAAAATGTAATCAAGCCTGTGCCTGACTCATTATTCAGAGCCTGCGTGGAGGTAGTTCTCGCAGCCACTGACTTCTCCAAATCTTGGGAGTTTAATCCAAACGGTGGCTCTGAAGGAAACCAGAGAAACAGTCTTTTTCCTCAAATGAGTAAATGCAGTTCAATTTACTGTTCATCAGGCTTTGCACCCGAGACTGGGGAAACCTATTGGAAGGCAATTATTTTGCTGAGACTGGGGCAATCTGAGTGGCTTTCTGTGATTTATTACCATGCCAAAAGCAAGCCACGTAACTGAAAATTAGTACTAAAATGGTTTTATGATATACTCTGTCTCGCGTCCCTCCGTGTGCCTTGTTCATTTTTAGTTTATGCATTATGCGAATTTTTGCTGTGCGGTTGGGTTGAAGATGCTGAAAGTAATGCTTGGACTTTCCTGCTCTCCTCAGTCTTGGAAGGTTGAAACTGATGTGTTTGGTAAATATATTCTTTGATATGTGGAGGTGCAGCTGCTCTCAGGAAAGAGCAGCAGCCGTGTTCTGGTCCCACCTCTCATCAGGACAGATGAAGTTAAAGCACTGGGGGACTGAAAACATGTAGAAGAAAAATGACAAAGTGGTTTAAAAGGAGGTTTACGTTTCACCAAAGGAGGTTTCATTTCAGCAAAGAAATGGGTCACTTCTTAGACACGCGCAGGGAGGAAAAAAGCCAAATAAATAAGCCGGTGGCAGGAACCTGGTGATAGTGGAGAGCTTTTCCTTTGGGTGGAATAACAGGAGTTGTTGTAGCCCGTTTTTAGCTGGTTTTATTTCCAGGTTTTCATGTAGTAAGAGCGTGCTGCAGTGCTCACGTTGCAGGGGCTGCAGAGAAGCATTGGTATGCTGAGAGAAAGGGTTTCAGTACAGTATTAAAAGCAGCCTGGATGAAAAGATTTATACCAGCCCTAGAGTTTGCAAAAACCTGTTTTTATTGCATTTGTATTTTGAGCCAGATTTGAGAATATGAAAGGAAAATAAATCGCATGTGGAAAAGGGGCTTGATTTATATCAGGTGGGCCAATCTGAGGCAGATTTAACCTGCTACTGTCTTAAAAATAAATAAAAACATACAAGCAAAATTGTATTGGTGGGAAAGCAAAGTTGAGTTCATGCTGTTTGCAGCTTCACTATCTATATATTTTATTCAGCGGTTGATAGTGCACAGCATATCCAAAGAGCAACAAAAAGAACATTTCAGGCAGTGTGTCCTTAAAAGCCTGCCAGGGCTGGAAGCAAGTAGAAAAAAAATAAAAATATTAGATGCACAAAATGTCATGAATGGCATAGAAGGTTCCGTGCAGGTGGAGGAAGGATTTGGGTGCTGAAGGGCTGGGTGAGCATGGGGAAATTCCCCTTTCCTGGAGAAGATGGTGCTCCTTGAGAGACAGACCCAGGGCCCTCCATGGGTCGCATCCTGGCTCCTGCCACCCCGGGGACACCTTTTTCACAGCCACTTGGGTCTTTTTAAGGCAGGGGATGTCGAACTCTGTATTTTCTAGGTTCCCAATGTGCGAGAGGTGGATCAGGCAGGCCATCGCCTTGCTGTCAGAAGGGCTGGTGCTGCAGCGGGAGTTGTTTAGCAGAATTCTGTGAACCTGGGGAGCTATTTAGGGTCAAGATCACTCGTAATTGAGGTACCCGACAAGTCTCGGCATAACACTTTATTTTCAGTGGCTTGTAACTTGGGCAAGCTTTAACTACTTGCTCTGGAATTTGCTGTGCTGGTGGCTGCCTCGGGGTGAATCAGTCATGAAAGTTGCCATCCAAAGAGGTCTTTTTTAAGTAAAGGAAACAGTATTTTGTTTCATCCACATTATATTCTTCAGTTGTTTAATTAGTATGTTTAAAAGGGCCAGATAAACCCATTTGCGTGAGTCCTTCCTTAAGTTACACCATAAAATCTCTCCATCCGTAGTTTATGGTTCTGGCTTGACAATGCTATATATAATTTGTGAGATACTATTTAAATTAGTATTCATAACACTGGGTAGTACTAAACAAAGCTACTAATGACATGGTGTTGATGTAGTTACTAACTAACTTCTGATCCCACCACTGAGCGGAGATGGTTTTGAGTATTGGGTTTGATTTGTTCCATTTTGTGGAATATTTTTCCACCATACAATATTGCATTAATTAACGAGCCAATCTTTCATTATTTACTCATCCAGTCTTGCGTCACACTTTCAGGGCTTCTGGCTAAGGGCAACATCGAGCCAATCAGCTGCTAATTATGGAGGTTATAATTGGTAGCTACCAGCATGACCACAGCTTTGCCTTTCTTTGGAGCTTTGCTGGTTACTGGATTAAAGCCAGAGCCAGGAATGCTGCGGTCTGTGCAGCATCGAGCTGAATTCATGTCAGAACCACCATCCATCACCAAGCTTTTGTGAAAACCGGGATGCTTTTGCCACAAGAGCATCATCTTAAAATAAATTGTCGGCACTTGAAATTGCTGAGTATTGGGTCCTTCTCCACGGCCCCGTTAGTTGAATTAAACAGTTGTCTGCCATTGAAAGTTTTATAGCTTCGTTAATCCTTTTTTAATAGGGAAGGCCTTTTGCACTGAGGGACAGAAGTGTATACTGTTTGTAGCTTCCCATTTTAATTTTTTTCTTAGAAACTCTGCAGGATCCATGTAAAGCAACAAGCAAAACTCCCATTTTAGAAGGACTTCTTTGGAAGCAGGTTCATTGTACCCTTTTCACCTGCACAATCCCAAAAAGGCAGGATTTTGCCAGTGAACTGTTTTCACTTTATAGTGGGGGTTTTTTGTCAGTGTGAAGGCAGTTTCTCAAGCAAGTAACTCAGTGCAGTTTTCACTGGCTGGATGACTCGTGCCAGTTCTGTTCCTCACTGCATGGTTGCCCATCATGGAGCCATTAACCAGCACCAGGACTGGTAGAGGGACAAAAGGGAGCTGTGTGCTCTTTACGAATGCTTTGAATTCAGCAGTTTTCCTCTCCATTTTCCAGGAACCTGTTGTGACACCGGAGTCATTGCAACGGGGTTGTCCCTAGCAGTGTCTAAGGGATGCTGGGTGTTACTGAACCCTTGCTCGCAATAGTTGGGTACTTTTTCCCAAAGCCATTTGTTCCCCCTCATAGCTCCAGCTGATATCTGTGGGCAGTTGGTTTGGGTTATCTGGGTGAGTTTGGTGCCTTGGTTCACCATTCAGGGTTTTTGATACTAGTTCTCAGTTGAGTATGATAACATGGACACACCAGCCAAGCTCGTTGCCAAGCGTGGAAGTGGAAACATAGGGATCAAGAATAATCTACCTCTCTAAAACATTTCAGGAGAATAATCTTCCTAAACTAATGAAAGCTTAACCGATGAGTTGAAAACAATCATTTGCTTTTAATCTCAGGTGTAAGCCAGAAGAGTCTAAAGGAATATTTTCATTACTTTGGTAAGGTTTTAAGCTACAAGAGACCATCCCGTCTTTCCTGTAGCACCAGCTCTTCACACGCTCCCAGTTTAAGGGGGCTGTTTAGGAAACTCAGTAATCATAACTCAGGAGCAAAACCCAGTCCCTGGCAGAAATACCAAAATGTCAGATTTTGACCCCTTTGAGGTGTATGCCAATTCATTTTATGCTCATTTCTAACCAAAAATATAACCCCAGACCCGAAGCAAACACCCATGGCCCGAGTGTTCCTCCTGACACTTCAGTGCCCAGCAATGAGCGCTGTGACTCTGCTGTCCCCCCTCCTCCCCAAGGGACAGCTTCTGCCAAACAAACCTATGAGCCTCAAAAATGCGCAAGTGGGGAGTAATAATATGATTTTATGCTCTAATTGTCTGTCTGGAGAGCCTTGCAGTAATCATGCTGTTATCTTGCCCACTATATGAACCAGGTCAAAATGAACCTTGCTAGCCAGTAGCCTCCAGCTGGTGGCCAAAGTCTTACCTATCCCTGTTTGAGGCCGATGGCTGTGCTCCTCCAGGCTCTTTCCTGGGAAAAATTGGGGAAAAGTATGTCAGCTTGTCGATACAAAAAGGTTTAGTGTTGCCAAATGGGCTTCAAAACTTCCCCAGCGAGGAGGGGACAGGATTCCTGCTCCGTTCCCTACATCTTCCAGGATGGATGCACCCACCCACGGTGAAAATACCCAGCCCCTTAAACCATCGACTGCCGCTGGGTCGTGATTTAAGGGCAGGCATCTTCTCCAAATCTAATCAGGCTCAAGAATCAGATTACAATAATTTCATATACTGAGGTCTGTCCCTCACCCTCTCTCATTAATAGGAGCATTTCCCGTTACATTTTTTTAGGCTTAAAACTGGGTTTTTCTCTCTCCTGCTGATGTCCTCAATAAATACACAGGGACAGTGACTGCATCACAAGCCATCCTGGGTCAATTAACTCAAGGTGCTGATGAAAAATGAAATCTGGAAAAATATTTCTCCTTTTTTCTCTTTTCCCATTCTACACTGTGAAGTGTTCCTATATGAGCAACACTGAATCCCATTTGGCTGGGGCAGAAATGTGTGTGGTTCCATTAATAGTGTCCCTTTAATTTTAAGAACAGAAGCAGAATGGTAAACGGGAGTCACAGGCGTGTTACTGGGGCAGGTTAGGGGCAGCTCTTGGTCTTTTAGGAAGCTTATATGGGAAAGGCAAGGGCTGTGCTGGAAATACAGACATTTTCTTTTTTTAGAATAAATCAAATATTCTCCCTGGTAGATACACTTCTGTTCCTCTTATACACATTTCCCTCAGTGGGAATTAAGGAATTATATTTGCTTTGTTCTTTTAAATATTTATCTTTTTCTTTTAATGGGTGACATTTTTCCTCCAAACCATTTATTGTCGGTACTTTTGGCCGGGTAAAACTCTGGTTTGACTAAAGTCTAAAGAAAACTCATCTGCTTTGGTGAATTCAAAATTTGTCGTGTAGAGTCAGCACCAGAGGGCTTGAGGTTTGGTGGTTTTTTTATTTTTATTTTTAAAAGCAAAATCTTCCCTGTTTGTGCTGTTTGCTTCTCGAATACTGTGGTATCTCCCCAATGCCTTGTTGCATCCATCCTCTGCACCCTCTCTGTTGGAGTATGCGGAAGCCCTGGAGCCGCGGGCTTGTGCCCGTTAGCTAACTGCCATTAATTTTTAATCTAAAGATCCCCTCTTCAGTGTTTTTATTCCTGCTTGTTTATTTCAGCTTTTTTTTTCTTTTCTCTCGAGTTTCTTTTTTTGTCATTTTATCACCCTAATGCAGAGCAACGGGGGTGTCTTCATGGCTGGGAGCCCCCAGGGGCAGATGCCGGAGGGCAGCACAGAGTGGGTCTTCACCAGCCTTCTCCCACGTTACAAGAAAATTCAATTTAGCCATTTTCTCCCTTTAATTTGTTAGGCCCTTTATATTCTTCCCCTCCAGCTTAAGCCAAGTTTAGTACTCAAACAATGGGAGAGTCGGAAACATGAAGAGGGGAGGGGGGCTGTGGGAGGCTGTCCCCTTGTCTCCCCGCTCCCACCCGTCTCCACTCTCTTCTCCCCACATGGCCCATGCTGGTTTTGGAGCATGGGAAAAAAAAGTCACATGAGGTCAAAGAACATCCACACAAATAGACCAGCAACGTACACAAAAATATCTTTTAAAATAGCTGACTTGCACTGTCAAGTACTTGGATGCTCCTGTCCTTCTGTATTACAGAATCATAGAATGGTTTGGGTTGGAAGGGAATTTAAAGACCATCTAGTCCCAGCCCCTGCCCTGGGCAGTGACAAATCCCACCACACCAGGTTGCTCCAAGCCCCCTCCAACCTGGCCTTGAACCCCTCCAGGGATGGGGCAGCCACAGCTTCTCAGGGCAACCTGGGCCAGGCTCTCACCACCCTCACAGCAAAGAAGTTCTTCCCCAGATCTCATCTCAATCTCCCCTCTTTCAGTTTAAAACCATTACCCCTCATCCTATGGCTCCCCTCCCTGATCAAGAGTCCATCTCCATGTCTCCTGCAGGCTCCCTTTAGGCATCGGAGTACCTAGAGTTACCTAATTCCATTGCAGTTCTGTGCTCCACCTGTCCCCAAATCCTCTATTTTACCCTTTTTGAGTGTTAGACAAATTATTTATTTTTTCTAATTGGTTATCCTGTCATAAAGATTACTTTAAATGACACAATTTAGTATTACTCTATAACGTCCAAGTCACCTTGGAGCACACGTTGTTGGACTCGATGATCTCAAAGGTCCCTTCCAACCATGTAGATTCTGTGGTTCTATGTACGCGTTGTCTGAGGACGTTTCTGAAATCCAAGTGGTGCTTGGACTCTCCACCTGAATTTGTGCGGGTCACTGGTGACCGGCTGCTGGTTCCGCACCATGGAGCACTAACCTACTTACTGCCTTCAGGTGCTTCAGCTGCCTCGAGATTCACCGTGACATTTCCCTGGAACCGCTGAGATACTCCTGGTAGTTTGGCCCTGGGTGGCTCGGCAGCGCGTTCCCGTCTGTCAGCCAGCACTCGGATCCTTGGCTCTAATGGCCATTTTTCTGATGGTTATCCTTTTGAAATCTGCTGGAGTGCAAGGCTGAGACCAAGGGCTAATTCCCTTTGCTCTTTAGCTGCTTCTCTTGGGGAGCGTCACTGAGAGCCTGGGATTGAATTTTCATCTCGGGGCTGCTGATTTGCAGCCTGAACAAAGATGCCGTCGCAGTGATGTCTGGTTTTGAAAATTGCTTTAAAACCGTGCAAAAGTGGAGAACAGTGCATTTATTTTTTTCCTTTTTATTTTAACAATTCAGTGCTAGCAAGACTAGCTGTCTTGTTTTTGTGGTTGTCAGCAAGTGCAGAGCCTGTGGACATCAGTGGGATGTGCCGGTGCTAGACAGCACGGAGAAGTGAAGGCATCCAGAGATGCCAGCTGGTCCAGCCCAGCTCTTCCTCCTGAGTGGGACTCCCTGGGAGAAACTGGTGTGATTCTGGAGTTGTGCCCATGCTCTTTTGGGCCTCTCGTGAGATGGTTGAGCTGTAGGGATCCACCATAGGGGTTGTGTCGCTGCCCACATCTTGTGTTTGGGTGAGGATCCCACTGAAATGATCATGTCTGATTATCAGCCTGGATTTGGATGTATCTCCTCTCCAGAACGTAAATGCACTTTTAATAGTATCGTAGTGACAGAGGGATGATTTTTTCCATGTGCTTTGCTGAAGGGGAGAATCCTGGCCACCATCAAACCGTACCTACAAGCTGGTGGTCAATCTGGGTTGTCTTCGGTGCAGCCAGGACAGCCTATGGACCATGTGATGAAGGCACAATCTCTCCACCCAACCAAAACCCAGGCGTTTGTACCACTCTCTGTTCAGTTTGCTTACTGCTTAAAGTCTTAAATTACACTGTCATTGCCCATGTGTGCTGTGTTCTTGAAAAAGTCAAGTTCCAGCATGCTGCAAAAATTTGGGATCTACCACTATAATTTTATCAACCCCATGGCTTCATCATTGTGTGTTGGGGGAATTGATGTCTGACGTATGTGAGCTCCTAATAATAGAGTAAGTTTAGAAATAGGTTAGAGAAAAGGTTCAGGGTCAGATGCTGAGTTATTCAGCATCCCTGGTCTGGCATTTCTCTTTTTCAGAGTGTCACAGCTAGATTTTCGGGCATGAAAATGGCCCAGAATTTCTTCCCTCTTTCCTCACAGTGATATTTCCTCACAGTTGTGTTTGGAAAAATGCTAAAAGCCAAGGCTGCTTTGTTTTGATGTTTTAATACACGACTGTGAGGAGACCTTTATTGAAAACTCACCTGTATTTAGCAGTGCCTCTTTCTCCGGGAACCAGAATTAAAAATGAAAACTGATTTTTAAAAAAAATAATAATAGTAATAAAAAAAAACCTCTACCCTGTTTTTCTGGAGAAAAAGCTGTGTTAGCATGGCTAGAGAATCTTTCTTCTTCTTCTTTGAAGAGTAAATGTAAATGAGTGTGTTGCCAAGAACCTCACTCATGGCTGATGTCTCAAATACATTAATTAGGTTGATGACTTTGGGTAGTCTCAAAATGCTAACTAAAAAGGAAGGATTTCGGGCAGAGCACGGCTCCTTCTCCTCACCACAGACCAAGGCAAAGTCCTTTTCTCCATCCCACAGGGTGCTTTGCTGAAGGAGCTGGCAGCCCAGCCCTGCTATTTGGATGCAGTATGGTTAAATGATACAGGTTTTCCAGAAGATGAGGGGTTTTTTTGCAGGTGAACTACAGGAACGGTATTTTTTCCCATCAATATTTATTTTTCAGAGCTTGCACAAATTTCCAGAGGAAAAAACTTTCAGTTCTTAGAGTCAAAAAAGAACTGCCACCTTTGGTCACGATGCAGTTCATGCCTGGACCAAAATCTGCTGTTATTTATTCTGTTTTATTATCACCTCTGGGGTAGTATCTGCTTTGTGCATTTCCCACTTGTACAAGAAGGAATATTCACTGTCCTGAAAAATATAAAATAATAACAAAAGAGAATTATTTTTTTTGTTTCAATAAACCAAACAAATCCTTATATGGCATGCAACAGAAATGGCTTTTTAACGGAATGAGAAAGAAATGGGAGCCTTCAAAGATGAAGTCAAAGAGGTTAAACCCAGTAAAATGGAGTATGTTTTTTGACAAATTGCCGAGTTCAAAGAAAATCTAATCAAACATCAAATCAGCTTCTTTAGTGCAGTAAAACATAGGGGTTTTTCCTCAACTGCAGAATTCATGTTTGTGCTAATCTAAATAATTTATATGAATCCAGAAATGAGGTCCCATTAAACCTTTTAAAACAAGGTTATTTTTGCCCTCAAATCAATTTTGTGGCCAGCAAGAATATACACGTACTCTGGGAAGAGCCCTGCGGGTGCAAGAATGGTGCTTTCTGGGGCAGAGGATTGGATGTGTGGCATACTTATTTGTTAAATCAGCCTGAAGACTGAGGTTAAGAATTAGCTAAATAGAAGCATGAGCGAGATCCAGGGCAATCAACAGGTTCATGCCCTCATTTTAGGAAGGACGTGGCTGCAGAACGCATCCGCCATTGGAAGCGCAACGGTGGTAGAGTGAGGTTGAGCATGCTCTAATGTTTCTGTTGCTTTAGAAGTCCAAAAACCACATACAAAAGAGAAAACAAGATCAGCAGGAGAGGATGAAACCTTCTCCACCCTCATCCAGCCTTCTCTCCAAAGCCAACTCACCCCACAGCACAACGCAGGGATTGCAGAGCTCATTTCAGAGCTCGGGTAAAGAGAGAAAGGGGTTTGCTGGGAAAGGGGGAGGAGCAGCACCTTTCCTCGCCATCAACACTTCCCTCTTTTTCAGGGAGCAAGATTGTTTAAAAGATCTAGACTAAACTCTTTTTTTTATAGCAAAAAGTGATAGAAAGTTACTGGTTTGTGCTGAAGACTGTGCTTTTTTTACCCCAGTATAAAAAAAAAAAGTAAGATGTTTCCAAACCTGTGACAGATTATAATCAATCGATGTAAGAGATTATCTCAGTAGAAGAGAATTTTTTGGGCACTAAGAAAGTACTGATGAAACACCTTCAGACCTTGGCCTGCCCCATTACAGGCAGGTCATAAGACATAATCCATGGGCTATTAATAAGACTGTTTTCTGACCAAAGAAGAGATTTATGTCCTATACTAAACTGCCTTTAGCATATTTTTTACAGTTAGAAATTGAGATTTAGTTAAAAAAAAAATACACTTTTGTATGTTTGAGGGCTGGCTGGAGGAGAAGTGCTGTTTTTCAAGGCACTGACTGCCAAAAATGATTGAACTGTTTCAGAGTCTGAGCAACTCAAACACAATTTTACACACTTGAAACAGGAACAGTACAGAGTGACACAGAAACATGGCAAGGAAGAGAGAGAATAGGAAAAAAAAAAGTGAGAAAGGGAGTAAGTTGGAGATTCATGACCTAAAATCCCATTTGAAACCACATTTCACCTTTGGATAATGTACTTTACTTTTATTGAATAGTGTGGCCAGACTCATGGGCATTGCTACAGCCCTGATGTTTCAGTGGAATAACAGTCAGTTTAAATTAATTAAGCTCCTCCGAGACCTTTTGTTCACACTGTATCATTGACTTCTTCCCTGTAGCAAGACTCAAGACCACTTTGACAGTCGTGTGTTTTATTGAATCGTGAGCTCTGATCCCAGGGATACGCTCCTGCCCATCAGCCGGAGGACAAACCAACTCTCCCCCTCCTCTCCTTGCTTTTGCTTGATAAGAAAAATAATCTCTGTAAATTATCCAACGAGCTTTGGCATGAGCAAGAACAGCCAAAGACTGAAGACATTTTTCAACGACATGACTCCTGTCGTGTAGACTGGGCCGTGAGTAGTTGCTGGATGTGGCTTCCTCTTCAAAGACAGACAGTCTTTGAGCGTAGCTGAACCTCTGAAGAGTCAGGAGCACAGATGGAAGCCAGCAATTCAGATTTAAATTATCATACAGAAATTTTAAGTAGCATACTTAAAAGTAGCATACTTTTTTTTTTTTTTAACTGAAAGAGGAGATTGAGATGAGATGTGGGGAAGAAATTCTTTGCTGTGAAGGTGGTGAGAGCCTGGCCCAGGTTGCCCAGAGAAGCTGTGGCTGCCCCATCCCTGGAGAGGTTCAAGGCCAGGTTGGAAGGGGCTTTGAGCAACCTGGTGTGGTGGGAGGTGTCCCTGCCCAGGGCAGGAGGTTGAACCTGGATGGTCTTTAAGGTCCCTTCCAATCCGAAACATTCTGTGATTCTATGATTTCCCACCCCCCAGTGCCTGGTTGTTAAATTGCACAGTCGTTTGAAGAAATCATCAGCTCGGGATGGATTACAGCAGGTTATCCTTGATTTTGAGCATAGACTGCCTTTTTTTGGAGCCTCATTCCCTGGGTGCAGGACTTCTGATGCCAAGCCCAGGCCCTCACACCTCCACTGCATCATCCCACTGCACCTTGGTGGGGACTTGCCCTTATACGTGCCCCAGACTGGACTGTTTCTTCCCAGTCCTCCCATTTTTGAAGGAATCCAGAGATTACACATTCAAGCCATTTACATTATTTGCATTTTCATCTTTTTTTTTTTTTTTTATGCCGCTGTGTGCAGACATGTTCATAACTGCTGTTCTAGGCAGGGGTTTTGCCTGCATGCAAATGGCTGATAATTTGCTCACATTAAAGATCTGGATGCCTGGATAAACACAGAATCATGCAGGGCAGCAGCACATAAGGACAGAGGCAGTGTTAGAAGCAGGCAAAGCCCTTGTTTTTTGTAGACAAGTTTCTGAGCACAGCTTGGACAGCTGATCCCCATCTGACTTCTTTCTTCAGGGTTTTTTTTTTTGTTTTGTTAAAATGGGCACTCGTCCTTTTGTGGTGCCTGTGAAGTTTTCTGTGTTCACGAGAGATGTTCCCAGTCACTCTGCGGGACACCTGGATGCTTTGCAAGTCTGGTGGTATTGGGAATATCTGTGGCTTGATTGACAGTGGTGGAAAACCATCTCGGGGAAGTTGAGGGAAGAAATAACTGGGTGTTTAACACCTTTGATAGCTCAATATGTTGTTTTCCCTTTTCTCAGTACAAATAGGTACCATGGGCTGGCTCCTTCCAGCCTGGTGGAAAAGTCTCTTGGTTTTGGTGAGGAACTGTGAGTTTGAGGTAGAGCCTCAAGAGCCTGAATGGAGCTGAGGCTCCTCTAGCGCCCACAGCCTGTTAGATTTACATATGGAGAGAGCTGGTAGAGCGAGTGATTTAAATTACTGTTAGAATTAATTTATTTCTTTATTAAGACAACCATACAAACTACCTGTAAATCCTTGCTGTCTGTAGCAGTGTTTCCCTAAGGAAGATTTGATTACAAGCTGACTATAAGTTATTAGCTATAAGTTATTAGCTTTCCAGTAAGTCTAAATGAATGTTACAGGCTATAAACCGACTATATAAATTACAGTCTCTCATGTAAAGCTTAATGATGGTTGCAGCAACATTAATATCTTTCCCAAGGACAGGAGAAAATTTCTTATTGTGTCACTGATTACAATAGTCTCATATCCCAATTTTGTATCTCGAGTCAAACTGGCAGTGTATTATTTTATTTGGTTTTGCCCCCACCTGGTGTCTTTGGTCTGGAACTCAAAGTGCTTCCCTCTGCACCTCCTTCCCTTGCAAACATCACCTCATGGTAGAACTGCTCCCCATGGAAAATGCATGGTGGAGCTGGAGTTGGGCATGGACCATCCTTTCCTCCAAAAAAACAGCACATGTCCTCTTCAGGTTTGGGTTGGGCTGAGTTTTGTCTTTGCAGCACTGTTTGCTCCTCATGAGCAGGACACATCTGTCCCCCACATCTGTGTCTCCCTCCGGTTTGGGAACAGCAGCCTCTTCGTAGTCTTGGTTGCAGCAGGAGCTCTGCTGTGTCCTCAGACCTTAGGAATAAAATGTTGGACATGAGCTTAGCTAAATGTTAACTAGTCGATGCTTATTTTAATTCAGAAACACATGCAAAAATGTCAGAATAAGTAATTTGTCTCCCCACTTGTTTAAATGTTTCTCGAGTTTGCCAATCTAGGGACAGTCATGGATGGTTGGGAACTCTAGGAAGTGGAAAAAAAAGTCAGAGACCATATGTCATCTCTATTCTAGCCTGTGTGGTCTTAAAATTTCTACTGAAGTATCACTACCATTTAAAAAATTATTCTTCATTAATCTGCTAGGCACAGTAGGTTTTAGGTTTTAATTAAAGACCTTGGAGGCCGTGGAGATTATAACAGTGCTACGGAGCCCAGAGCGTCTCTTAAAAAGGTACAACAGGAAAGACCATTTCCAAAACACGCGGAGTATCGGTGGTGCTTTGTTTCCTGCTGGATTTGCTCCTGCTGGTGGGGCATTTGAATTTGGAGGAGCTTTGCCGGCCCCCGCGGAAGCAGGTTGCAGCCCTACCCCACACACCTGACCAGGGCAGTTTACACCGCGGGTGGTCAAATGTGAACGGCAGTTCTTACTGCATTAACAGGGTTTTTTTCACCAATCTCCTGGGCCAAAGCCCAGTAAAGGTAGTGGACTCTGGGCCAGAGACTGCCTTCTTGAGAACAGATTCCCAAGCCCAGCAGACTTTTAGAATTTGGGATATTTCCTTCTCGCAGGTCATCAGTGGAGCAGGCAGTGCCAAACGTGACCTTTTAGCAAAGGTGACAAGGTGTTATTATTGGATCTCAACCCTCCTTTTCCTGTCATTTAGTAAGAAGAGAAAAATGAAGTTAATTAATTCCATCCTGAGGCTGAAGTATCTAATTTGAGGAGTGGAGGGAGGAGGGGTTATCTGAGGTTTTCACTGTGCTTCAGACTTTCTCATTTTAAATGCAAGCCTGCCCTAGGGGAAGAAGGAAAATAAAGTTAGTTCACCCAAAAAAGGAAAGATTGTGAATGCTGCAGGGGATTGTGCCACTTGAGAAACTACTGTTTGCAGGTACTGCTTGGGCTTCATTGCGTTTGTCTGCTCTGCTGCTGGAAAGCCATGGAAGGACTTGATGAGACTGGCCTGGTTCTCCCTTTGCAGTGCCATGAAGGTGACATGAGGGAAATCACAGCACTGGGCCAGGTCCTGGGTACGTGTTGGCAGCGGTGACCAGTCCCTTGTGAGCCCAGAGCCCAGAGCAGAGGCATTGCCATCTCCTGCTTCCCGGTCTGCTGGCAAGTGGTGCCGTAGGTGGCTTCTTGTTCCCAAGGGGACAGGAAAACACTGTTTCATGGGTACTGGTGGATGTGGCTTCCAGGAATGTGTCTAAATGTCTGATGTCCTTTTGGCCTCCAGGGTTTGCAGTGTTTTAGAATCATAGAATCACAGAATGGTTTGGGTTGGAAGGGACCTTAAATACTACCCAGTTTCAACCTCCTGCCCTGGGCAGGGACACCTCCCACCAGACCAGGTTGCTCCAAGCCCCCTCCAACCTGGCCTTGAACCCCTC
>JAOXNO010000041.1:1477793-1493270 GCA_028565335.1 Limnodromus scolopaceus | reverse complement strand
TAGTCACTTTATCATAGAAGGCCACTAGGTTAGTCAGGCAGGACCTGCCCCTAGTAAAGCCATGTTGGCTGTCCTGACTCCCCTCCCTGTCCTTCATGTGCCCAAGCAAATTGTTAAATCCCCATTAATTTCCCCTTTAACAATTTATAAGGAAAAATATCATCTGTCATCTTTGAAGGTTATTGCTACAAAGCTTGAGTTTTAATAGTCAATTAAAGTGAAAGAACCAATCTGTGTGTTGCTTAAACTCTCATTAAATGGCATCACCTCTGCTTACTCCCCCTGGCAGGGAGGAGTGATCTTCCTACGGCTAAGTCCATACAAAATCGCACAATTTTGTGTTCTAAAAGCAGAACACTTTTGTGCCGTAACACTTGTTTGCAGTCCTGTCTAGACCCTGTCCATGCCAAATGCTACAGGTGTGCCAGATCGACACTGAGAGCTTGGGTTTTGCTGGGGTTTCTCAAGGAGAAGTACATGGTTGGAAAATAATACTTCTTGCTGTGAACATCTCCTTGGCCACCATGTCTACCTCTGAGCCATAGTCTACCAGTTGGGCTGCCAGCCTTGGTCTGGCCAAGGAGGCCATGCCATTCTGTGCCGTACCACACCTTCTGAAAGGGTTATCAAGCCTTGGAACAGGCCGCCCAGGGAAGTGGTGGAGTCGCCATCCCTGGAGGTATTTAAAAGGTGGCCAGGTGTGCTGCTGAGGGACATGGGTTAGTGGCGGTTTTGTCAGTGTTAGTTTGATGGTTGGACTTGTTGATCTTAAAGTTCCCTTCCAATCTCTATGATTCTATGCCATGCCATGTCTGATTGGGGTCGCAGTTTTCCCACCATCCCAGCTCCTGGGCGTGTGTCCCCAGCTCCGCTCCCAGCCTGGACTGGCTGGATCAAATGAATCTTTTTTGGTGCTTACTTAGGAGAATCCATCTCATACTGTTTTGGTCTTGTTTTCCACACTCCCATCAATCTTACCTTTCTTTAAATAATGCCAGTTGATTGATTTAGAAAGTACACATTTGGTTATTCAGCGCCTGAAATCATACTTTGTGCAGGGAGGAAGAGATCGAGGAATAAGACAGGCTCTTGAAGATGCACGTATATATTTTTGAAAATGTGAGTTCAGAAAGCATTTTGTTACCCCGCAGATCTCCTACTGGGGTGAGCATTGTGAGCTGCAAAATAAATATACAATTTGAGCATGTTATTTATGCTGAGCGGATGGGGATTTGCTTGTGTGGTACTTGTGGAGTTGGCCAGGACACGTCCAGGGAAGGGCTTTGATAGCTGGGGGGTGCTGGCTCTCCTTCCCTCGGAGTTTGTCTCTGCCGGAATCTAACTAATTTGAAATGAAAATCGGTGACTTTTAATACATGTTTATGCAACTGTTTGCATCACTGGGCACAAATCAGTTCCGTTATTCCCAGTACCCAAGAGGGATTATCGCATTTAAAAAAGAATTTGCTCAAGTAAAAGAATATATAATGAAATTAATTGCATTAGGATTTTTAGCATTTTTTTTCCCCATTTCATTTTAATTTACTTTTAATTATCTATTTATATAATTATCTAGAGTTACTTTACTCTAATTTCCTTGGCAACGCTCTCTGTCAGGCTAATCATAATATTTTCCTTTCGTCTATCTGAAGCCGCATTTAAAACGTGGGTGATTTAGAACCTAGTGAGCCATCCGGACACGCTCATCCATTATTGCAGCAATTCCCCCTGAAACAAGGGTGATAATTAAACTTTTTTTTTTTTTTTTTTTTTGACACCTACCAATACTTGCTACCGTCAGATTGCCTTCTGAACTGTTGGTCTTTAGATAATTTATTTGACTTAGCAATGTATTTTTTTCATTGGGTTTTGCTATTATTTTTATTTAACAATAAAAGTGGGGCCGAGCATCCTTCGGGGGTGGTAGAAAAACCCCGCTCGCGGCTGGGTGAAGTTCACTGGATTTCGAATAAAACCCAAACCCTAGTTGAGAGGATTTCCAGGTCGAAGGAAGGGTCTGAGCCTGCAGCCTGGCATGTCGCTGTTGGAAAAAGTAACTGCCTTTAATCTTTATTTTAATCTTAATCTTTGTTTTAATCTTCTAATGCGTCGTGAACCACTGCCAGTGGGCTCGGGAGTGGGTTGGTGTGTTGGTATCTGCCTCTGCTTCGATTAGCACCATTACCTTTATCTGATCAGTAAATGGCTTTTGCATTAAGAATGTTAACATCCAGGCCCGAGCATCGCTTCCTCCTCACCCAACCTGTGCGTTGCTGCCTCACCTGAGACAGAATCCAGGCAGCGTTTTGGGAATATTTAGTTGACAGCAGGGTTAGGCTTGCTGAATTTTCTGTGGAATTGCTAAAATCTGTAATATTGATCATATTTTTAATTTCATTTTACAACAGCAAGAGTTTCTTATGAGGCACAGAGCAGTTTAGCTCCATTTTTGCATTTGTCAGGTGGCTGTGGAGAGCAACGCAAGGGATGTGCTTGAGAATGAAACTTTTAAAGGGCAAAGGAGGCCAGTAATAGAATGTGACCGACTAGGGTTTTCCTTAAATTGTTCTGCGAGGAGTAATTTGATGATCCAGGGTTATCACAAGAGGAAAGCATCTCCACTGGTTGGCATACAGTGGGGTGGGGAGGCTGGAGATGTCTCTGCCCTGACCAGCTCAGGCAAGCTGAGTTTTGAGAAGTTACTGGAGGAGACGGGGGGGAGGTATGCAATGGAAATAATTCCCTTCTCTTTACGTAGAGTTATGACCTATTTCACCGTGGATGCCTGTTGTCTTATCAGGACCCTTAGGATTCTGTCGTTGCTTTCTGACATCAAAAAATAAACGCCTTAAGAACAGAATTAACCAATTTAAGAAATGAATTTAAAATCTCTAAGAATAACTGCCTTTCTATCTATGTTACCCATACGCCTTTCATTAGGATCATTGTATATTTCTCCCCCCACCCCTTTATTTAAAGCTACAAACTGCGGGTTGATGGTGAGCAGGAGTTTGTTCGGTCGCGTTTGTCCTGCTGCCACGGTGGTGTGTGATGGATGCTCCCTCCTGGGAGAATCAGGGAGGAACAGGAATTATTCAGAGCACTCCGCCTCCCGCTTAAGCCCCGACTCTCCTGCTGTTGCCTTTTGGGGATTCATTCTGTGCTTAACGTTATTTTTTAACGAGCAGAGGCTCTTGTCAGTGATTCTGGTTGACGCAGCACATGGATGGTGGTTTCCCAGCGTTGGGTTTTAATCGGCTTTGAGGATGCTGAGCTGCAGGACCTGCCAAGCCTGCTGTGACGGAGCTTCTAGCTGCCAAGCAGCCTGCTCCTCTTTAATTGAACAGTGACAAATAACTGCTTTAAAAAACAAGGTGCTAAATGGCCATGGAGTTCACTTCTTGAGTGAGTGCAAGAGCTGCTCTTTGTGTGCTTTGATAGGGCGCAGAGCCCTCAAGCGTGTCTTGAGGAAACGGCCCCATCCCTCCAAGGAGTTATTACGGATGTGGTCTTCTCTTCATGGAAATTTCCAGCTTGTTCCCTTGGAAAAAAGTCCAAAAACATTTAGTTGATGAGAGATAATAGCAAGGGTCCTGGGCTGATTTGTAGTTCTTCTAAGACCAGTCCAGACAATTTTGGCTGGGCAAAAGGGACTGGAAGTGGTCGGTCTCATTCCCAAAAGGAGGACAATGGATTCAGCCAGTCCTGCTGCCAACCTTGGGCATAAAGAACGATTGAGAATTGGCAGGGAGATACCACAATGTCTATAATACCTACTTCTCTTGGGCCACCAGAGCCAAAGGAAGCAAAGATTAAAGCATTCCTTTCACTACCATTTATTTTAGCACACTCAAGGCCCCCACCTGATGGGGAGTAAATCTCCAGATGTTCCTTCTATCAGGATCACGGTGCTGTCATCACACAATGTTCTGCAATGGGAAAGGCGTTTGCAAGCTGGGTATTTTCATTTGGTTTGCTATAGAACATGTAAAATGGCTATACATTGAAATGTATACAAAAAATGTGTTCAGAACCATTCAAAAATAATTACTCACATCTGTAGTAATTAATTTCAGGGGAGGAAGTGAGAGAGTTGAAAGGGCTAATTCACATGTATATTGGAATATTTCTAATGTTGTTCTCATGAAAAATTTTAAGCCGCCTTCCGGAGAAGGATGTAAGCTGTCCCGCAGATTTCAGAGCATGCATTTCTTTTTGGAAATCTAAACAAGGCTTTATTTTTTTCCTGTTATATCTGCACTTGTGAAATGAGGCAGGGAGAGTTTGGCCAAAAAAAAAAAAAAAAAAAGAGTGCAACAGGCAAAGGCAGGTTTCTTGTTGATTTTCCTGAATTTGGTAAATTGAATTAGAGAAGCAATGGTTCTGTTTTACAATTTTCAGTTTGCAATACTGATACTTGCTATGCTAATTCTTCAGAAGACTGAGGCTTCAGTTTCAAAATAGCAAGCTGAGGGCTGTCATTTGAGATTTGTACCAAAGTCTTTTAATTGGCATTTAAAAATGGTTACATCTCCCAGTCTTCTGATAGAGTAGGAAAATTCTCAGGCATAATTTTCAAAAAAAATTCTACTGGTTATGTATTAAGAAATTCAGAGGTACATGTAAATACATCTTTTTGTGTGAGGTCCTGATGCTCCGACTTTGATCCTGTGGCATCTTGGTTCCCGAAGATGCTCCTGATGGTACCCACAGTCCCTGGCTGGGGAGCTGAGCTGTGTGCCTTTGTGGAGGTAGTGGGCTGTGTTTTTTTGATATGCAGACGGAAGACATCGCAGGCAGAGCTGTGCCCCTTTACATTACTGCAAAATGTGGACAATATAATTAAACTCACTTTCCTCACAAAAAAGAAAAAAAACAACTTACAGGCAAAATTTAGCATATTCATTTGATCCAAGCAATTACTGCCTGCTGGGACTGCCTTGGTTTGATTTTCATTATATAAGCATAAACTCCTGCTATTTCATTACTAATTTTAATACCTAATTCATATTAAGTTTTTAGTCTGGTTTCTTAAGGAAACAAGACACACATGGATGTCCTGAAGTTGCTGCCTGTGGTTTCTGAACCCAGCTCTTTGTTTTGGGCAGATGTGGTGGGGAACGGAGGTGCAGCAGGTGAGGAGGGTCCCTCCAGGGTTGTGAAAACACGTGGACTGGTCAAGAAGAAAGATGTAATTAGGGAAATAAATGGAATAAATGAATTCCCTATCTTCATAGCAAGCTCTGTGGAACCTCCTCTTGGGCTACCTTGCATTTTAGGGCAATATCTGGTCTTTCTCTTCAGGGTGTCTATATGTGTATATTTATAGACTGCAGGAGCCAGAGATCTCTATTCCCATGTCTCCTTCTTGACTTTTGCCAACAATGGCAAAGTAATAATTTCCCTAAAGGAAATTATAATAATATATAATTAATATTATAGTCAATCCTGCACAGGGAGGAGCTCTTGTGCTTGGAGCAGTGATGTTGCCATAACCTGAGGCTTTTGGTGCACGTTTCCTTTCAGTGAATAAAAAGCACAGCCTTATTTGTACTGGGGAGTGTATGCTCCCACCCAGCATTGCCAGAATCAAGCCCCATGCTGTAGCCACGGTGGTCACACTCAACTCTCATTTATTCTGTCTCAGCAGAAAAAGCTGCAATATGAATTGATTACTGCTGAGAAATGCAGCGTATCAGTCAAACTTTAGGCAAGACACAGGAGAAAATAGAGCGAACTGAAGAGCAATTTAGTGAGAGAAATTACTCAAGCTGGAGGAATTTATTTTAGTAAACAAGTTATTTGCTTTTGACTACATTTAAGCCCTTGTTGAGGGCTTAAGTTGAGCATCCCTTTCCCAGCATCCCACAGCTCAGGTGGAGCGGTGGCATTGCAGGTGGAGTGGTGGCATTGCACGTGTCGCCTGCACCACCCAAACAAGGACGTGCTTTGTCTTTCAATTGTCAAGGAGGTGCTTGGCCTTAAATGGGGGAGCTGTGAGCGGGCACCCCTCCAGCAGAAGCTGGGCTCTTGATGAGAACACGCTCCCCTTACAGCACAGACAGCAGAAGAGCGGGTAAGATGTTTCCATCCCTGCTTTGGCACCCTGCTGCTGTATAGCTGGCCAGTGAAAGCAAACAGCAGGCTGTCAGGATTTTGATGCTGATCAGATCTAGGTTTAAAATGAAAAATATGATTACCTAGATTTCCTTGTCTTATTCTTTCTATAAACTCCTGTAGTCCAAAACTGTTTAAAAAAAAAAATAATCTGTAAATGACAGCAGTGTTTTTCTTGCTGGTGTTGATTTAGAATCATAGAAGGATTTGGAAGGTTGAATTGATTTAGAATCATAGAAGGTTGGAAGGGACCTAAAAGCCCGTCCGGTGCCACTCCCTGCCCTGGGCAGGGACGCCTCCCACCAGACCAGGTTGGTCCAAGCCCCGTCCAACCTTGAACCCCTCCAGGGATGGGGCAGCCACAGCTTCTCTGGGCAACCTGGGCCAGTGTTTGGAACAGGTTCCAAATGGAGCATATCCTGTTCCATTTTAGATGATGTCATAGTTTTTGAAAAGGATTTGCAAAAATGAAAAATAATAGAGAAATAGAGCAATGAAACCTCAAAAATTGAAGACCCAGCTAAAAACCATGGCATATGTCCATTGGCAATTGCATGACAATTAAGAGTTGTGTATCTGACTGCCCCACCAGACTTTATTTCCTTAGGCTTCACATCTGGTCTTCTGGGCAAGTTATCTATGAATTCAGCGCTGTGGCTAGATGATGGGAGGGAAGTGGCAGCTCTTGGTAGAACCATTAAAGACCATGGAAAAAGAGCTTAGACTCCAAGGGAGTCAATGGTCTTCACTAAACTCAAACAAGAACATGGAGTTTCACTGCAGAATACTACACAGTGAAAAAAGTCCGGTTAGTGTTTTTTCTGCTGGCCGAGTGTTGAGCATTCGCTGTATTTCTGGTCGTTGGTAACAAATGGAAGTGCTCTTGTGCGGCAAAGAAAGCTGTCACATCCCTTAGCATCTGCCCTCTGCACTGGGATGAGCAATTCTGGCAACCTGTAAAGGGAATATTTATCTTCTGAGCTTCTTGACCCCTTTCTAAAGCCTCTCAGGTTGAATAAGTGTCTGCACGTCTAGACGGTGCATGGACTGAAACTATTAAATCTGTTTGAGGTCTGCCTGGATTTTCCCTAGTGCTGTTAATGAGGGCGTTTACAAAATGAGTGCTGCAGATCTTTAGGTGTAAAAAAATCAAAGTGAGATGAATTGCCTCCCTTACCAATGATCAAAGCTGAGACTTCACCAACGTTACCCACCGTGAGCAACCTTAATGACTGCATAAGGGGCAGCCGGGGCAGGACAGACCCCAGCGCTGGGAACTCTGGAGACCAGAGTTGCTTCTTGCCAGGATGCTCCCTTGGCTCCTGCCTCCAGGTTTCTGCAGAACCAGCTATTACCTTCATATAGTCTTATATTTTAATCAATCTTAAGCTAAAAAATTAAGAATCCCAGATGTCTGCTAGAAACTTGGCTATTTTTTACTGGGCGTAGTCTTGTTGTCTCTCGCCATAGATTCTGTCCTTACGAAAATAAATGTATGTAACTTAGGAAAAAAAAAATCATTGTAAAATAATACATTTTGCCCCCAAAAAAATGAGAAAAAAAAGAGCAGTACCATTACAAAACTAAACCTGTTCCTGCTCCGCAGAGGTGTACTGGCTCTGTTCATCCAACTGTGACAAGGAAGGATTTCTTGGTTTTTAAAAGTCCTGTGCAAATTTTAGTTGCAGTTTGGAGGGAAGAGATGGTTAAAGGGAATTATCCATTTTCTAATAATGCAATTAGGTTGGCAGTTCCTTAAACACAGATTTCACTTGCTCCCAGGTGAGGGGTGTTTGTAGCTAAATCCCAACATATTAGCCAGTGTATGTACTAAGTTAAGCGCTTCCATCAAAGAATGTGCATTACAAAAATTATAAATTGTTGGGATGAGAATGGTTTGTCCCTAAAGACAACTGCTTCACCCATTCTTTTGCTGTTAGAGAGTTCTTTTTTCTCTGAAACATGCATATGTTTAAGTTGAATACAAACTATATTGCCTTTCAATAAGCAAATGAGCACCCTACTGCAACGCATCTGTGTTTCTGAGCTGATTTAGAACATCACATTTACATTTTGAGAACTTCGTTAAACATCTAGTGGCTATTTCCTTGCCTCTTGTGCAGTGATTGCCTTAAGTATTTAAGAAATGTTTTGCTGAAACATCCATATCTGACAGTTGAGCTGTTATTTATTGGCAAAAATTCATTGTTACTTAAAAAGTTAAGCAAAATCAGTATGTTCACTTCCCTTAGAAGTGCACTTTGGTATCATGCGCTTGTCTTGTTGCATTATTACTCGGTGATCTATTTATGCAGAGACTCGTGTAGGTTGCTTAAAATGCAGCCTTGGTTTTCCAGTTCATTTACCAAGACAACCTCGCTCGTTCGCAGTATTGACTAAGTAGCCAAGCTCCAGCGTGTCGTGCTTTAAAAAGGCTGGGTTTGTCATCTTGATTGCAGCTACAGTCATTAATTTGCCGCTGTGTAATTATTTTGTATGGAAAAAAATGTGGTCATTTGCAAAGAGCTTTTAGAAATCATGAGAAAAGGAGTTGGTTCACTAGTGACAGGAGTGCGCTATCTGTCATTTGAGATCCATCTGGAGAAGGTTGTAGCCTTGTGGGATACTAAGTCATCACCACTGAAATACGAAATGTATTTTGGGTTGGAGAGTTTCTTGATCATGGGGATGTAGTTCTTGGTGTGAGCATGAAGTGTTTAATTTTAACTTAGGAACTGAATCTTGATTCCGCTTTGATAATTACATCTCTTGTAGCCCCAGTAAAAATAATGGTCTGCCTATTGCAGATAAACCTGCTACTTAATATGGAAACCCACATCCATGCCATTGGCAGACACATTGTCCAGCTCGCCCATGACATGGCCACGCCATGGGCTTTGAAGTGTGAGAGTTGGCACCAACCTGGTTCCCCAATATGCGAACTTCAAATTTGATATGTCACTGAGAAGGAATGAGAAAACTTTCTCTGAAAACTAGCCTTAACATGGATTAATAATTAACCCGCCTTTTGTGAACGCCTAACAAAACAGGGATTAAAATTCGAACAACTCTTTTGGTAGAAGTCCATCAGTAGCAAAAGAGCAGGAGAACCTAGACCGCTGGAGCTGGGAACAGTTTAATCCTCTAGACTTTAGTGAGTTCATCTGGGAGCCAGCCAATTTTAAAGTCTTAAAATGGGTTCTCTTGGTTTATATCACATTTTAGCTTATCTTTAAGACAGAAAAAAAAAAAAAGACATTGACTTGAATGTGGGGTCATTGCGTTCAAGGTTGTGACTGATCGGAGTCCAGACATTAGAGAAGCGCACATGATGACCCTTACCAAGAGCAAAATCCTGCCTACAGGCAGTCGGCGGGTGTTTCCATTCTTCCCATTAAAATGCGAGCAGAGAGGATCCATCTCCAGTGGGTCAGACCAAACCTGGGATGGTAGAATCTATCAGTGTTAGCACTTTGTGGGTTATGGCAGTAATGAAGATACACATTGGGCTGCAGGGCGATCAGGGCCACACGTCACAGCCTGGAGTGTGTTCTTGTTACCAAATTCCACAAGAAAGATATTTTAAATGGGTTTTATACTTGTCTTCTTAGTAGTGTTGACGTTTTTATTCAAACTGTGGATAACTTTGTTTCAAGAAAAGATCCAAAACAATACAGAAAGCAGTAGACAGACAATTGATATTAAACATCAATATGAACATTAGCTTTACTGCAGGGTTCAGATGATCTTCGATCCTGGAACAGAACAGACCTCAGCCCCAGAGGAGGTGGCACTGGGGTGCTGTGGCTGGGTCTGGGAGCAAGCGATTCCCAGTCCTGAAGTGTTGATGGGGCACAGGGTCGGTGTGAGGTGCATCCTCTTATCTATAAGACCCTTTTGGCACTAAGAGCAGAGTTAGCTGATGGGTACAAGACTTCATCTATTATTAATGTCAGACTAGTGCTCACTTTTTTTGGTTTAAATCGTGGAGTAAGGATACATTCAAAATAATCAGCAATAAAATTGACGTGTGTGACACCATCAGAGCTCCTGGTTTGTATCGCAGAGTGACTCCGGAGAGTATAAATCCTCCTGCCTGTAGCATTTATGGAAAAAGCGCCGTAGAGCACAGGGAATTTCCATTTCTCAGGGTCACTGTTGCACACAGCCTTTCATTTGTAACTATCCCACTCTGGACTCAAATTGAAGAATGGGAACAACCTTGTGTGTCTTTCATCATGGTGACTGCACAGGTTTGGTCATCCTCTACTTGGTTTTGAAGGTGCTGAGGTCTGCCAAGACGTTGTCTGCACATAAGAAACATTTTTCTGTCTCATTAATGGCCCTCTGAAGAATATTCTGACATTAATGTGTTTCAGCTTTGGATTTGGCTTTGGAATTAGTGACCCAGATTCTTCCAAGGTTTTGTGTTTCAAAGCATCCTTGTACGTGTGTCCTGGTCAGCCTTTGGAGGTGGCCAGGACTCCTGTAGTTGATTTCATTGGGGTTCAGTAACAGGGGGAGCCTAAAGCTCATAAAATAAATTAGCAAATTCATATAGCATAGCACGCATCAGGTTAGGAACACGGGCTAATTCAGAATTTCATGCTAAAAGGCCATGAAACCCTACCAAATGTTGAGTTGCCTTCACATTTTCTTGTATGTTTTCAAAGAGAATACAAAAATGGTTCCAAACATTGTTTATCCAAACAGCAAACCCACTTTTGGACGTCACCTTCAAATTCTTGCTTCACTGAGCAAACGCTCAGTTTGGGCTGGGTGACTGTGGATATTTTTGAGCTTTTCCATACCAGCTCCCAAGGGGGTGGCAGCAGTGGCTTCACCTGCAGCTCCCAGGGCAGCTCCATGCCAGCAGCCTGCCACTGCCCAGAGCAGTTCTGGTGCCATCTGGGCATCGGGGGGAGGTGTTTCCTTTCCATAGTTTGTTTTTCACCAAAGATTCGGGTAATTGAATCATAGAATGGTTTGGTTTGGAAGCAACCTTCAAGATCATCTTGTTCCAACCTCCTGCCATGGGCAGGGACACCTCCCACTAGACCAGGTTGCTCAAAGCCCCATCCAACAGGGCCTTGATAACAGTTATTGAATCCCAAGTTGAACATATATTTAAGCAGCGATGAGCGAGTGCTTCCAAATCCATCTAATATTTACTGCCAGCAGCAGGAAATCAAGTGAGACTTTCCTGGTGCAGACACGAAGGGTATATAGCTCCAGTCTCCATGGTGGCTGCTCTGCTCCTCAGCAGGTGATAGCCACGTTCCCTGTACCCCCGGCAGCGCTGCGGCTGCCATGACCTAGAAAACAAACGGCTGCACTTTAAAGAAGTAATAAAAAAGTCAACTGGTACCTGTAAACCAGAGAGTAACTTGTTCAAGCTTGTTATTTGAAAGATTAAAGTTCCTACCTTTCCTTTATTTTGGGTCTACAGATGTCTGTGGTCCCAGTCGGTTGATAATGAGAAAGTCTCTTCAAAGAGCCCGGAGCAGGTCACTTCTCTGTGCGCGTCCTCCTGGTCACCCTTTGGCTTTATTGTATTTTTAACTTCGTTTTTTCACTCAGTGGCGTCCAGGGTCAGACGCATTCAAATCCATACTATTCTGCTCGTGAAAGGGGTTTCTGGGAGGGTTGGATGGTCGCTGGCTGCAAAGGGGAGTATGTCATTTTCTGCCCGTGCCTTGGCACAGTTCCCGTACCCGCGTATGTGCGGGCGTGTGTCGCATTTGCCACAAAGGAAAAGGTGAACAAGAATAAATTTTATTGCCTTTCTGGTTAAAGAAAGTCATACCGGTTATAAATACAGAATCTCTTCTTCATCCTTGTGTGTAAGGTTGTTAAAAAGCAAAGAAACAGCAACCTTCCAGCTATGAAATATCCCAAATTTCAGTTTGCTTAGCAAATGGACTGAAGTGTCGTCATTCGCGTCTTAAATGATGTTTTTATTATCATTCATTTGTACGGAAAAACAGAAGGCAGTGTATTTTATCTTCCAATTAACAAGTTTTTAGGAGATATTTGTGCTGTATTTTGATTTTACTGTGATAAAAATGACCTCTCTCTCTTCTGGGTTATCATTTTCCTTTCCTGCCTATAAAACCTGCGATGTAATACATATTTAAAGAGGACTTAACTGTTGGATCGTCCCGCTTCCTGCTTTCGCATACCGGCTTTCCTTAAATTGTTCCCATCTCTTTCTTCTTCATATATCAGGCCATAAATTTGGCTCACAGACAGATGTTTCTGACATCTGAACCACTCTCCCACCAATGTGTAGCCCGTAAAAACTGCATCTGTAGCAATCCGCATCTTTGGACTCCAAGCTCCTAATTACTAAAGGCTCAGGGACTTTTAGTTTCTTTTAAAAAGAGAGAAAGAAATTTTTTTTATGCTTTTGTGTGTACTGCATAAAACCAATTACACAATGTGGTAAACACAAAATAAATAAAATGAATAGTAGGGGCAAATGCAGACTGATTGTTAATGTAATCCTGCAAGAAGAAAGTCAATTACATGCCTGCAATTGTTCTTATGGATTAGAAATCAGCTAATTGGGAAAGATTGGGCCCGCTGTTGAATGGGCTTTAGATGCTCTGTTTTCCTGGCAGAAAAGAGGAAAAGGGGAGGTTTATTGTGCCGTTCCCATACACCTCATCTCCTGCTGAAGGAGAGTTGAGCACGGGGGGCTGGTCCTGCCTGGCAGAGGGGTGGCTACGTGCTCCTCCAGCGAGCATCTCCAGCCCCATAACGGTGTCCCACCTCACCCAGGGCAGTTTGGCATCATGGTCCCTGTCTCTTTGACTGTGGCTGGGGCTTTGAGCAACCTGGTCTAGTGGGAGGTGTCCCTGCCCAGGGCAGGGGGTGGCACTAGATGGTCTTTAAGGTCCCTTCCAACCCAAACCATTCTATGATTTGCAGGAGGTACCAGCTCAGCACGGAAACAAACAGGAGGTTTTGGCAGTGCCACCTATTGCGTGTCAAACTATTAAAAAAAGCAAAGAGATATCATCAAGAGCAATATTACATGGTGCACCGTGGAAAATAAACTAATGACAAGCACGGCAGAACATGCTTTGCAGCTGGGCTTGTTGGGTTTTTGCCTGAATTAAAGGTATTTGTCACTGTGAGTCATTTCAGGGCCTTAACTCTCCTTTGAAGTGAAGGTGACACAAGAGCCACCTACCTGATGAGTTTTATGTTCAAAACCAGATAGCTGTGATTATATTGCTGGGAAAACTCGTTAAAACAGAGCAGCCACTGGGTTTCCACAGCAGAAATAAAGCAAACACTAAATGGGAGTTTTCCCTCTGTGGTGTGTAGATGGAAGAAGCATTTGCCCATGTAATGAGCAGTGCTATTTTATATATATAACTGCTAAAGAAAACTCTTTTTTTTATTAAGGAAATCAATTGTCACTGCTGTTATAAATTGTAAAGAAATGACTTTAAACACCGCCACAGTTTTTTATAGGAGTATACAGTAGATTAATTTACGTTGCATCCAGTTGTCATTAATTAAAGAGATGCTTGTCTGGCTTTTTCAGTCGATGAAGAAATTTATGGTTGAAATCAATAGGCCAAGTACAATGGACTAAGGATGTGTTTATTTTTTATAAACATAACTGTGCATATAGGCAATCAATATTTAATCATCCCATAGGATTAATTCCTCAAGAAATCTATAAGTTTGAGTCTTTTAGACAATATAGTGTTTCTCAACAACAGGCAGAGAATAAATACCCTTTCATTGACAGCAGAGAGGAGATGGTTTCATCCTGCTGCAATAGACGCCGCCACGCTTTTACAGTCCCCTGTCTCTGATGTCAGGGAAATGAGTTTTGCTTCTCTGTTAGGTTTCGGGAACAAAGATTTCTAAATATTCAAAGGTAACCAAGAAAAAGTAAATCTCTGTGAAGCTTTCTGTGCTCTGGATTGACTGAATGTAGGTATGCTCTGCTAATTTAATTACAGGTTAGGCCTATGATAATGCAAATAAATGCTCCAGAAACTAATGTGATTTTTTCCTCAGCTCTTTACAAATACTCAAAAGCCATTGGAAAACTGTTGTTTCGACTTAGTCAAAGTAAATTTACCAAAACGCATTTCATCCTTATCTTGGTAAAGCAAAGAGCTTTGACTTTAAGAATTTTTCTCCTTCAAAAATTCATTTTTCAAGCAAATCCTGATTCTTACTAATTTTAAAGCTCTGGACGCGTGAATTGGCACGCAGGCAGATGTTTTTCGGTTGTGTTTGCTTGTGTGGTCTCTCTTTTAAGCATCATTCTTGACTTTTTCAATATAAAAAGGCACAGCATAAATGTTAAGGAGAGGCTCTACAGGTGATTTTGAGGACGTGAATGATGTGGATTTGGTTCCTTCCCATCCAAGGAAGAGATGCCTGGATCTTTGGATGCAGAGAGGCAGTGCTGCAGGAGGAAGGGCAGGGGGTTGGGTTCTTCTCAGTGCTTTAATGCCAAGCAGTGAGTTACCAAGAGCTTTGGGTGTCTCATACATGAGATCTGGCTTTGCAGAGCCTCCCCAGTTTCATGCTAGGAGTTTGAACCACCCTAAGGCATTGTAGGAACCTAAATCCTATTTTTAGGGTTTCTTGGGCATTTCAGTGTTGGTGTTAGGTGCCTCAGCATCATGTATATCTTTAAAAAAGTGCTAGAAACCCCTTGTTCCTCCAGGTGGTTGCTGGCAGGGGTCCCAGATGCCTTCATGCAGCCACCTCACTTCCAACAAAACTGCAGGAATTATCTTCCTGATGGGAAAAGACGCTTGAAAGCTGAACATGGCAAAAGATACATATTTTCTTTATTTATTTGTTCAACAGCAGAGCTGAAAAATTAGGCAAGGGGATTTTTTGTGTCAATTGTGTGATGTTTGGGACTTTTTTTCTGGTTTCCATGGTAAAAATGAGAATCAGAAGAGAGCTGGTGTTGATTGCAAGGCAAAAAGATGTGGCTTCCTATGGAGAAATACCAATATTCAGTACTGGCTTAGGATGCATAATCCTGAAATGAAAAATCAAATTGTTTTGCTTTGAGAATGAATAAAATAATGGAGCTTCTTTATTGCTTTTGTTTGGGTGGTTGTAGAACAGGGTACCTAAAGGGGCTCCAGGAGAGATGGGGAGGGACTCTGGATCAGGGAGGGGAGCCATAGGACAAGGGGGAAGGGTTTGACGTTGAAAGAGGGGAGACTGAGATGAGATCTGGGGAAGAAATTGTTTGCTGTGAGAATCATAGAATTGTCTAGGTTGGAAGAGACCCTTGGGATCATCGAGTCCAACCATCTACCCTATTCTACAAAGTTCTCCCCTACACCATATCCCCCAACACCA
>JAOXNO010000041.1:1448771-1477693 GCA_028565335.1 Limnodromus scolopaceus | reverse complement strand
AGGGGGCTTGGAGCAACCTGGTCTGGTGGGAGGTGTCCCTGCCCAGGGCAGGGGGTGGCACTGGGTGGGCTTTAAAGGTCCCTTCGAACCCAAACCATTCTGTGATTCTATGGTTTAATGTGGATGAGAATTGAATGACTGTTGTACCTTGCGTGCAAGAGAAGAAGAACCTAGTCCTTGCACCTTCACGCACTTTTCCACACATTGCATTGACCACACACAGTGTTTGTCACTTTTCTCCTGGGCACTGGGATTTCAGCGATGCCCGGAAGGTTTCTGTGAGACGGGAGCAGCAGAGGTGTGTGTGTGGCATAAAACCAGGGCTGCTGGTGGGCAGAGCAGAGGACAGGAGGAACTCATCGTCCCTAATGCGTGCTGATGTTTGCTTCACGAGCTCTGGGATTTCAAAATAACACGCTGCAAACCTGGGTGAAGCAGGTATCCATGGCTTGTTCTTATTCATGGGTATCTAAAGAGGAGAGAAGGAGAAAAGACTGAATTTCTGTTAAACAACCTGTACCTTGGGTTTTATCATCTGGTTTTTTGATCTCAGTACTTAGGTACAAAGAGCTGTGAAAGAGGTGACATCTAACGGAACCTGTCAAATTGAAATTTTTCATGAGCTCCACTGGGCCGATCTTTTAAAGATACAATATAAATGCACATATTTTCAGTATCTTTATTACCTTTGATAGCTCTTTGTATTGCAATGGCCTTGGAAAACCACAAACAGAGGAATAGTCCCCAGTTCCAGGCTGTGTACCAAGCAGTGGGGGACGTTTCATTAATGTCACCCTATGATGTGGGTCATTTTAATACTTGCAAGAGGAAAAAGGTGATGATGTTGCTGTGGGTGGACACTCGGGTGGTGCTGGTGGGGGCAGGCACTGCAGGTGCTGAGCTGCAGCATCTCTAGGCTCAGCATCTCACAGCTCCTGGCCACACACTGGTGTGTCCAGGCTCCTCCACCTGTTGCACACCCACACGTCCATCCTAGAGCTTTCTGGTACAAGGACCAAGTTTCTACCACCCTGTGCATGTCCAGAATTTGTATTAACCAACGGATCTCCACCTTGCTCATCAGGCAGGCAGCAGTGTGGGTTTTCCTTACAGTAACTTGTTTTTACATTTCTAACTGAATCTGAGATGGTTTTCCCTAGCATTTCTCCCATGTGTGACTTAACCCCTGCGGGGCCACCCCTGAAGAGCCACCTGAGCCTCTCGCAGAGCTCACCCAGCACAGGCAAAGGCAGAAACCCTGAAATAGCAGCTCAGATACACCCAGCATTGGTCTAACTCAAGGCCTAAGAAGACTCAAAGCCCAATAAAACACACACTGATTTTGGTGGCAGCAAAGCGAAGCTGATGTCCATCATCCCAAATTTCTTAAGAATTCCTCTTGCTTATTTTGCTTCACAACCCGAGTTTCATTTAATGGGCATAGAGCTGTGCTGTGTAAAACATACTTTTAACGATAAAAGTATTGACATCTCTGTCCCACTGCTATGAATTTAAAGCTTGGAGTCTGTTAATATTGCTGCGAGTGTAGTTTATTTGGATGAAAGGTGATAGATTTAGTACTAGATTTCAGCAATTTCAATGTACACCTTTATTTTGTCAGCAAATTAGTTTTGGAATAACAGGTTTTCTGTCCTTAATTAACTCTGTATTGGTGAACATGTAATAGGTGAGAACGTCAGGTGTAGTAAGCTTAGTGGAACATCTCATTTTAGCATCGCTGCACCTGTACCGTTGTCTTGGGATGCGTGGTAAATATTTAATGATTTTTCCTTTGTTTCCTGCAGAGAGTGTCTGTTATAAGGTAGAGTATCTGCAAGGAATATTGCAATGTCAAGCCACTCTGCTGCCCAAAATATGTATGATTTCTGCTTGTCTATAAAGTGGTTAATGTTAGAGACAATGTGGCACTCCCTTCGTGTGATGCCTTCTTCTTAATTAGATTTTTTTTTTCTTTTCATTTCTTGGTAAGGCATATAAATAAAAGAAACTATGGATTTTGATGTTGAAAACACAGTCTATAAAGCACAAAAATCTATGCTTTGCCTTTTTTTTTTTAATAAAACGGCCTCTTGTTTGCTCATATTGACTTTCATTGTTCTCTGAAATCCATCCATCTTTGAGACTACAAGGATTGCTGATAATTATGCACTAAGGCCGTTAATGGCCAGCCTATTTCTTTCTCGCTCATCAACAAAAGTGGTAAGTGCTTGGAAATCAAACTGCCTCTCAGTTCTTTAGCATGCTCTTATTAGCTTCAAATGATGCCCCAAATGACAGCTGTGAAACCTCATTGCCTCTAACAAGGAGGCAGTGCCCAGCTCACCAAGATGCAGCCGCCCCAGCCTGATGTGCACAGGGGCAGAAAACACGTCTGTCGCTGCTGTTGGCCATGATTATTTTAAAATCACAGAGGGCATGGGGCTACTAGACACAAGGAACCAACCTGCCTGGTCAGGTTTGAAGGGGACAGCATCTGAGACCTAGTAAATTCAGCCTCAGTAAGCTGATGAAGTGAACTGAAATGAACAGCTTTTTCTTTTCTTTTTCTTTTTTCCTTTTTTTTTTTAAGAAAGAAAAATGTTATTTAACATTTTATTAAGTGGGTTTGAAACAGAGGTCTGCAAAGATCTCCTTTCTCAGCCTGGAGAAAAGGAGGCTGAGGGGAGACCTTCTCGCTCTTTCCAACTCCCTGAAAGGAAAGTGTAGCCAGGGGATGTCGGTCTCTTCTCCCAAGGAACAGGCAATGGGACAAGAGGAAATGGCCTCAAGTTGCGCCAGGGGAGGTTTAGGATGGATATGAGGAAAAATTTTTACACTGAAAAGGTTATTAAGTATTAGAAGAGGCTGCCCTGGGAAGTGGTGGAGTCCCCATCCCTGGAGGTATCTAAAAGATGGGTAGATGTGGTGCTGAGGGACGTGGGTTAGAGATGGTTTCTGTCAGTGTTGAGGTGATGGTTGGACTCCATGATCTTAGAGGTCGCTTCCAACCAAAACAATTCTGTGATTCTATGAAAGAAATTCAGGTTCCTAAAGATGGAAGATCTCAATAAGATTTTGAAACATCTGCTTGGATGCTTGGGTGCTTACATGCCATTCCAACCTGGGCAGTTCGTCCCCTGCTGTAATCTCTGTCTGGTGGGCATCAGAAATCCTCATGAACTGAATTATCACTGCTTTTCCTGCATGTAGCAGATGTCTGAGTGCTGCACGATGTTGGGCTGCCCGGGGTTTGGTTTGGGACCTGTGTGGGCAGAGGAGAGCAGGCAGATGGCTCTTTATAAAATGCGTTTGCAATCTGTGATCTCATATTTTTGTTACAGCAATGCTCAGTAATGGGTTATTTCAGGGAGGTCCACCTTCTTGCCATATCCCTAATCCTCCTGGGTCGTTTGAAGGTTGGAGGAGGCACAAAAGGTTGGAGTAGCACAAATGTGCGTGTGCTCCTGGTCATTTCTAAGGTGAAGACACCGTCTATCCCAAAAGCTCTGACATTTGCATCCTTCTTTTGATTTTAGGCTGGACAACAGCGTTGGTGGGAGCAGGAAATTACAGTGAATGGAAATATTCAAAAGGGAGAATTAATTACCTACAACCTAACTGAGCTGATCAAGCCAGAGGCATATGAAGTCCGTCTAACGCCCATCACCAGATTTGGGGAGGGGGACTCAACTATTCGGGTCATCAAGTATAGTGGTAAGAAGATCTTCGTGTACAAGGAAACGCGTTGCGGTACATTCTGCACCATTCGGTTTGCTGTACAGGGTATGGCTGCACTGGGTTGCGCTGGGGGAACTGGTCGCCAGACCTGGAAATAATGCTGTGAGGAACGAGTGTGGGTTTCCACAAAGGAGGGTTCTGGGTAGGAAAAAAAGTCTCCACCCCTGGGAACTTTCACGATAAGAAAAATAAATAAATGAAGAATCACTGAACAGCCAAAATGCAAAATTATATATTAAGTTTTTGTGAAGTAAAGAAAAAAAAAAAGAACAAATTAATGGTTGGACTCGATGATCCCAAGGGTCTCTTCCAACCTAGATGATTCTATGATTCTATGATTCTAATGTTAGCTTCATGAAATAGCTCATTCCAAGAGTCTGTTCTTATTTTAAACACTTGGAAGAGCAATGAGTTTTGAAGAAAAATCTACAAGTAGGAATCTGAAGGTGCCAAATTGATGTTTTGTATCAGAATACCCCCCAGAATGAGCATCTTATGAGAAGTTTTTATTTGGATGTGAATGATTTTTTTAAAAAAAAAATCTGTCGTTTCTAGTACTGTGCAAGTGGAAAAGGGCATTTATACATTTTCCTCTAAAAGGTCATTCTGTGACAAAGATTTGTCCACCTTAATCTAACAAGAAAACTACAGTATTCTTACATCCTTCCACTCAGTCCCCCAGCACTGGTAGGAATTAGTTCCTAGAGCTCTGAAAAATCCCTCAAAAATACCTTTCTTAAGGTATTTATTTAATGAATAACTGGATTTAATGAATAACTGAATTACTTTTTTTTTTGTTTTTCTTCTGTAAAAATTGTAACGAATAGACAAGAGGTACCTTTGAGAGAAGGCGGCTCTACTGAAGATGTCATTATGCAGTTTATGATGGGAACCTGATGTGCAGAGCAGAAAGTTTTTATAATTCAAAAAAGGGATGTGTGTGCCAGGGGGAGAGATTTGTAAAGATGGAATCGTGAAAGTATGAGTTTATCATCTGGGGACAGAGTTTTTAGCAGGGGCTGTTGTGGTAGGATGACGGGTAATGACTTTAAACTGAAAGAGGGTGGATTCAGACTAGATATAGAGAAGAAATTTTTTACACTGTGGGTGGTGAAACACTGGCCCAGGTTGCCCAGAGCCTGGAAACATTCACAGTCAGGCCCTGAGCAACCTGGTCTAGTTGAAGATGTCCCTGCTCATGGTATAGGAGTTGGACCAGATGACATTTAAACCTCCCTTCCAACCAAAACCATTCTGTGATTCTGTCGTGAGGAACCCTGCTAATCCTGCAGGACAAAAGCCAGGTGACTCACAGGTTGAGTCAGAGGTAGCCATGGAGGTTCAATTGCTCCAGGAGCTGGATCCAACAGCAAGTAGTTCTATGCAGATACCTAGGAGAGCCCAAAGCAGGAAACCACATGCAGCAGAAGGCTCAAAAGCAACCTACCCATCAAGAATTACTTTCAAAAGTCATTATCAGATATTTTAAAGTAGTGAACAAATCTGAAAAAAAAATAATTAGCATCCTCACAGCCGCTGCTCTCAAAATTTCTTCCATGACTTAAATACCAACCAGTGGTCATATAAGGAGGAAAAAACCTCCACTTGGGTCACTCAGTCACTACTGCTCTTTTTTTGGTGGCGATGGTACCCTGGCAAGTCTCGGGAGGTTGATTGAGGTCTCGTCTCTGGCTCACAACCGCGCTGAGTTGGAGGTTTTAATGAAACGTTATGTGATTTACATTTCTAGCCCCTGGCTGGCAGGAAGAACGTTCCCGTGCAGCATAAAAAAAAAAAAAAAAAGGCGGATTTTGTCTGCTGCAATTTTTTTCTGCTGGAATCTGCCATTAGCGCAGATGTGAACAACATCCCATTTCAAAGGTGCTGATGGGGTGCCAAGGCAAAATCCAGCCCCCCGGGAGGGAGGAAGCCGTTGCCTCGTGCCCCAGATGGAGAGATGCTTTTGGAGCACGACGCGGGGTGATTACTCTGGTGCCGACAAACTCATGGCTTCGGAGATCATGAGCCAGATGCTCCTGTCAATAAGATAAACCCAAAGTGACTTCCCTTGGAAGAGGGATCCCAGAACTACCGAGGCTTTTTGTGTATGCTTAAAATGCGCATTTTTATCCCGGCATTCATCCAATGGCTATAGTGTCAGCAAACTACTACCAGGCTAATTTTAAGGATGTTATAGCCTCAACTGTAAAATAATGGTATCACATACACTATTATAGTGCAAATCCAATACTTATAATCTGAAATGCTGGAATCTTCCAAAAGCAGTTAATGGGCTGGCGGGATGCACAGCAGCAGGCCTGCATCAATGCAAGAAAGAATTATAAACAGTACCTAGAAAATAGAAGACATCACGCGAATGTTTCTTAAAAGGAGAACTAAAATAATTTTTTACATTTTTCTCCCGTTACATTTTTTTTTTTTTAAATTGTGAGACCTCAGGCAAGGAGGAAAACATTTGGACTAGATGATCTCTAGAGGTCCCTTCCAACTCTGTCAAATTCATGAATTTGAATTTTTATATTTTCTGTGGGGTTTTGTGTGTGTGTGTGTGTTCAGTTTTGATCAGGACTCCAGGAGCACACTGGCCTCTAGCAGTGTCAGCCCGTCTTTCTCATCCCACCACTTTAGGAATACTCTTTTCAGAGGACCAGGACCCAGGACCATGTCCTTTCAGGACTTGAATATCTCCAAGGATGGAGACTTCACAACCGCTCTGGGCAACTTGGTGCTCGATCACCTTTAGAGTAAAAAAGCTTTTTTCTTAGGTCTGAAATGCAGCGATGTATTTGTGTTGCTGGTGAGGATTCCCATTGCAAACATGTTTTGCCTTATTTTTTAAAAACTTTATGCAGCTCATGGGATTTCACCCCATTTTGGAGAAGTGCAGCCAGTGTGAAAAGCAGATCAGACACATTGTAGTTAGAGTTGCTAAAAATGGTAGCAGGGGCTTTTGCCTTTAAGAAATGTGTTAACTTTTACAGTTGAGTTTTATTTTTGTGTGAAGAGAGGATAGATGGGCCATGCGCTGTCTAGGTTTTACTTTGACAGCTTAAGCTTGTCTTCTGTAGCAGGACAGTCCTGCAGTACCATGCAGAAGTGATTTCTCCAGAATAGTTATAAAGTGTTTAAGGCTCAACATGACATTTTTAGCGTATTGGATGCGTTTGCTGCCTTACTAGGAGAGGAGAAGGTTTCTCCAGATTTCTCCCAGGGGAGGAATCACCCTCTGGACATGCCCATCTCTCTCCAGTGACTTCAGAGACGCTTCAATGACACTCTTAGATGAGGTGTCTAACTTTGAGATGGCTAAAGTTAACCCACATTAATCCTACCTGTGCAGTCATTTTTGTTGGGCCACACTCCTGTGCCCATGATGCAGAGCACATCACCTTTTAAATTAAGACCCACAACTGGAGATTAACGTGGCAATTGCTAAGAATAACCCCTCCCAGTGTGCTAGCCTGCTGGTAGCCATCTGAATGTCCAAAATAAGGAGGCTTAAAGCAGGAAAACCTCAGTAAGGAGCTCTTTACAGTATACCCTGCCATCCCAAGCAGGAGTTATAAATACAAAATAAAAACTGCGCTATCCAGTCCCATGAATCAAAAACTTACCTGTGCCAGAAGCATTTCTTAGGGAAAACCCTTGCCTGCCATGAGTTATTGTCTCTTCTGCGCGCTGAAAGGATGGGAGAAAAGAGCAATCATCACAGCAGGAGCGACATTGGTGATTACAGCCAAACATCACTTGACAGATTCTTTGGTAGATACATGTGTTACTCTGCTCGTGAGCACAGTCTGCCATGTAAATACAAACAGGGCAATTTTAATAGCACTAATGAGTGTTTTGTAGTCAAACACAAACCAGACATGTCTCGCAGTAACAGTGTAAATATAATCTCTGTCACTTTACATAAATCTGTGTCAGCCTGTTTGATACGAACTGACTGGAAAGTTCTCCAACTACTCCAATTAAAACTTCAGCACTCATTTCTTTGTGTTTAAATATTATGTACTTATGCTTAAATATTTTCAAACTTAGCCAGTGTTTAAAGAAGCAGTTTGGCTCCCTTCTACGGAAAAAGCCAGCAACCCAATCTTACTACTGTTGGTATGTAGAGTCAGCCCCTTGTGACAGTAGCAGGTGGACGATGATGGCCTTGGGCTTTGTAGTCCATATTTTCACGTGAGGCTTAGACAGTCCTCAGAATCTGTATGGAAGAAGAGTATATAATTGTGATTGTTATTATTGCTATTATTTTTGTTATTTTTATTATTATATTGGTGGGACCCAGAAAAATAAAATTGGCACCAAATAGGGCATAAATGGTAGGATTTCTAAGTTCACACAAACTTATTTATTTTTCCATTTCTGATATTCCACAGTGGTATAAATAGTAAGTTAGGGCAATTGCTGTTATGGGAGGAGGAAAGGCTTGTGCTTGTAGAGTACCAATATTTACGCTGAATGTTGCTTCTCCTCTGCAAACCAAGTGCTTGGAGGCATTATGGACTTCTGATCTTGATTAAAGCTTTTCGGTGGTGGTTGTAATTCCCACAGGCAACCAGTTTCTGGTGGTAAAAAACACAGGAGCTGAACATCTACTGACCTCTGCCTTTATGGGTTTCATAGTTAAGAAAGCTTGGTTTGCAGCTCTATTTTGTTAGAGGAGGGACATAATGTCTCTGAAGGCCACCTCACCTGGGAGCTGAACAAGTGTATTGGGAAGGATCTGTGGGAAATTTAACTTGTATAAATGCAGTTGCCCCCAGTAGAAGTGCAAAAACCATCCAGCCCACTTAGAAGTTCACCGAGAAGTAAAATCATCCAACAAACTGAAATTCCGGCAGGTTTTATTCTCTGCCTGCTGGAGGAAAGGCGGGAAGATTAAGGGATCATCTGTCTTGGCTCTAACCAAGCTCAAACGTTTTCGTGACGCTTTGTTCTCCTCCCAAGATTCTCCGCCGGCAGAACCTTCCTCCCCGGCAGGAGCCAGGGTCGGATTAGCAGAGCAGCGATAACCCTCTGAGGTGCACGGATTTTTTTCCAGACATTTCAAAGTCAGCCTTGGGAATTTTACTCCCTCAGTCATCCATTCATTTCCCTTTATGGCTAATTTAACTTGCCACCTGTGTGTCGCGCAGGTGGCATCCTTCCCTTCCCGCGGTAAGAGAGCCATCGCACGTTGTCGTACAGCAGTGTGCTGTATTACTTTGAAAAATGGGCTTTTGGGGTTTTTGTTTGGTTGTGGTGAGTTTTTTTCTTACTTTATGATGTTAGATAAGTTCAGCCTAACTGCTTTAATTTGTTTTTCTGCTTTTGTCAGTTAGTGTGAACTGAAGTTTGGCAAGAAGCCTTTTTTTATTGCTCTGCGGTGAACAATCTGAATAGGATGACTCAAGGTTACACACTGATGATAGTTTCCATAAAAGCCCATACGTTTAGTTACAAATCAAGCATCAGTAAATGTAGTTCTCAGCAATTTCAGCTAATTCCAAGTTCAGTCACTCAAGATTTTCACAAAATGAATGTTTCTTGGAGAATGAAAGGTAATTTGTTGGTAACAGCTATGAGGTTATCTAACATAATCACTAAGTTTCTTAAGAAGATTGCACTGGGACAAGTCACTGTTCATTTGGTTCGGTGATGAAATGGCAGAGTGGCTAATTTAGAGCAGTTTTGAAAACTTCAGATTGAATCCAGAGCTACGTAGGGGTCACAGACCAGGAGTTCGTGCCTGGAAACATGGCATGGGAAGGGCAGCAAGAAAACGTGGAGTGACACTCGTTCTGAAGTCTGGCCTCGCCAGATGTGCCAATTATTTGGAGATAAAATTTTAGTTCAAATTTTCTGTTAATAACATGCAATCCCAATTCTGAGCTTGCCATCCTTCTGTTTCTCACATGCATAAGAGCCCTGTTTCCTAAGTCATCCATTCCTCAAATTTACCCTTCTGCAAACAGGCAGCACAGAACTGCAGACCAATTTCTCATCCAAACCCTGTTTCCCATGTTTAGCATCATAGAGGTGACTCTGGACCTGAACCTGGGTAGCCGTCCCCATGGTTAACCATCATAACCACCATAACCAGTGCCATATCTGTAGGCACTGTTGAGGTTTGACTTTGATTCTGTTTCATCCTATTGAGGTATTAACTTCAATACTAGAGAATTAGGGATGTAGAGGTTTTTCATAATTTTGCCAAGAGTGCTAGTTTTATCTGTTTTCCCAGTTTCCCAGTTCCCGATAGTCCTGCCATGTCATGCAGGGGCATTGCAAAGACCCATAAAAGAACAGACAGAAGTAATATTTTTTTTAGTAAAGTTATCTCAAGGTTCTCTGCAATGCTGGCAGAATTCTTTTTGATGCCTCCCAGGGTGAGGGGACAGCATGGGCTGCTCCTGCCATGGGGTGGGGAGCGGGCAGAGGTGGGATGCAGGGAGGTGGGATACTGGTGGGTCCCTGTCCTGGTCACTGAATGCGGCTTCTCCAGCTGGAAGCTTTTCAGGACAGCACACCTCGCCTTACTTTGTCGACTTCTTAAATTTCTTTAAAGTATATTCTCCCTAGAAGAGGGTTTATGTCCCAGAAGACTCTCGAGTTTTCATGGTTGCGTCTCATGGTCTAATGAGCTCAAACCTCTTCTCACAAACTTGCTGGGCTTATATTTACTGCTATTTAAAAGGAAAATGGGCATTTCTAAGAATGTAAGTGCTGTATTTTTCTTAAGACTCGTAGGTACTCAGACATCTTTAATTGAAGAATAGTATTATTCATCAAGCAGAAGGGTAATTCATTACGTTAAGGATTCTTGAACAATGCTGAAAGGAAATTTTAAGTGATGAGCAAGGTCCAGTGCAGAACATCTACTTTTGATGAATTCATCCTTTCTGTAGTTTTTGTTGGATTCCTGTACAAAGGCATCACCCTGGAGTTTTGCTGTGCAGCTGTCCCCATCCTTAGAATATCTGTGCCACTAATCTAGGTTTGATGCTTAATTACAGCACCTTGTTCCCCAGGCTGCAGGTGCTCGTGACGGAGTGTACACATCGTGGATGGGAGAGGCTATTGTTTCTCACTGAAATCATTGCCTTCACATTGCCAGGGAGCCACAAAATTTCCTCAGAAAGGAAGTTCCCAGCTCTGTTGGCTCTTTTGGTGTAGGAGCCATGATCAAAGTCTTGGGAGGGGAGAGGGGGTGGAAATTTAGGATAAACTGAATATTGATGAAATAAAATTCTTCTTTGTGCTAATTGTATTTTTTGCTCTGTCTTCCAGCTCCAGTAAATCCACACCTACGTAAGTATTTCTGTATCTTTTTAGCTTTTATCTGTATGAAGAATTGTGCTTGCACCAATTGTCCCTTTGCACCCTTGCACCATTGTCCCCCAAAGTAAATGATAAATATTTCACTTCCAGTTGCAGCCCATGGATTGCAGGGACCACCTTAATTCTGCGTGTGAGATGAGCCGGTGGATAAAGGTTCCTCTTGTTCTGCCCAGGCGCTATAGCAAGAGTAGATGGAGAAAGGAAAAATTATAGCCCCAGCTCATCTTCCTTTGCCACTGCTCAAACAGTTCATCTAAAAGAAAATACCCATGTTGTGAAATAGCATGCATTTGTGGGAGCTGCAGCTCAGTGTGTGTGGGTGAGGCTGTGGTTCAATCATGGGAGTAGCTAAATACTGATAAAATAAATAGCTGAAAGTTCAAGTGCTGTGTAGGAACTGTGCCTGCGCCTCGGTGTGGTAAAAATCTTGAAGGAAAAGTCAGCTTATGAAATATTCCAAATCCATTTATCCTTGCATAAAAATGACATTTGCAGTTCTTGAGTATTTTGATACTCCCAGGCATTATCAGATGCTCATCTGCAGCTTAAAAAACAAAAGAAGACTCTTTTTTCACACAGTGCATACAGGAATCACGGACATTTGCACAGAGAAATGTGGAGACCAAAACTGTAACTGGGGTGAGAAAGCGTCCAGATAAACCCACAGGGGAGAGCTCCACGGGCAGGACTGGAAATGCAAACTCTAAATGTATTTGCTAATGCATCGGTGCGTGGGCACCGGGATGTTTCAGGGGAGCAAGGACTTCTCTTATGGGCTGTTCTGACACTTTTCCACAGGCACCAAATCCCTACAGGTGTCGCAGGCGGGCGACTGGCCTGGAGCTTTAGTATGTCCCAGTAAAACCACCCTATTCCAAACAGTCTCCACGTCTACTCCATGGTTTCCTTTCACACCAAAGCACATCAGTGTTTGGCTGTGGGAACATATTCTGCCATTACTCTTGCTTTTCATAGAATATGCAAAAAATAAAGGGGCCGGGATTCTCTCTGCCATTATTACTGCCATAGCGCAGCCGTAATTGGGCAGAAAAGAAGCACGGGGCTGTCGGGGCAGCCTCTCTCTCCATCTCTCACACACCATGGCTAAGCCTTTCTGAAAATTTTACACTTATTTGTGGAAGATCTTGTGCAACGCATTAATAATTAATCGGGGCTCAGTAGAAAGCTCGCGGGAGCAGAAGGACCCACTCCCACTGACTTAAATGAGCAGTAGACGAGACCCTTGCTAATTAGTATATTAAATATATAGTCTGTGATGTTAAGGAAAAAATGCATTGCCATCCCAAGTGCTTCAGACTGTGGTCCTATGTGATTTTCAGTTCCGAAACTGTCTAATTTTCAGCATGTCTCTGTAGCTCAGTTAAAAGCAACGGCTCTCGTAGGCGCATGGTGTGGTGCAGGTGGCACCCACGTGGGTTTTCATTTGCACCCTTGTGAACGAAGAGCAAGAGCTGTATTCAACCGGGACAAGACACCTGTATCGGAATCTGAAGTCACGTTCTTCTTCCTGCTTCATATCTGGAATAATCCCATTGTCCTTCCTTTTTACAAGATGTCTGCAATGCAAGTGGGACCGAGTGACTGAAACACTGAGACGGAGCCTCAGATCTACATTTTATTTTGTAACGGATAATATAATTTAATTTAAACCATAAGTATTTCAGATCAATTAGTGGAACTAGATGTTACACCTGAATAATGGAAGAGGTTAGATGTTAGAGAGTCATATTCAACTTGAATTTTATGGAAATAGGTGACAATAATTCATACTACAATGAGGAGCGTTTCACCTGGAGAACAGTTTCAGATTTTGCCCTAATTGGCAATGAAATTATTAATAACCTCAATCCACTTCCAGAGCTGGCATGTGCTTTGAAAAAAATTGACCACTGCCTTTAATAGCAATTGGCACCACTGTCTGTGCTCTCAGCAAGCCGTAGTGGTCTCAGGGGTGTCATGAGCTGGAGCACCCGTGGGTGCTTGGGGAAGGGCCGGCTGTTCCACCTGCACTCGGCGTGTCCCATCAATGAACACATCAGGACCATCTAGACCTATTTAAATGGTCCTACTTCTTGCATAAGAAAAATACTCAGCTAACGCAGGGCAACTATTTCCCATCTTTATTCTTCTGCCATTTTTTAAGGAGCCTTTATTTAGCACTAACCTTTCCCAGTGTATTCCAAATGGCGGGGTCCCACATGAAACCGGTGTTTTCCTGTTAAATAAATGGCCAACTTTTACCTTTTTTTTTTTTTTTTCATCTGGCCTGAATATATGTTGGTTTTTTTGTTTTTTTTTTTTAACTTGAAGAAAAATCTTTTGTTCTGCTGATGCGGAATTTCTTAATGAAGCTCTGAGGGCATGGTGTGACATGCAAATGCTGCTCTTACGGTACTGAGGGGCTGTGTTAGAAACTGCTGAATGGCTGAACTTTGTGTTAATTCACTTTGCTGCAGGACCGGGATCTGGTACTCAGAACTTTTCTCCTTTAGCTACTGTTTTGCCCTTTAGTTTTATCAGACCGGGTAGAAGCAGCACCGATTTTGCTGTAGGAAAGGCATGAGTGAGTGGAGGTGGAAGTCAAACGCAGAGAATATAGTGTAAACCGAGCAAATTGGGAGCTCAAGTCGTATACAAGGTAATTCTTGGAGATGAGAGGCACAGCTGGGGTTTTGTTCAGAGTGCTTCATTCCTGTCCTCGTGTCTTTCAAGAGCTTTCTCAGGGTCTCTGCATTATCTTCCTGCTGTTCAGGATAAGGACAGAGGTGTCCATCTGCATCTATTGACGTGTTTCTCTGTCAAAGGATTTTGGGTGTAATCTGTGTGTGGTGCATCCCTCGTGGCCTCGTTCTTTGATTTGCTCATCTCTTAGGAAGAACCACAATCAGGCCTCTACTTGTAGTCCTTTGCAAAGCTCACAATGGTGCTTCTCCACTGAATGACTTTCTATATTGCCACTTCTTTAATATTCAAAATTCAGAAGACCTTGCTTCCATCTCCAAGCCGAGGTGCAATGTCCTGAAATTGGCCCGCCCTTCATGCCGATGGCTATTAGTCATGCTTGCCAGTTAAGGAACTGGGATTTAGGAAATTAATTCTCTTGGAGGATCTAATAAAGCTGATGGATTTATTGAGAAACCAAGTCAATCTCCTTGAGGTGCTAAAAGCCAAGGAAGTTTCTATGGACTGCATTTTGGTGATAACCTGGTTTTATAACTCAGGGCTTATGAAAAACAGGGGGTTTATGCTGACTGTCGTGGAGGGGATACAGTTTGTGTTGCTCTTTGGACGGGCAGGAGCAGAAGGAGGAAGACTTGGGATGCACCTTGTGGTTTGGAATGAATTTTTCAAGCCTGCTTTTTCAGTCTGCAGTGTTACCTGATTTTAAATAAGCTTCAGACCAACATCCTTGCTTAGCGGTACATATCCAAGCTAAGCTCCATGTCCCTCTGTCTTCACTGATTTACACTGAAGCTCCAGTGGCTTAAGTGGATTTATAGTTCACCAAAACCCCAAACCTGCAAACATTTATATACCTTCTCAATTTAACACAGATGAATAATCCCATGGCGCCTGGTGTTAGAGTTCCTCATAACAATGAATATAAATTGCATCCCTATGAAGAAGGCCGTGGCTGACACAGTGTGCAGACAGCTGCCTTCTCCCTAGAGAAGAGAGATTGGCTTGTTTTCTCAGATAAATCAATTGACTTTGCTGGAAGAGTAAACTCAGCGGGAACCGTTCATGCACATAAAATTAAGCTTTTGCACATTTTACTACATGGGGCCTTATTCTGTTCTGAGGTGAAAACTGATCCTTGACGTTTTGATTTATATTGGTCCCTAAACATCTGATGGAAGGACTTTTTCATCCCACCGTCACCTGGCAGGTGGGATTGCTGGGCTGGTGTGTCTCATGCACCTCTGTTTGGCAAAGGAGATGATCCCAGTGATGCTTCTTGGTGGTTTTGTTCTTTAGACCCAAGGTTTTACCACTTGACCTCAAGTACATAACAGAAATCTTAGTGAAAGTCTAGGAGATGTCTTCAGGACATGATACAGTCACTTGTCCTGCCTGGTTCAGATAGACCTAAACCTTCCTCCCAGGTATTTGTCTAATTGGTTATTATAACCCAGTGATGGGGACTCAGTGCTCTTCCTGAGCAATTCATTCATGTGCTTCGCTGTCCTGATTTTTAGAGATTTTCTTCATGTCCACCCAAAAGCTCCTTTGCTCTCATTTTAGCCATTGCTTCCTTTCCCATTCCTATGGAAAACTAAGACTAGTTTAGGAGATGTCATTGGAGATAATGATTCCATTCTGAAAAGTTGCTATCCTCTTTTCCCTCATGTTCTTATCCCTAAACCACTCTTTTTTTTTTTTTTTTCCCCATAGTCCATGTGTTATGGACATGCTGCCTGTTCTTCTCAGCTTTTTAGAAATGCTAGTTGGGTAAGAGGAGACAATGTCTCTAAGGGCAATTGTATCCATGGGAATGCATGAGGAGGAGCTACACAATAAGATTTGAATATAATTTCAAGTAACACCAACGCAGGTTGATGTTACTACAGAAGAAAACATACACTAAACACTGAAACTGGTGTAAAATAAATGTATGTCTATGTTCCAGTGCTGTTACTAAGTGTCATCACACAATATGTTTGTTATAATTGACAAGTACTTTGACAAACGAGCATTGGATTAGTAGTTTCAGCCCCTAAATTTCTGCTCATTTGCTGCATTGGCAGGAGAGTTCCACTGCGGGTTTGAGGATGGTAACATTTGCCTTTTCACCCAAGATGACACGGACAATTTTGACTGGACAAAACAAAGCACTGCCACCAGAGACACAAAATACACCCCCAACACGGGGCCCAACGCGGATCGGACTGGCTCCAAAGAAGGTAAGCTCCAGTGGTGTCACCAGCCCCCAGCACTGGGAGCTCCGCAGTTCCCTTGGGGTGAGGGACCTCTCCAGGAGAGCCAGTTTAGCCACCTACATCATTTTCATGGTCAAACCAGGAATAAGCATAATTCAAGGACTTCTAAAAGAAATTGTGGGCTCTGAGGCTTGGGGCTGGTCCCAAAGCACAACCCACTGACGGTGCCTTTAACCATCTTGTATCGTTTCTGTTGTGCCATTCTCGAAGCGATTGCTTTCACGTTACGGTCTGGTGGGGAAATCTTCTGGCGCATCTTGAAATATTCTTCTGGTTTATATTATTTAAATTCTAACTTGGACTCTCTCAGGCTGTCACAAGGAGAAATTCTTTTGCCCCGTTTTCACTTTGGGTGTTGCTAAAATGTGTAATTCTCAATCTGCTGCCCCGCTTAACAGAAGCGTGCCATCTCCGCTGCAGAGTGTATTTGCATTTGAAAAGTCAGACATGTTGTGCTGAATTTATCAAGCACTGCAGTAACTCACGCTATTTTATTGTGTGCCCCCTGCTTGCACTACCAAAGGGGAAAAAAAAATCGTACTGCATTGTATTTGCTTAGTTGGATTAAGTAAATACTATCTCTCTTGTTGGCACAGTCCGGGATCAGAATAAATTAATATTGTCTTCTTTTGTGAAAATGAGCTTTCAAACATGTGATTGACATGGCCAGTTGAAAATGTTCCTTGAAAGGTTTCCATCAAGATATTTTCCCTTTATTTTAAAAGTTCTCCTCGCTCACGGCTTATAGGAACAAATTGCAACCTTGAGATTGATTCCTGAACCCCATCATAAAGGCTTTTTTCTTGTTCATATATGATGTTGTATTGATTTCAAGTTGTTTACAGTACTGACCTGTTAGCCCTGATTTTACTCTGGGCAGAAAACATGTCTTTGAAGCAGTTGTGGAAAACACATGGGCTTAATGCAGGAGAAATATGCCCCAGAAACCCTGGTGATGCCAGACGTGTGTGAAAAATGAATCAAGATGCTTGATAGTCCTGGTGTCTTCCTGTTTGTACATGTTTAATCAAGATGCTTGATAGCCCTGGTGCCTTCCTGTGTGTAAATGTATTGGATTTTGAAGATTGCAACCTGGTGATTTCCACCTGGCCTTCCCCTTAGGGTTCTACATGTACATCGAGACCTCGCGCCCCAGGCTGGAAGGAGAAAAGGCCCGACTTGTTAGCCCTGTTTTCAGCGTCGCTCCAAAAAATCCCTACGGAGCTACGAACACAGCCTATTGTTTCAGCTTCTACTATCACATGTATGGACAGCACATAGGTGAGAGGAAGCCAATGACCTTGTCTTTTCACTTTGGGAGAAATAGCAGGAGAAATGTCCACTTGCATGAAACAAAAGCACGGGAGCACTGCCAACACCCACAAGGGACAGGTGCCACCAAAGCTAGCAAGAGAGGTGCCTGTTAGCATCCTAATTGCTGTCAAAGTGTGTGCTTTCCACTAATTAGCATGCTAGCAGGAGCCCCTCTTATGGATGGGAGGTGTTTCATGCGCACATGAGGGTTTGAGCGTGGGAACTTTGGAGTGCGGAAACGGAAAAGGTGACATTTGCAAGGACTTTGCCTGATGTTTCATGTACACGTGAGGTTTTGAGCCTGGGAACTTTAGAGTGTGGAAACAGAAAAGGTGACATTTGCAAGGAGTTTTGCCTGATGCTAACACAGAGCTTCGAGCCACTCCTCGCTGGGTTCAGGACATGCCAGCGGCTGGAGCGGCACAGCCTGGGTGCGATGCACCAGCACACGGTTCCTTTGTAAAAGTCATGAACAATTGGCTCACGGGCTGTGGGAGTACGTATTTTCAAGGTGTATCCTCAGGTCTATCTTTAGTCTTCGCTCTTTCAACACACACATTTAATTTCTTTGAGTAGTATGAAAAAAAAAAAAGGTGTGGGAAAATATAGAAGTATTAACAATAGACAGCCCATTTTTCTAAATCCTGTAAATCCCTGTGGGGTGCTCAGTGCTCACCAGTGTGTCAGGAGGCATTCCAGTGCCAAGCTGATCTGACTTGATGTATTTTTATATATATATATATTTCAAGGGCAAGCGCACCCTCGCAGTACATTCTGGTGGTTGCTTGGGGAAACCTTCGCCTAATCCAGACTGAGTTCAGCTTCTAAAGAGAGCAGACAAGCTCACATGGTTTCCTCAGTTGTCTCTGCACTGCTGAGTGCAGGAACGCAGCCCCAGGTCCAGGTTCTCCAGGCTCCACGTTCCAGCAAGAGCTTGGCTGTTTATCGGAGGGAAGCAACTGAGCCATGCCACGCTTAGTGAAAAAAAAATATATAAACCTCACTGTAAGGCTGTTTCTGGTATTTGTCACTGAAGATCAAAGTTAGAAACAGAAAGGGTCAGAGTTTTTCTGGAATATCTTGGGGTTGGGATAAAGTGTAAGACAAACAACCACAGAGGCTGAAATTGGTGTCATTTTCATTTATGTTATTTTTTTTTCTGGGCTACCTTTTCAGCAATTGACTGTGTCCCTAGATTTTTTGCTGAGATCACCCTTTCTTATTTATGTGGAATTTTTTGAATTGCCGTGTGTGATGCCAGCCAACGGAGGAACAGACTTGCAGGTGAAGGTGGTGGCAGCGATGGTTAGTGACCATGGTCACACAGGATTTGTTCATGGCAATGTGGACACCTAGTTGTCAAAACCCAAAACTGCTCGGTACCCCTTTTCTTCTTTAATGTTAAAAAATATAGTTACCATCATTTTAGCTAATGTTCAAAGTTATCTGCTTTTGAGTAGCTTTGCACAAAATTACTTGTTATTCTGTCTTCAAAGAGCAGACTGGCAGAAAAATAGTAAATTAATAGCGTCAGCCCTGTGTTTGAATGCACGCTTATACACATCTACTAAATTCAACATTTGAATTCCTCATAATGACAAGATGTTATGAAACACATGAGATTGAAGCATGCACGCAGGAAATAAATTATGAAATCAGCAAATATATGTACCATTTGATTCCCCAGATGTGAACTGTGTCACTGAAATTGTTCACATGAGGATAATAAAGAGAAAGAAAAACCTAATGAGTGATGATATTCTAAGACTTCAATGATTTAAGCACATGATTATTATATGAATAGTCATATTGATGAGGCAACTATTTGAATGAGTTTTTAAAAAACTCATTCAAGTAGTTACCTCATCAATATTATTATTGTGATTTGTGGTCTTAGAAATTCCTTTGGGTTAGGAAAGGTGTGATTTGCCTCGGTGAATCAAACCTTACCATGACACAGTGTTTTGGATGATACATCTTTGTGGTACAGGTGGCCACCAGCCTCCTGGGTGGCATCAGGAAGACCATGGCCAGCAAGTCCTGCTCCTCTGCTCAGCACTGGAGAGACACATCTGGGGTGTTAGATCCAGTGCTGAGCTCCCCAGGACAAGAGAGATGTGGGCTTACTGGTGAGAGTCCAGTTCAGGGCTATGAAGATGATGTGATTCTGTGAGAAATACTTAATATTTTTTCCAGAAGAGTTCCATTTTCTTAACGATTATTCCCCTGTGGATAATTCTAAATCTTATTGTTAAAACAGATTGACTGGTTTTTGATGAACTGTTGGAAGTCTTGACCCTTCACAGCTGTAGAAAGTGTTTCTTATCCCCACCTGGGAACAAACACTGCCATTTGGGGCAGCTCTCGGCTGTAATATGCGCTGCCAGCTCACTGATTTCCTCACAAGAGCAGGACCGGAGCTGCTAATTGAGACCTCGATATGATCTCTGTGCTGAAGGCTCTTTCCTTTGAATAACCTTGAGCTGCTGGTCCTTGGCCTGGCTTCGCCAAAATTTTGAAGTGTCTTGCAGGGTAATTTGGCTTAAATAATATCCAGCCTGTTCCTCCTTTGGACAATGTCTCCAGGGAAGATACATGGCCATTAAACTTTGATTTTTCAGCCAAAGTGCTGTGGCATTGTTCAGCAGACTTTGGTGCTGCAAGTCAGCAGATCCACTGGGTTGCTTTATTCTCCCTCATTATCTGCATCCATAAGATTTCCAAGGAGCGTTAGGGTTATTATTCCCATGTCTCAGGGGCAAAGTACTCTGTTTCCCAAACAGTTTCTTTGATCATCAAAACATTTCTGCATTTCGGACAAGGTTCTGAAGGATCCCTAAAAAAAAAGGGAAGATCCTCCTGGAGAGATGCTCCGTTGCTGGTGTGAACTGGTCTTGGAGGCTTAGGGGAAAAGATACTTCATCCTCCAGTCTTAAAAATGAGAGACCCCAGTGGCATCAGCTTGAGAAATGGCTGCTGCACTTATTTGAAAACAAACAGCCAACCAGTTTATCCAGCTGTTCAGGTCTCTGGTGTCTCTGGAGAAGAGGCAGGGGATGTGGGAAGTCTGTAGTGATAAGGAGGGGTACTCGGGGGTCTTTGCAGAGCGCAGATCTGAGACTAGAGCTTACGCTCTGAGGAGATAAACAGGCACCTACATCCCATGCCTTGGCAGCGAGATTCGGAAAAATAAAGTCTTTCTTTACCTGAAATAGATGGCTCTTACAGGTCAGGTTGTAATTCCTGACAGATCACACCAAGCTCGCTCTGAGAGAGCTGGCTGCCAGGGAAAGCGCACATCCTTCCAAAGGGGAAGGTAGATTATCCCTAAAACATAAGAGAAATAGAACTTCCCATTACTTGATTTGCAGCAAACAATAAGCCATTGTTGGGGAACAAGAAAATGAAGAGTCACTGTCCTTATTGTGTCTCTACGTTGAGACAGAGCGAGGCTGTAATTCCATTATAACTGTTACCACCTTATAAAATAGTCTGTATTTCCAATTTTTCCACCTGCACCCCAAAATGGGGCATTTCTAATTGATGCTCCAGGAACAATAATTTTTCTTGTCACTGGAGAGCCATCAGAAAAGAAAAAGTAGAAGCAGAAGATGCTGTCAGAGCGCACTGCAGAAGCTGTTTGTGTTTGCACGGTGATGAGCGCTCAAAGTGTCACTCCCATGTTGGCGCTGGCGACGTCTCCAGAGCACCCTGCGCTCTCGTGGCAGGAGGCTGTCGGAAAGTAAACTTTATTCCTTAATTCACAGCAGTTACTCTCCATCTCCTCCTCCCGAGTCACTTCATTACCCATTTGTCTGGAGCTTGGCAGAGGTGGAAATCTGTAGGTGAATTGTTGCTGGACACACCTCAGCGTGAACCCCATCCTCCCTCCCCAGCATCACCCTGGCAAAGGCCATGTAACTTTTCCAAAGCCTTTCTGGCAGAATTTCAAGGATAAGCATCTGTCACAGGTGTCATTAGTTAAGTTTTTAGTGAAGTTTGGGGCATATTTAGCAATGAGGGTCAGGCAGGTACATCCACGCTAACTAACATACTGGGCCAATCTGGTACAATAATGGCTATTTTGTGGTTTAAATAAGACTGCTATCATTCTGCTATTAATTTGAAGAAATTATGTGCCGCAGAGCGGCTTAGTATGCTGTGAACAATCTTAAATCTCTGTAACCTCAGCAGTGTTGGAATTATGTACTTTTGATGCCTAAATTATTCAGTGATTCCAAACAGCTCTGCAGCATGGGCTATATCAGCTTGTACAGACAGGTGAAACAATCGCCCAGCAACTCATCCCTCGCTTGATATGGGCATTGGTTTTTGTCTTTTAGAAAAATAACATTATATATAACTCTGTTTTATAACTTTAGGTAGTCTCGTCTACTTCCCTGCCTTCTTTCAGGCCACAGACCCAGCGGAATTGTTGATAAAAGTCTTGGAGGGAAGCAGATGGGAAGAAAGGGAGAACTGTTTAAGCTGAATAATATAAACCTTGCCCAAGAGCTGTTGCTGTTGGTGGGAGGGGGCTGGGGCTGAGCAGCCGCTTACTGGGAGCAGAGATGTATTACTGGTCCAGGGAACCCTCCTGAGCATTCCCCTTCCCACAGAATCACAGAATGCTATGGGGTTGGAAGGGACCTCTGGAGATCATCCAGTCCAACCCCCTGCCAGAGCAAGTTGCTCAGGAACGTGTCCAGGTGGGTTTGAATGTCTCCAGAGAAAGAGACTCTACCACCTCTCTGGGCAGCCTCTTCCAGGGCTCTGCCACCCTCACAGGAAAGAAGTTCCTCCTCATGTTGAGATGGAACTTGCTATGTTCAAGTTTGTGCCCATTTCCTCTTGTCCTGTCACTGGGCACCACTGAAAAGAGACCAGCCCCATCCTCCTGACACCCACCCTTTGAGTATTTACAGGCGTTGATCAGATCCCCCCCAGTTTTCTCCTCTCCAGACTAAAAAGACCCAAGTCCCTCAGCCTTTCCTCGTAAAAGAGATGCTCCAGGCCCCTCATCATCTTTGTAGCCCTTCTTGCAAGCCCTTTCTCTTCCAGGTCTTTTTTTGGCTTTACCCAGCAGCGTGCGTGCAGGCAGGGACAGACTACCCTTGTCAGAAGCTGTGTTTCCTTTGTGCTGCTTCTGCATCCTTCCCTGCCTTGGGAAAATACAGCGCTGCCGTGGGAAGGGGGTGGGAGACAGGGTGCCACCCAGGCGCTCCGGCGAGCATCGCTTCCCCCGCCTCCTTCAGAGATGATGTATGGGCTCATTCTGGGCACCCTGGCGAAAGAGCCGTGAGGAGAATATTTGCTGCTCCATTACTCGTTCAGCCTCGTGTTTTTTTTCAAGGCGCTGAGTTTCGCTATTGCACGAAATCAGAACTTTTTACGAGCAGGAGCTGAGTCACTGCGCAGCTGCCTCAGATCTGGGAGGTTTCATTGCAAACATAATTTGTATGAGCTTCCCAGCCACTTTTCCAGGCTCCCTAAAAAAAGGGGGTCTTGCGTGAGCTTGACTGTCTGAACTTTCTCCAAGGATGGAAAATGCAGTGATTTATATAGTACACAGAGACACCACTGCCCCGCACCTCTGCAGATAACAGTGGTGAGCAAGGAGGAACAAAATCTCCAAACTATGTGAATTATTGAACCCTGCCAAGTGAAATCAGTGCGTTTGCTGTCTCTTGGTGCACCAAGAAAGTCTGGCTTCTGTTCGTGGTCTGAGGCATTAATCTGAGGTTAATGGGAAGAGAAGGGCTGCCGAATGCAGATGATTTATTGTGTCATATCTGTGCTGGAACCAGTAACTTAATGGTTGTTGGTGGGGAAAGACCCAGGACTGTTGGGTTTTTCTCAGCAGTGAGGGACAACTTTTCCAAGGTTATTTGGACTAAGAGGATTGTGTTGTCCTTCAAAGACACTCCTTAGTGGCAGTAAGGCCATCACGTCCATCTCCGAGATAGATTTACCAGGCTCTATGACACTCCGTTAGAAGTTGGACAGTAGAAGTGAGAACATAAGGCAACCAAGTTTCTTATTTATCCTGGAGTTAAGAGGGTATAAATGACTCGTTTGCTCTAAAGCACAGAAAACTGGGGTTTGCCCATCTCACACTGGGAAGCCAGGTGTCCTTCCTGAGCTGCAGGGAGCAGTGGGTGCCATCACGGCCTCAGTTTGCCTCTGCTGTGAGTTCACATCACCAGTTCACAGTCTTCCCAAGCTTAAAAGTTTTTGAATTTACAACAAGAAGTTCTCCACATCCACCCAGACCCAGCAGAGGCCCGTGCGAAAAGGACAGGGGGGTGATGCTGGACCCAGCCCGGCTTCTCTGCCCCGTCAGAGCACTGGACCAATTCCAGTTCTCCACCTTTCTTCCAGGAAGCTTGAACGTTTACCTGCGGTTGAAAGGGCAGACGGCGATAGAGAACCCGTTGTGGTCTTCAAGTGGAAATAAGGGACAGCACTGGAACCAAGCTCGCGTTAATATAAACCCCCCGACTTCATTTCAGGTAAGGGCTCGTGCGTCACTTCGCGGCGCCCAAGCACACCATGAGTGGGAACATTCGGGTTTTGGAGGGGGGGACCTGTGTACGCTGACCCTTTCCTTCTGCCACAGGGTTTCACAGCTTCATTTCAGCGCTGAAAGCTGCTTTATGGGCAGATAATTGCTCTCCTTGCTGTAAATAGGTGAGCGCCCTAGAGCTGAATAATGCACACTTTAATGGCAGAACAGCAGCTATTTGCCGGAAGACAAAATGTCTTTCGGTTTTCGGAAGATGCTGTTAGCCGATATAAAATGCTTTTTTTTATTTCAGATTAGCAACTGGAATACGTAATTCCTTCCTGTGAAAAAAGTGTTTAGGGTCCATGGTGTCGTGCCTGTGTTAGAGGTCTCTTGAAATACATGAATTTTCCACAGAAATTCACCGGGGCTCATGCAAGTTGTGACAGGTTTTCACACATTTCATTGTGGGTTTGACAGCGAGATGCTGATAGACTCTGGTGGGCAGTTTCTCATTCACGCTGTGAGCGGTTTCCAACTGGAACAGACCCAAAAAGGCGGCTGCGGAGGCTGAGCCCTCCCCTGTTTGAGGCTGAGAGCATCAGTGTGATGGAAGACGGGAGTCACACGCTGTGCCCTGCGGTGCCACGTCCTTCAGGCTCCTTTGTCCCCTCGCTGCGGCCTCCGGGTCCCCCGGAGAGGGTGGTGGCTTTGGGAAAAAAGAATCATTCAGTGGAAGTCAAAACTGCTGTCTTCAACGTGCAGACTGGGATTCCCTTTATGGATAATCAGTGATCCTGAACCTTTGTTTTTATTTCTCCGCATGAGAGGCAATGACGGATGAGAAATGATTTGGCATAGGTGATCGCAGAAGCATTGCATTAGGGGGAAACTGGAGGAGAGGGACATGTGAAGTATAGCGTGACGTGATGTTTGAGTGGAGCAGAGGGGCAGAATTGGGGAGGAAAAGCGCAGAGAAGAGGGACACAGGTGTTAAAGCCCACTCAGAGCACAGGGCCGAGTAGAAGGGAGCTGGTCAGGGCGGGTGAGCTCTGCGTTGGTGAAGTCAGGGTAAACTCAAGAAGTCTGAACAGTGAAGGAAATGAAAATGATTTATTATCTGAACATAATAAATGGACCGGTAAAGGGAGAGAAGAGATGGCTGGGGAAGCTGAGACCAAAGTGGTCGCGGTTATGTCAGAGAGGGATTGGACGCTGAAACCAAAGTGATCGCAGTTGCGTCTGAGATGGGTTCCTGAGACCTGGCCAGGCTTTAGCAGAAGCAGGAGAAGGACAAGGACACCAGCTCTGGGCAGAGATATGCAAAAGATTTGGCACCAGCAATGACGAGGAGTGGAGGAGGGTGATGGGGTGCACACCTGGGGTCACCTCATGGAGAGGAGGATATGGGTCCGGGTGGAAGGGCAAGCTGGGTTGAGGCACTGGCAGAGGAGCCAGCAGCTCCTGGTACCCAGGTCATTGCTTCCACCCTGGAATCTGAGCTTCAGCCCTTGCACAGGGCCCCATGGATTTCAGAAAAGTTACAGAGGTCACTTCTGCTACTGGTGCCCCTCACTCACCGTGCTTTAAAACCACCTTCACTGGGGCCACCAAGTGGTACACAGAATGGAAGCTCCTCTGCCTGGCTATTTTCCACCTTTTACACTGTTGTGCTTAAAGGCTTCAGCATAAAATGAATGTAAAGCCGTGAATCTCTGCACAAATATAACAAATAAATGTCAGGGTGGTTGGAACCTTAAATTACATTTTCAGCCACTCTTGCATCAAACAAACTTTGTTTTCCATTTAGGAGTCTAAGTAGGAAAGAATATAAACCTCCCGGTTAAATTTAAGGAGAGTGAATTGAAGCGCATCTTTGCAGTAAAACAGTACACTGACACAGAAATTAAAACTTTTTATAGGTTAATTTATATGAGTAAAAGTGCAACCCAGACTTGTTTTATACCTTCCCAGTCCCCATGATATACAACAAAGCTTCAGTCGTGAAGAACTGAGAGGACTACAGTGCTTTGAATCACAAAAAGTATTGTATAAAAGCCATCTCAGTAAGATATTCGATTATTAAGTATTTTTTAAGAATAAACACACAATAAAGAGAGCACATGGAAGTGATACATTGCGTGCTGGCATCTAGGAAGGTGTCAGTTTTAATTCAGATATGAGCAGAGCACTGCCACTGCCTTCAGTGGTGCTTTCCTTGTGGCAAAGACCTTTTTTTTGCAAAAGAGGGACTGATCTGCCCTGAAGTAAGTGGCCCTGCTGGACCACTCAGATTTCCAGCCCCTTAGAGCGAGTGTAAGGGCTTATACACCCTTGTCATCACCCTCTCTGGCTGGGGACATTCATGAGGCTCCTCTCTACTGATTAGGAGACTGGCCAGGAAGGTAAAATCCATCTGAAATCCTGTTGAAGAAGCACAAGCTGAATCCCCTGGAGGTGCTCGGAGGCACTATAGGGGCTAATTTCCATTTCCTCTGTTAAAAGAGTAGAGTGCCCTTTCCTGTGCGCATAAGCCCCTCCATTCCGCAGCTAAATGCAGTATTTTTAACAACAGCTTTGTAAAGTCACGGACATGCAGATAATAGGGTTTGCGGGACGCTGATAGGGAGTTCTGATCATCTGGCAGCTCCTGCCAGTCGCTGGGAACCGCAGGCTGGATGGCGCTCCGTGCCCTGCCAACACTCATCTGCAGTGATTTGTTCCGAGCATGTGGCCAAGCTGGCTAATAACAGCCCCTCTCTGAGGCCCATAAAGCCCGCTGCCAAATGCAGATTTTAATTAAATGCTGGCCGTTGTATTTGTGTAGAGTCCCTTTGTCTGGAAACAGTGTTTTTTCATTATCAGGAAAGATTTGACTGTAAACTCCATTGACTGGTGCTGTGCCGGCTGCCAAGGAGCAGGGGGGCAAGCTGTACTTTGGGGGAGAAGAGAAGACACTTTCCTCTTGAGCTGAATTCTTCCCATCGTCAGGGGCAGAGTCGAAAAATTTTCAGAGGGATAATTACCTGAGACACTGTTTTCAGACAACAGGGTGAATTATGGAAAAACTTACTGTATCCCCAATTACAGTTCCCTGTTGCATTAATATCCACCTTGTTATAGCAATTAACCTACAGCGTCGCACTTCAATAAAATACCAATGGAGTCTCCCGCTCCAAATGCAGAGCTTTTACATTTATTTAGTGCTCCCAGCACAGACCTTGCCACCTGGCTTAGGACACACCAGGCAGGCTGGAAATACATGCCTGATGGTGCCAGCTTATCGCTGCAGGGTCAGGCTTCTACTGGGGATGCTCAGCCTTAGCAAAGGGAGGAGAAAGGTTGAGGGATGCATCCTCTGTGGAAAGGCGGAGCGGAGAATTACCCGTGCAATGCCTGGTGGGTGGCATCATGCACCGTTGGGATATGGTAATAGAATCATAGAATGGTTTGGGTTGGAAGGGACCTTAAAGATCATCCTGTTCCAACCCCCTGCCCTGGGCAGGGACACCTCCCACCAGACCAGGTTGCTCAAAGCACCGTCCAGCCTGGCCTTGAACCCCTCCAGGGATGGGGCAGCCACAGCTTCTCTGGGCAACGTGAGGCAGGTTCTCACCACCCTCACACCAAAGAATTTCTTCCTGCGATCTCACCTAAATCTCCCCTCTGTCAGTGTAAAACTGTTTCCCCCTCATCCTGTGGCTCCCCTCCCTGACCAAGAGTTGCTCCCCAGCTTTCCTGGAGCCCCTTGAGAGACTGGAAGGGGCTGTAAGGTCCTTGGGTGATATGCGTCCAGCTGGACCAGCTGTGATCTACAGGGTCATCTTCCACTGCCCTGAGTGTTTACTCATCATTGGTAATTAAAGGTATTCATTTCAAATGAGCAGCTCTGATTAAACTCCATTAATGAGCAAAGAAACATTGGAAGCTGCCAAAAAAAGAAGAGGCTCGGATCCATGCCCTGCTGAAATCAGTGACAACAGAGCGAGCCCACCCGAGAGCCCCAGACATCTCCCCGATGCAGTTAGATTGTTATGAAGAGTAATTTAAGTATTTTGCTCCAGATGGAATTAATGGTGGGCTTTTTCCAAATTAACTTTACCCCCAAGAGTTAATGTCTCCATTAGTGCCACAGCACGCCCTTACAAAATTCATTGAATTTCATGCATATATTGTTGCAGATTAAAGTTAAAAAACTTGTCATCTAAGTTTAACCAAAAATATTTCAAAGGAGTGAGGGCGGGGGGGGAAGGAAAGGAGAGATAACTGAGCAAATGGTGCTGCTTGGGAAATATATTCCTTACATAATTCCTTCATCTCTTTAGAAAGGCTTTGAAGTTTTTCTAGTGAATAAATTTCTCGCGACACGGAGTGAGTCCACCCTTCTGCAGAGCTAATTAAGCAGCAGTGTGGCAGCAGCATCGCACCGGGTTCGGGGAAGGAGAGGAGATAACTTTGTGTCTTTAGTACAATGGTAATGCGTAACTAATAACGAGTATTATGGCAAATAATATTATTGACCTTGCAACAAGCCATCCATCTCCACACAGGCACCATTTCTTGTCCCAGCTGTAGGAATTGGGGTTTCAAACTAGGAATATTGGACAGAAGGTGAGTAATAGGACCTTGAAATCAGAGGCATCCATTTAGCAGAGGTCAAAGCCTTAAAGAGAAATAAAATCTCTGTCTCACCCTCTCTGTGATGAAACACATCACAATGTCCTCTAATAAATATAAAACCATTCCTAGAAGGGATCAAAGCTTCTAGACATGATGATGATCCACTAAAAGTAGCAGGATGGAAGTAGGGCTGTCACTGTCATCAATTCCTGCTGTGGCAGAAGATCTAGGAGGTTAAAATTGACCTGGACAGGCTGGAGAACTGGGCGAGGAAGAACCTCATGAGGTTCAACAGGGAAAAGCGTAGGGTCCTGCACCTGGGGAAGAAGAATGTCAGGCACCAGTACAGGTTAGGCATGGATCTGCTGGAGACAAGTTCTGAAGAGAAAGATCTGGGGGTCCTGGTGGACAGCAAAATGACAATGAGCAAGCAG
>JAOXNO010000041.1:1437674-1448671 GCA_028565335.1 Limnodromus scolopaceus | reverse complement strand
TCAGCAGGGGAGTTGGACTAGATGATCTCTATGGTCCCTTCCAACTCTAAAAATTCAGTGAAATTCAGTGAAAATCCACCAAGGTGATCACAGGAGATCACTGTGGGACCTCAGGGGATCTGAATTACTGTGACGATGGTGAGACCCTGGCCCAGGCTGCCCAGAGAAGCTGTGGCTGCCCCATCCCTGGAGGGGTTCAAGGCTAGGTTGGAGTGGGCTTGGAGCAACCTGGTGTGGTGGGAGGTGTCCCTGCCCAGGGCAGGGGGCTTGGAACTCGATTATCTTTACCTTGGAATCCTTCCAACCCAAACCATTCTACAGTTCTATCCTTCTCGGCACCTTGAGGTGAATTTAGCCTTTGCATTATGGGTGAAGGAACACCAACCTGGCTCCTGAGAGGTTTCTCCCAAACTTTCATGGGCCAGGGAAGGTTGCAGGGTGGCAGCTCCTCTCCTCCTGCCGTCAGGGAGGTGCCACCAGGGTGCAGATGCGTGAGCCCAATGTGGGAGATGAGGTGGGAGGGACTGGCTTGGCCACCTTTGAGAACCAGAAACCTCGGTCTACTGTGGAGTTCTGTCTCCTGTGTGTTTTCATGCGGTCTGTGGCTGAGTGGATGCTCAACACCTTGCAAATGTTGTTCTTCAAGCTGTGCCTCAGCTGCTCGCTCCAGGTGGCAGGAGCTTCTGGGAAAAAAATACTCCCCAAATCTCTTTAAAACTTTTCCTCCATTTAATCCTGCTCTTTGCTGCAGGAATATGGGACATAAATACACGTCACAGCTTCGTGGCGAAGCTGACCTGGAGACACCAGGTGGACAACAATGAGCAGCTCTGCTATTTGTCAGCTCATTCTGAAGTGCAAAAGCCTCCACAGCTCGCACACCCCCGGTGTTCACCTTACCAGGACGTGTGAGCTCGGCTGTGTTTTTCTGCACAATGGAAAGAAAGTGTTTGTACCCGATTCGAAGCCCATCCATGTAGTTTAACACCACGCGAAACACAGCTGAAGATTTTCCATCCGTCACCTGCTCATCTGCTTGGTCTTTATTTTTTTGTAGCTCATATTTGAAGGGATCCGGGGCCCTGGCATCGAAGGTGATATTGCTATTGACGATGTATCGATTGTGGAAGGAGAGTGTATGAAATCAGACCAACCGGCCAACAGTAAGTGGCTCTTCCATACTTGGGGGAGGGAAAGCAAGTTGCTTCTTGTGGTTCTACGTTTGAGACACCTTCTCAAATGAGTTGTCTCTGAGAGAACGATGTATTATTTGGTTCAGCTGGAGAGGTTTAAAGTGAAAAGATTTCCTTGGAAGCAAGCTCTGGCGTCAAAATGTTGTTGCTTGGAAAGGAAGATGCTGGTTTAGTGGCGATGTGAGTGAAAGGCTGATGGGCTGGTGAGGAGAACTGCCCTCTGCAGTGGGGCTGGGCTGGTCTGGGCTGGGCAGCCGGGATTCGAGATGGGCAGACAGATAAAACATTAAAATAAAAATATATTCAGGGGGTCCAGACAGTCTGAAGCCAATGAATATCAGTGTTGGGATTCCCTGTGGACCTGGTTTCATCCCTCTCTCCACCTCCACGTGTGCATTACAATACAGACCTTAATGACCCAGCCAGGTGGGTCTTTATCCCAATATCTCCTGCCTCCTTCATCTGGTGAGTGCAGTTCTTGTCCCCTCTTTGAAGGAGGTGGCTTGGCGGCGCACTGTCCCTACAGAGACCAGGGGAGGTCGGTGGCACTTGGTGTGACATCGAGTTGTCCTCCACCTCGTTGTCCTCCCCCTCTGCCTCGGCGTTGGTGTACGGGACAGGGTATGGTGGCTGAGCCTTTTATCTTCTGAGCCAATGGTGACTGTGTCTGGGCAGCTCTTTAATTCTACCTTTTTTCCCCGCTTTTTATAGATTTACGATCAGGTGCTGTTGGGACATTAGCGCATATACGACTTATCCCAGTTATCATCCTCATGTCTGTCTTAAGTCATCAGAGGTGACCTTATCCTGGCAGAGGCTACAAAAGATTCACCAGGCACTGGCATGAAGAAAGAGTCTTTGTAAAATGGACATTTAAAAACAAACTACCAAAGATTCCTCCACTGACTGACTCAAAAGTTAAATAAATACATAAATAAATAAAAAAAAGTTAATTAAAAAGCACTGGGGACATAAAAAGGCATCACAGGAGTGTAACTCACTATGAACCATACGTGAGAACGAGATCTGGCCTAAGTAAGGAAGAGACCTTCAGGTGCTTTTGTGGTCAATAATGAATACAGCATCATCTGGTTGAACTCTCGGAAAAGAGCTATAGAAACCCTTGTCAAAGCACAAAGTCATGGCTGGTTTTGTTTCAAATGAATAGTTTGCTTGTTACCATGGAAACCTAATGGCCTGCCAAAAAAAAAAAAAAAAGAAAAAAGGAAGGAGAGAGAGAGGAAATAAAAACAAAAGCAGAGAGAGAGAGAAACACCTCACTGTAAACAGGGTATGTGAAGAGCTGGCATTCGTTTTCCTTTCAAGACGGTTTTTAGTGTAGAGTTAAATAAACGTAGGCCCTTTCTACTTTGGCTGTCACCTCCTCTAGAGAATAACCCTAAATCAGAGCTGTTTTAAGACATTTATGTTTCATTTCTCATGGCTATGCTTGATAACTGTATGCTGTCTCCTTTTTGCATGCATTACTATCCAGGATGTGCGACCTGGGCTTACATATTACACAGGCTTATCGGAGTTTGCTTGCGGCCACTCGAACACCCCTCTCCCCTCCCCAACTAAGTCATCTGTTCTAATGAAGTGAAGAAACCAAACCACCGTCTTTTATAAATTGCCATGGAAACCAAGTGCCTTCAATGAAACAAGCCTGATTTAAAAAAAATAATAAAAAAAAAAAAAGTAAAAAATAAAAAATAATAATAATAGTTTCAACACAGAAGCTTGCACTGCTAAAATGTGGTTTGTGCAAACTCTTTTCTAAACAAACTACGGAGCCTGGGTGTGCAGACTGCAGGCGAGGAGACGGAGCCGCTTCTGGAGATGGATGGACCTAAGCTGCTGCGTAAGCCCTTTCGGATGAGATGTTTGTTGTTTATAAACCTTCCAGACAGCCATGGCCTTTCAGCTTCTTATCCATTAGAAAATAGCGTCCGTTGGTCCTGGAAAATGGGAGCAGCACTCTTTTTTTTTTTTTTTTTTTGGTTGTTGTTGTTGTTTTTTTCAGGTTATCAAGTGGGTCAACCAGAGGAAAAGGTTTGTTAAGATACACTTAGCGCAGAAGGTGGTGAAACACAGAAGTGATTTTCTTATTCTGACCTCCGTTGGCAAAGGCAGCCGGCCCCGGGGCCAGCGGGACGGGGAGGTGTGTGCGGGGAGGGGGGGGACACGGCGGCGCCGACCCAGAGAGCCCCAAAGCCCCCAGCGAACCCCGAGGGTGCCGTGCCTCTGCCCTGCAGCCAGACTCTGAGCAGATGGCGAAAGATTATTTTGTTATTGTAGCGAAATTAAAGGAAAAATAATAATAATAATAATAATTAAAAAAAAATCCACTTTTACAACAACAACAAAAAAATAAAATATAAAAGCTGTACAAATGGTTTGGAGCTACCCGAACGCCTACCGTTAGCCAGCCGGTTTTCCACTGCATTGTAAAGTTCCCTTACAGTTGGTTATGACAATTTGAAGACCTTTTTCCTTAAATTATCTTAGCTTTTATCTTCATTTAAAAAAAAAAAAAAGACTTTTGTCTAAAGAAGAGTATTATTATTATAATTATTATTATTATTATTCTGCGTTCTCTCAACACCCTAGGATTAAAAAAAAACCTGATATGCAAGTAATTGGAGTACAAACATGAAAACAAACAGAGAGACGAGTATAATATTTGCAAATATGAGTATAAAAAGCACAACGAGATGCAGTAAAACAATGACAAGGCTTGATTTTTTTTATTCTGTAGAGAAATGTTTGTGCAAATTCAGTAATTCAACTGAAGAGATAATTTTACAGCTATGTTCAATAAAGCCTCTTTCCAGGTAAGGTATGCCAAGTGGTATGTGTGTTTGTTGAGCAATGTGCGACTGGGATGGCTCGGTTTTTCCCCCGATTAACTGGTGGTGTCTGAAGATGTAATGGTCCACACTGGTGATGCTTGGGGGCCGGAGCTTGCTGAGGATGCTGCCAGCTGTAGGCAGTTTGCGATGCCTGTAATCTCCCACACCACGGTGGGAAAGCTGCTCAGAAGATGGTGGGAGCCCTGAGTCTGGACGGACTGTGAGGTTTGACAGCCTTAAAAAATAAAAAGCCAAATAAAGCAGAATTCCCACCAGCAAGCACTGGATTTAAATTGTGGACAGAGGACCAGGTCAGGTATGGTGAGACCCTGATGCAGATTTTGTGCTTAGGAGGTTGGTGTGTCTCATAATTCAGGATTTATGGAAAGCAAAGCTTGATGTGTCTCCTCCCGCTGATCTCTCGTGAAAGCCACAGAACTGCAGGATCATCCCAGAGGCTTTTCTGTGGGCTTTTTGGCGTGACTGTCCTTGGAGGGGCTGGCTTTGGCCAAGGCTGCTCAGAGCCCTGCCAGAAGTGGATGCGTGGGGTTTTTTTGCCGCAGACTCTCCTGTTAACATTTCCTGTTCTGTCTCTGACCGTCGTGCCATCTGGGTGGCTCCTTTCTTTCTCATTTTCTGGTCTGAGCAGCAGCCGCCGCGATGCTTCTGGCTGGAGCTGGGCTGGAGACGCAGTGGGTGCTGCATGAGGTTCCCACCACCTGGAGACTGGCATCACTTCGCCACGCTAAGCTGATGACAAACTTTGTTCTGCTGTAGTTTATGACACCCAATTTCACTGTCCTGAGCAAATCAAACAGAGAATATGGAAAAAGAGGGAAAAAAGAGTGGCCATCTGTCAATCATTTTGAAATAAAACGTGAAACATTCAATTTCCTTTAAAATATCTTCCGTTTTTTCCCTCAAATTTATCCCTTCCAAAAACAGACTCAAAGTAAAGTGAATTTTGGATGCCCGTTGACCAGCAGAGGCCAGGAGAAGCACCTTGGAAGTGCCGGGCAGAGCTGGGGCTGTGGGCTGGTGGCAGTGGCGTGATGGGGGACTCCGTGAGAAGGGAGGACTCGAAAAGCGCCCTGAGATGTCCTCTAGTGCTCAGGCAGCTGTGGTGGAGACAGCCTGAAGATAATGGAAGGGAGATGGTGCTTGCTGGTTTAGCTCCCGAGCTAAGACTGCAAACTGAAATCCGTGTTTCCTCTTTGCATTTTGATTTTTCTTTCCCTTGGTCGAGGACCACGTTGAGTGTTTGACAAAGGTTTTGGACCGACAGCCAAAGACCACAATCGTCTTCTTTCGGGGCAGGATAATCTGTGATGAAAAGCCCAGGTCTTTGTGTGAAAGGAAGTTTATTTCCCATGCCTGTTTCAGTTTTACTCTGCTTGCTTGGGTGCAGAAGAAGGTGCTAAGAAAAGCTGGTTTTCTCTTTCAGGTGTTGATTTAGGAGTAGTGTTATCTCCCTTTACATTCCCAGTGTAAGCCACTGAAAAGGCAATGGGATTTTATACTTTGTCTGGGCCATGAGCAAGAAGTACAAACCGAGATAAGTATTTCCTAGTCTTGGGTTGGTTGGTTTTTGTGGTTTTTTTTCTTTTTCATTTTGGTGTGAAAATGAATGTTGTATTTGTAAAATTTTCTGGACTGACAGTCAGACAAAGGGAGTTTGAACCGGCGGCTTTTCTATGAAATTTGCAAAATGCTGTGAATCCATTCTTGGGTTGTGTTTCTGATGGATTTTTTTAAATTGGACATCAAATGCATAATTGTGCAAATGTGGACTTCTCAGCAGCTACAGCTCTTGGCTGATGGGATCAGGGAGGGTGGTTTCCTTGGGGGTGGCTGTGGGACTGAGCTGGGCCTTCCCAAGGCAGAGGTAGGTGGAGCCCATGGTTAACTCTTCAATTGTTTTAAATTCTTTCTCAGGATGATCTGGGAGAATAAGGACATTATTAGAGTACTCTCCTTTCATTGCCTCCAACAAAGCCGTGCGAGTTCATTTCTGTCACGAAGCACGTAGTTCAAATGTGAAATCCCACATACAATTACGAAGTTCTTTGATCTGACTTGTGCTACCAACCCACCACTTCTCCAGCCAGGCTTGAATCCTGGGTGGGACTCAAGAAGGGATAAAAGAGAATAGACTAAAAGAGGGCAAACACATTACAAATCACGCTACAAATGCACAATTATGATTTGAAGGAAAGAGCAGGTCCTTGAGAGCTCATCAAAGTGGCGCTGGCTTATGTGATGAAGGCATTAACTAGCAGAGGATCTTTACACTGAGCTCATCTCGTATCAGCCAGTTTTCGGAGACTGTTATGGAAGGGTGTGCTACTGTCAGGCCCACGGAAATCCTCAGACATGTGAAATTTCCTCCTAATTTTGGAAAGGAACTGCTGGTTCACCCAAACAAGATGGAGCTGCAGCTGCGAGCCCCATGCACAGGGACCAACCTCCACTGATGCCAGAGCAGTTTCCTTCTTGACACCCAGCACTTGAATCTCTGCTGCATTCACTGGTGTAAATGGCATCATTAAGCCTCAACAGCTTTTGGGGCAATTCCTCATCCCCAAAGTTAAAAACTGAGTTAATCAGTTAAAACATCAGCTTTTTGTTTGAGTTTGGTTTCTCTTTTACTGCCTTGTAAGGTCAGTGAAATCCCTTTGTAGTGAGTAGTTTAGTCAGAATAATCCAGTTTTTTTCCACCCTTAGAGGAAGAGGCTTACCTGGTTTCATTTTTTGGAGGGCTTGCTCGCTAGTAATGTTTCTCCATGTATCAAAGGATAATTGAAACTCTCTTCCTTCCCGAGAAGAACTGTGATCCATCAGAAGAATGGCTTTCTAGAGCAGCTCAATAAAAAAGATACAGTTTGGTATTATAAGCACTTTCTGCCTATATATGCTAATAAAGAGATTGGGTGCCATCTGGATTAATTCTTGTATTTTCCCATAGAACTATAAAAAGCTATAAAGAAAGCTTATTATTACATTTCTGATTTTTTTTTCTCCCAACAAAGCTGCACCACAGGAGTGTGCTCCTTCATTTGTGGCTGCCCCACCGCGATGCCCGCGTCAGGCTCGGCAGCCCAGGAGGAACTAAACCAGCACATACTAACCATGAGATTTTCCTTCGGGCAAAGGAGCTTAGCGACCCACAGCTCATGCAGTCCTGCAGTTCTGGGACCTTCAGTCTTCAGAAGTTTTACATCATCTTTCCCTAAACCCCTGACGCCAGTGTCACCCCGTAGATCCCACGGGAACGTGCCCCAGCAAGGAAAGGTGCTCTGTGGGACTGGGGCTGGGGAGGGACGTGCTGGGCATTCCTGCTGCCAGCAACCACCCGCCATGCCCCTGCTCACGAATTCATCGATCTTGAAACCAATTAAAAGGTAGAAGAGGAAGGATGTGTTTGATTTTTGCAGAACCTCGCTGCTGGGCAGTTTGCCACCCCCATTCTTGTCCAGCATAAACATGTTCACAGCCAGTTTAGAGTCAATTATTCTCATACCAGCAATGTTAAAACATGTTTTCCTCCCTTTCTGATGTTAAGCTTCTCTCCCCCTGTACCCCTGGATCACTTTCAGGTCCCCCTTTGGGCTGTTTTTGGCCAGGCTACAGTAGCTCTTGGTTAGAAAAGATATATAATAAAAAAATAGGAGCTATCATTAACCCAAACACAGGATATTTGGAATCCTGGTGTGCCATGCTAAAATACAATATAGTTTTCCTTTATACATGTCAGATTAGGGAGCTTGTACTATGAGCTCCCAGAATATCACATCCAACGTCTGTGAAGATGTCATCCCACTTGAGTGCTTCTGGAGAGCAAGTCTTTCAGAAGTTTCAGTGGTGACACTAAGACTTTCCTTTAATATAATATGATCTTGCCCATATGTGTTGGAGAAATAGTTGTGGTGTAATGAGACTACTCAAGTGAGAACAAACTGATCAGAGAATGCAGTGACACTGTCCATGTGGGGACTGATTCCCTCCTGCTGGTGTGCCCCTCCATCCAAGTTCAGCAGTGAGTTCCCGGTCATTCGCCACGTTTTGTAACTAAATGAGAGCAACCTTAGTATTTTAATGATAAAATATGTGTCAGACACCTGATGAGAAACTGAAACGTAAATGGGACGATTACGTTTGCATTTCCTCTGTAGATGTGTCTCCATACATCCCAGTAACCTCACCTAACACGGTCTCTCCTATCTGGTTCTTTGTATTACATGATCAGGTTGAGTGTCACTTTCTTGGAGCCTACCAGGGACCTATGACAGGTGTTTTGCAACCAATTTCCTTCCATTTCTATTCTCTGTATGTTGGGTTTTTTGTGGGTTTTTTTTTTTTCCATTAAAAAAGAGACTTGGTTGTTGGCAAGTGCTTGGACAAACGAGTATTAATGTAGCTTTGCTCACAGCTAAGGTCATGGCTGACAACTGGAGAAATTCCACCGCCAATTCCTCAGGGTCCAGGATCTCTGCATGCAACAAGTCTTCGCCTTCTGCAGGGTGGAGGTTTGCAGTCCTCTGCCCATAGGGGAGAAACAGGAACCCTGCAACAACCGTGACTGTAAATCTGTTGAATTGATTTTGATAGATTTGACCACAAAAGAGATTGAAGAAACACACGTTACTGCGAGTAAGAATTAGCAGCCTCAGCACCTTCTCAGGAAAGATCAGATGCGCTTCTGCTTGCACACTACCAACTGCAAAGGGAAAAAATCTGTGTGTTTGTGCGTGTAAATATTATATAAATAACTGTAATTGTATGTATTTAATGTATATATAATGATTATTACATTTTAACGATCTCAAGTATTGTATATAGCCAAAACTTGGTCTCTTATTTTACTAGCACACCCACTGTAGATTTATTTTTTGTCATTGTTGTTGATGTATCTGGTTAAATTACAAACTGGTCTCACTTTTACCTCAAAGGGTATATGTTCTTTATGTACATTTTATAAAGAAAAAAAAAATCACTCAGTATTTTTGGTTACCTTCTCAATTGCTAGCAGTATTTTCTGTCTTTTCCCCTTGGGCTGCATGCCCCCCCAGATCCACCATGGTGAAGAGCGGAGGGCAGGTGGGAGGGACTGGGTTTGGTGGACAATATTTCTCGATGTGTCTCTGCCTTCCTGAGAGGTATAAGAAAGGGGGACTGTCCCTCCCCATCCCTCCACCTCTTGCTAGGAAATGAATGGTTTTGAGTACGAAGAGGCCGTGCCACTTGTCTACTGAGGCCTTCCCTTCCCTTTTCCTTCCCAACCGTACAGAGAGTTGAGGGTTGAAGTACATTTCTTTGACTTTCCATAGTGCCCACACAATCTCCGGGAAGCGAAACCAGAGAAACCTGCCTGAAGATGCATGTGCTGTGGCACAGCAGGCTATTTCTGAGCACTCCTCCCTACGCCATGTGGGTATAGATGTGGTGGGCCCATGTAGCCATCCGTATCTGCCTTGGTGTAACCCAGCATCTCCAGATCCAACCTGGACCTTACTGCATGACAAGTCTGGATTTGTCAAGGTCAGTGGCTACGTGGTCCAGAGTGGAGATTGCCCACCCGGACCTCAGCAGTTGTGGGGTTGATGCCCATTCCCCGTCGCAGGCGTGACCTGGGTATTTCTATTTCTTGTCCAGCTCTTGTATTGAGACCGCAGTTTGGGGCCAGGAGTTATCTCCAGCTCTGCGCATGTACAGCACAGCCAGGCACACTTTTCATTGAGGGGTTTCCAGAGTACTGTAACGTGAAGAATTAGAAGAGTTATTTCTTCCTGAAGCATTATATTAGCTCATTTAAGAACATGGAAGCTCCATATTTTCACAGGCTAGATACTGTAGAATTGGAAAAGGCTTAAGCAGACCATTAAACTTCCCTGGTGTTTGGGTAAAGTGCTGTGCTCTGATTTGGCCACATTTTGTGTCCATGTCACACTCACGGAGAAATGAATGCACAAAGAGCAAACCAGCATTGAAGAGGGAGCCCTCGCTTGGGGGTCCTTCTGTAGCTGTGTTGTGTTGGTCTGTGTGGAGATAAACCTTTTTACAACGCTTCAGAATTAAAAGTCTGTCTTTCTTCTGGGTGAAATGAGACTACAATCTACAGAAATACTTCATTTCTTGTTACGTCTTGCAAATGCTGACATTTCTTTGCCCTTTTGAGTTATGGTAGTGGCCTCCATCATCTTCTTGATTAGATTTGTGACTGTCAGCTGTCAGCTTCTAAGCACGTGTTCAAATTAATTCACAAGATAAAACCCAGAGTTTCCAGACAACTCTTGCTCTTCAGTGACCCCACCATAGGCACTGACAAACAGCACCACTGAAATTCACAGCATCAAAAAAAGAACTATGCTGGTCTCTTTATTTTTCAGCTTAAAAAAAAAAATTCCACTACCCCATTGGATCTCACAACTTGAAACCCTTTCTACGTTTCCTCATCCTGTGCTGAGGATATTCAGCACTCGCACTGATGGGCTGAAGCATTTTCTTCACTTTGTTCCAGACACATTGACCTGCTCCTCCTTCCCCTCATGGTAATTATGTCTTAGCTCCACGCTGGGCCAAGAGGAGATCCAAGGTCATGTACCATGGAGTCTGAAAGCAGCCAATGTTATATATATTACTGTTGGAAGTATTATCTATATTGTAATTACAGCCCAGCTAAGCTAGCAACTATCAAATGGAGGTGCTCTGCATCCTTGTCTGCAGTTACCACCCTGTTTCCAATCTCCTTCAGGGACCAAGACTTTGACCTCGCTGTCCCCATCCCACACAATTCCATAAAGGTTTGTGAAGGTTGGTAAGACTGTCACAAACATTTACACAAAAGTAATTGGGTTTGCCATATTTTTTTCCCTGACAAAATCATAGAATCATAGAATGGTTTGGGTTGGAAGGGACCTTAGAGATCATCTAGTTCCAACCCCCCTGCCATGGG
>JAOXNO010000041.1:1409012-1423796 GCA_028565335.1 Limnodromus scolopaceus | reverse complement strand
TCCATTATTCCCCCTCCCCCCCCCCCCCCCCCCCCCACTTCCTTTCATCATTTATTTAATGAGTTGGAATATTTAGATCTTTTGCACTGCAATTAGGTCAGTGCAAGCCGACATTGCCGTCTCTTTCAGCAGAGCTGATAAGCATTAGTCAACAAAATGACTATGGAAAAACAGAGATTCTTCTGTTTAATCTCTGAAAAACTTTGTTTCCAAGTACATATGGGTATAAACTGTTTTCCTAACTACTTCTCAGAATGGGTTGAACCAGGAAGATGGATGTGTCACTTATAACTTCTTTAAATTGCTCTGGATTGAAGTAATTTCACCACTGACGGTTTGCATGGCAAACTGGATTCCTGCACTAGAACATTTATATATTCTGGAAGGTTTCCTAGGGACAGATTACAACTTAATAACAGCACAGATCCTGTCCTGACTAACGAGTTGCCTTTATTTTATTCAATGTACATGTGTACTTATTGGACCTGGATTCATTTATCCCAGGGTTGGATACTGTCAGGTTAAAACCTGCAAAATTTGCTCTTTAATGTCTTCGTTTTCAAAGAGGGATGATATGGGGTTACATTCTTAGTCTTTGGGGGTTGCCTAGAAGTGTAACAAGCTTTTGTGGGGCATGGAAAGAAATTAAATGTTTCAATCACTCTAAGGGGTCTTTTACCCCATGTGTTATTTTTGAAATGCAATGGCTCCATTAAGTGAAATGTGTGAAATTAATGCAGAATCAGTGAGAAGTAAATGAAATCCCCTGGTGATGTGCTTTAAGGTGGCTGTTGTCTTGGATATCTCTCCTTTGCTCAACATGGAACTTTTCTATGCAAAAAAAAAAAACCTGGATCCCTGGTTTATTTGCCACATCCTGGTGACAGTAAATTTAGTATTCAGTCTGCCTGGAGAAAAGGTAGAACTTAATTCATGAATACCAGTTCAGTCTATCCATGAACTGGGTTGACCTAAGATGAAATGTTTTCCTTTTTACAAAGTCTTTAAATAACATGCTCCCATATTAAATAAAAAAATAAAAACAAAGCTTCAGGCTTAGCTCTGGTTTTGATTGTGGTAGTATAAATGTTCAGTGATGTGGCATCAATGACAGAAACTACATCTCCATGCACTGGTCAGTGTGAGAGAAGAATCAGACCTGTATCTTGTAGTCTTCTGTACGCTATTTTGTTTGCCTTTCTATTGTAGTAGGCAGGTACAAATTGCTTCCATTGTAATATATTTAATAGTCTGCAGCTAAGGAGCAGGGGGAAAAAAAGAATGTGTTGAAGTGATTGCTGAAACTGAAAAGGCTCTGAAGCCTGTGGAAATTAACTCACCCATGGAATTGTTGAGGAAGTCTCTTTAAATACCATCTGGTGGGGACAGAGGTCTTCTAGCTATCCATGACAAAAGGCCACATCCCTCCATTGTATGATCATTTGGACTAACTTTATTGGTACTGACTGATGGTTTTCACTAGTGGGAAGAAGTGTCTGACCTGCTGAACAAACTACATAAAGAGAATTTGTTTTGACACCGGAATATTTCACCCTTGAATATGACTCCATGTGTTGTAACGTCATGCAGGCTACAGCTGAGGTTATGTCGCTGTAATATGAAGTAGTGCTCTGAACTCTGAAAAACAGAAGTTACAGTGAGCTTAAAGTAATGCAAATAAAAATTTTAGAAATAAACCTTATTTCTAAATAAATATATTCTATTATATTATATTATTCTAATAAATATACTTCTAACTTCTCCCCTTTTTTTTTTTAAGACCTGGAATAAAAGGTAAGAATTACTTTCAAGTGTATAACTATATATTAGCTACAAATGAAATAGATTTTTATTTCTTGTTTGCTTCTGCTGCTTTACCCTTCCCACTTGGCAATGTCTTTCAGAGTTAATCTGAGGGTCAGGGTAATTAAAAATTTACTGTGAGAGGTCCCTTCCAAGGCCATATCATTCTGTGATCGTCTTCTCCTGTTGTCAGTGTGCCTTCAGAGCAGACGTTACAGGAGCACTTCAGGGAACATACCTTTGCTCTCATTCCAAGCAGAAGAGAGAAGGTCTTGGAAGAGCTAACATCCATGGTGGCTTCTGCTAGTTGAGTTGTTTTGATCCATAACACTTTTAATGCAGCTCTGACATCAATATGCAGAAGCAATGTTTTGACCTGCTTGATGTGGTTAAAACACTGCTGCCTCCTGTGGGAACAGCACTGGGACACACAGACCTTCAGAGGCAGGAGCTCCATTTTAACCACACAACACACAAAATCATTAGCAATGGGGAAATAAAAATCTTGCATCACCAAATAGATTTTTGTAGCAAGAGAAGTGCTTCCTCAGCAGCAGATCCCCCAAATCTAAAGCCACACCAACGGCTTTAGAAGACAATAAAGGAATACCAGGCCTGACATGCTGCCCTCAGTGGTGTCTATAGGAAATAAAGGCGGAAGAAGTGAGAATACATGTGTGGCCCTATTGCTGTAGAGCGCTCCCTGGGGAGTTGGAGCTGAGAGGCTTCAAGTCAGGTATCTCTCTATGCTATAGTTCTCAATATTTGTAATCTTCCATGCGTTTATCCAATTTCTCTTTGAGCCCCATGTTGATATTAGCATCCCCAGGAACCCGCAGAAAGGGATTTCGCCGATTATCTACGCAGTGCGTGAAGGAGACCTCCTTGTCCCCGCTGCAGCTCTGCCTCCCATCTGATGCCACTTTGCTCTCTTATTGGAAGTGACAGGAACAATTATTCATGGAACAGTTTCTTCAGGCCATTTGTGAGTTTATAGACTTCTGTCACGTTCTTCCTTCCAGGCTGAGTTTAGGCTATTTAATGATTGCTCACACACAAGGTTGTTCGTACCTTATTTTGTCTTTGTTACTTCCTTTATGCATTTTGCCACCCTCCTTTTACCTTGATAGGTTGACAGAAATGGGCCCAAAATTAAAGTGTTTAAATGAGTAGAGGTGAAGATGATGGTCTTGGAGTGGCTGATATTTTTGTTCTTTAAAAATTACCTAAGTAGGTGGCATAGATTGGTACCACAGAAATATTTGGCCAATCTGTACAATGACCTCATGGACTGGTAGAGGTGGCAGCTTAAATCTCCACTGAGAGTGGCGCATTCCTACCCCCACCTAGAGGTTAATCCTCTTCCCCTGCATGTATTTGGATTGAGTAAATAGTTTGAGAAGTGGACATTTAAATAAGTTTTTAGTAAGTTTTCGTAGGGAGCACCCTGAGACTGATGAGGTAGTTTAAGCCTCTCAAAGCCTTTCTTCTCAGTGCTCTGTTAGATCTTCTGTCTGGGGAATGAAAAAATATTGTCCTTATTTCCATGCCAAACTTTTAGCCAATTTGGCAATTTAATTAGCTGAACATTCTTCAATGGGCTTGGATCCTTAGTAGGCAAGTAAACAATATGGATTTTACAGTTTGCTTGAAATCTCGCGCATCATGCAAGTGATGGAGTTTGTTTTGCTGCTTTTCCTCTTTGACATCCTTCAGAAAAATCACTGCCTGATCCAAGAAAATTTATCTGAAAATTGATGGGAGACAGTAATGCTGTTGGGTCCAGGGGACCCCTGTGCTGTACCACACCAGAAGAGCATTGATGGGAGACACCAATAACAGGTCCTTTCTCAGCCCAGCAATGATTATGAGCATTTCCAGCAGTGTTTCTGTGGAAAGCAGGGGTGTTGAGCCCTGGTGTGCCCAGAAGTGAATGTCCTATGAGCCATGTCTGCTGCATAGTCCCAGAACCCAGAGCAGCATTACACCAGCCCTTTTTTTCATTTATTTGCGTTAAATATGCCTGAAAAAAAAGTCCTTTTGTCCCTTTTTGCAGTGTTTCTGATCAGTCAAACAGATTTTTTTCAGGTTTTCATTTTAGCAAGAAAAAATATTTCATTTTCTACCCTTTACCGATCTAAACTGATACTTTCTCCCTTCTGTTTCTGCATGAGACCCCAAGAGTCGTCATCCTGATCAGTAGATTACAATTTGGGGGATCTACTTGTGTCTCTCAGGCTGTGTGAGGGTGGCAAACATCGACTCGTCATACCTATAAAAAAAAATATTTAGAGTTTTAATTGAAACAGATTAGCAGAATTGAAAGAACTTCCAATATCATCACGTCCCACTGCATTCCTTTAAAATGTCCTTATAATTGGCTGGTGACTGTAGAAAATTATTAATTAAGAGCGCCGGGTATTGATTTCAGCTTCTGCTGCTCTGATCTGCTTCAGTAGCAAAAAAATGTTTCATGGGAATGATGGGGTTTCAGGGAGATGCCCCCAGTTTAGTGTCGGCAGCGAAGTTGGGGGGTCTGCAGGTCCAGCTGGGGTGGGTGTGTGGCCCGTGAGACATTTCACTGCATCTTATTCAATGCACACTCCAAAGCAGGTGTTCAACGTTAATTCCTGGTCGTCTCTGCTGGCTTTACTCACGTAGCCGTGCTCAGAACAGCTTTTAACATATTTTCCAATTTGCCAAATGGCAGATTTAGCCGTGCGTTGAGAAGCCAATGGAAAGTAAAAAGGATCTGAACTAACACAGAAAAATACCTCTCCTTCTCCGTTATTTGCAGTGGGGTGATGTGTTGACCTCGGCAATCTGGGGCACACTGCCAAAATAGGAAAATACCATCACTGGCTTATTTTTCCTTTCTCATTTTATTTTGGGTTGTTTTTTTTCATCCTGGGATGAGGTGTCCAGGCTGGGGCTCATGCCCTGCAGCACTTTTGTCAAAAGGCTTCTAAAGTTTAAAAAAAAAAAAAAAAGGGTTCAGAAGACTCATAGGTGCCTTCACAATTTTCTGCCTCTTCAGTCGAGGTAGCATTGCTCATCTTCTCTCTAATATACAGGGAAAAAGACCCTGTAGAAAAAAAAAAACAAACCCAATCAATTTTATTCTGATGTTTATCAAAGGAGTGTCTGCCCTGCGACTGACCTAATTTTTGATGGAAAAGAAATGCTTTTTAAAAGATTATTCAGTTTAAGCAGGATTTCATAAAACAGTATCCTTGTCTCATTGATGATTTTTTTTTTTTGAGAAAACTTAAACTGTGGTTTTGATTTGTTTGGGGTTTTTTTATTTATTAATAGCAAAACATAAGCTGAAGTTGGGACATATCACTTGACTCTTACTTTTTTATTCTTCCCCTGGAGGTTTTTCTTCATTAAAGGATCTAAAAGAAAAGAATGGGTAATTTTTAGGAATACCTCAAGCAGTTTTATGGAAGGGCAAGGTTTTTCATTCATTCAAAGCTCCTCAAAGACCCATTTGGCAGCAGTGGGCACAATCGGCACAAACTTGCTCATTTTTTTCATAGTCTGAGGTTTTAGAAAACACCAAATATAGGTCTGTAGCCAACTGCATGCATTTAAGGAACATCCAATATAGTCTGTCCCAAACTCTGTTTATTCCTGTTCATATTTCACATTCTACCTCTCAATGCTCTTGGTATTTATAATAATTTCCACCCTTATATGGCCACTGCTATGTTCTATATTTTTCTAGTAGGTTTTATGCACAGTGCAATATAAAATATTAATGATATAATTGATACTGATATGGTATGTAATGTATATATTTATTATGAAGCTGCAAAATATTGCAATGTAATGTAAAAAAATACAATACTTTCTATTATAAAAGTCTAATTTTATGGCAGAGACTGCAACATGCAGGAATAGGTTTTAGAGAGCACTTGGACATCTCACACCCATCAATGTCAGTTTTGGGTTTCCAAAGTGGTATTTCAAAGGTAAAAAGTCATAGCTCAGGATACAGGAGAACGCACGAGTGGGATCTGCAATAGTCAAGAAAGGGTCTCCCTTCACTGCTGTTCACTGAGACTTGTTGACCCAACTGGATCAAGCCCTTGTGCCCAGTATGACCCAAATCCCCATATACATAATCACATGGGGTTGGAAGGGATCTCTGGAGATCTAGTCCAACCCCCCTGCCAAAGGAGGTCCACCTAGAACAGGTTGCACAGGAACTTGTCCAGGCAGGTTTTAAATGTCTCCAGAGAAGGAGACTCCAACACCTCTCCGGGCAGCCTCCTTCAGTGCTCTGCCACCCTCAAAGTAAAGAAGTTCCTCCTCATGTTTAGATGGAACTTCTTATGTTCAATGCACTTAATGAAGACCCTCTCCAGTTCATGTATGTGCCTGTACGCTTGCCTACATCTTTCCATGGTGAGTTTCCTAGCACATATGGCCATTAGGAACGTAATCCTTGTTCTCTTCACCACTTCTGATCAGATTAAAGAGGGTGCATTGGAAAAGTCTGTATCCAACCTGCTGTTGTGGGTGCTCGCTTGCACCCAAGCCGAGGTAGTTGAAGGGAAGTGAGGGATATTTATGCCAGTGGGCAAAATTGTGAATAGGGGGTGTCTCTTGATGCTGCTGAGCCTGTCTCCACCACTGATGAGGAGCTCTTCTTCAAAGGCCAGCTTGTCTCCACGAGCCAATGTTGAAACCTTTGCAGTGTGCTTGATAATACACCAAGGTTTGACCCCTTCTCCTGCCTGACTAGTATGTTTATTTCATAGAATGGTGGGGGTTGGAAAATACCTTAAAGATCATCTTGTTCCAACCCCCTGCCCTGGACAGGGACACCTCCCACCAGACCAGGTTGCTCAAAAAAACAACAAAGCTATTGAAACAGTAAGCTGTGGCAGCAGCTGGCACTTTATATAAATGTGTGCATTAATAAATAAACCACCTTCTCTGGGAAAGTTGCTTTTAGGAGCTCAAGATTTATGTATCCGAGTGGGACGCTTGCTACGGAGAGAGACTTTAATGTACTTCGGTGGAGCAGAGGAGCGGAATGAAAACAGGGGTCTTGCATCAAGGACATCCTCGGAGCAGGGAGCAGCGAAGCGATGCGCACAGCGTGCCAATGTGATGGCACGGGCCTGTGATTAATGGCCTTAGGACATTGGGAGGGAGCAACAAGGTGTCTTTTGGCTGTTGTTTGGCTTTGAGCAGGGAGGGGGAAGGTGCAAGTGAAACCTCTGGGATGTGTTTGGGAAGTTGAGAAAAATTCATGGGTGTTACCCACTGGCTGCCCTCCAGTGGGGCTTGCTCCTGATGGGAAGGCAAGCAGAAGACATCTCTGTGTGTCTGGGAAAACCGAGCACTGTGAGAACGTGGGCATGGCAGGGGTGAGCCAACCTGCTGTCCTCTGCTCTCCCTGGTAGCACCCACTGGTCTGGGAAGGTGGTGGGAGGCAGGATGTGCTGGGATGCAATAACCTTTGACTTTGAAATCCATGGTGATTGGGGGAAAATAATCTGCTTTATGTACCTGGCACAAGGATTTCATAGTCCTTGTGAAATCTGTAATGAAGGCTCTGCTCAGATTTTGTACTTTTATTTTTGTAACTTGAATTGCTATTCTTCCTAGCCATATTTAGTCCTTTTCCCCACTGAGTCTCTTCTGAATTTCTTAGGATGACTATACATCATGCAAGAAAATGTTTATTTTTTAGGGCAAGCTAGTTTTCAGGAGAACTCAGCCTCTCCACATCTTTGTAGGGTACTTGCAAGAGCCACAGTAAAAACCCAAGTGGTTCCCTGCCCGCTCTCCCAAACCAGTGCTGTGTCATCCTAAGCAGCGAGACGGCTCCACCACAGGATCTGGGTTATATTTAAATATTTGGACTTCCATTAATTCATTTTGCCTCACCAAGCTGTTTCCCAAACAAAGCAGTAACACCAAAGAAAGATAGCCATAATTTATAGTGAAGTGTTAGAATGCAAATAGTATCTTCTCCTTTTCTTTAAATTCAACATAACTATTTTTCTTTGAATTGATCTTTAAGAGTTCTTAGCAGACATATATAATTCATAAACAACTTTTTTTTTTAATAGATATTCCTTAAGCTGACTTGGTTACTTCTTTCTTATCTTTGATTCTTTCCTCACTTTCTCTGGCAAAAGTGGAGCTAGTTGCTAGGGTAACTTCCTCTTCCTACTAGTTTTGAGTTTTGTTTTTTTCTCTTCCTGTTCCCCCCGAGAAGAAACTTTTGGTGTGTTTGCAGACCTCTTCCCTCCTTGGCTGCTCCTTTGTGCTGAGCAGAGGCTGCAGGAGACAGCCTGTGGAGACAAACTGTAAAGAGTATTTCCCAGAGTCTCTCCAAGCTTTGCCACCTCAGGGACACTCTCCACCCACACGTGAGTACCACTGGCTCCTTGCCATGGCTGTTGGCCAGGCACCTCATGCTGTGGGACCAAGGGGGGAGCTGGGATGGACCCTGCACCTACACCCCATCTCCATCACCTCACCATCCAAAAGAAGAGAGAGCACAAGTCTCATGAGGAGGAGCTGGGGGTGTTCAGCCTGGAGAAAAAGAGGCTGAGGGGAGACCTTCTCGCTCTCTCCAACTCCCTGAAAGGAGGCTGTAGCCAGGGGGGGTCGGTCTCTTCTCCCAAGGAACAGGCAATGGGACAAGAAGAAATGGCCTCAAGTTGCGCCAGGGGAGGTTTAGGATGGATATTGGGAAAAATTTCTTCACCAAAAAGATTTGTCAAGCCTTGGAAGAGGCTGCCCAGAGAAGTGGTGGAGTCGCCATCACTGGAGGGATTTAAAAGCCAGGCAGACATGGTACTGAGGGACATGGGTTAGTGATAAATTGGCAGTGGTACATTAACAGTCGGACTTGATGATATTAAAAGTCTCTTCCAACCACAACAATTTTATAATTCTATGGAGAGAAAAAAAAAGAAAAGCAGAGCAACTGATGCCCCTAGGTTTGTATATAGCAGCTTTTCCACATTGCATCACCCCAGTAGGTCCCAACACACTCTCCTTGGAGAGCTGAGCCACGGGGATGAGAGGGCAGGTGAGGGTCCAAGCTTGTAATTTCACTGAAATCTGTATTTAAACATAAATAAGTTACAACAACAAAGTGAATGGAAAGAGCACACGAGGTTTTGCATTTTGAATATTTTTTTTAAATACATAACTCTGTAATATTCCCATTACACAGTGCTCCTCATACTAGGAGGTCCCATCCAAGGAGTCATTTGTAGGAAGCTTCATCTCCTTTGCTGGCTTTGCTCGTGCAGTGGGGAAAAATGGGCAGATTGGGAGTCCCCTGCTCCGCCTGTCCATCACAGCCATAGTCTGCAGCTGAATTGGTGTTTTTCAGACCAACACATACAAATGACTGCAGACGCAGCCCAGGTCCTCCCCATCCCTTTCTGCACTCACTAGAAATGACGGATCTCCTGCAGGGGAGTTACTGCCACTGCCCGTCTGCTTCAGGGGAAAATAACTGCTTGGCTCACATAATTTAAACCAAATCAGGGCTGAAATGTTTTATTGATTTATTAACAACATTTAATTAACTGGCAATCGGTGAACTGCACATCCAGGATCAATAATGGTGATACAAAAGGTAAATCTCACTGCTAGACACCCACAAAATGGTGATAAATGCCTAGAAATTTCCAAACATCTGTCTCTAATCTGAGAGAGTTGTAATTTCACATGTACACACAAAACCACAGAGGATGGGTGTGTACAAATGCCTCCCCGAGTGTGGTGTCCAACAGGAAGGCTGCTCTCTGCGGCCTTGGAGAAGTCATGGTGGCATCTGGGCAGCTTCAAACTCGCTTTCGCCACTTTCAACACCAACATCTTTTCCCCCTGTTACAAACGCTCATGTTCTTTTGCTACATCTTCTCAAACTTCTTTATTTCCAAAGTCTTTTTGTGTTCACCAGTTTACTGTTTAATCCAAGTGATGGTCATCTTCCTTCCATAACTTGGTCAGCTTTGGGGCCCAAAGTGCCCCAGTTCAGTGCATTTGCCCATCCCAACGTGGTTTGCTCCTTTCGTGCCTGGTGGTTTTGTCCATGTCATTTGACAAGGCTGCGACGGAGGAGCCCCCTCCACCACCATGTTCTACATCAAACCATAGACTCTTTGGGGTAGAGGTGGTCATCCAACAATGGTGAAACCTGCTCAGCAAAGCATTCTTGCCTCCAGGGAAATCCAGAGGAGTAAAGCTGATCCCTGGTGACCGTTGCTTTGGTGTTTCTCTCCTGGCAGACAAGGTAAGCGCAGATGTCTGTACTCGTCATCACCTTGTGCTTTTGAACCAGAAGTTTCAAATCGTTTGTGTGTCTCCACCATGGCAGAGGTCCATGAAGTCACAGAAGCCTGCATCCCTTGGCAGCGCTACCGGCCCAGTATTTGGTTTGGTAGTCAGGGGGCTGCTTTCAGATGAGATGTACCTTGTGAGCAAAATGAGAAACTCAGTGGAATAAAGCCAGAATAACTTTTTTATTTATTGTTGCTGCAAAACTGCAATTAGGTTTGAAGTAGAAAAATTCTGCTTCAATTAAAAGAACACAAACCCCAACCCAATGAAATAAAAGCAGAAGAAGCAAAAAGCAAATAAATGTTTCCAGTATTGATTTGACCATGAATCATAGAATGGTTTGGGTTGGAAGGGACCTTAAAGATCATCTCGTTCAAAGTCCCTGCCTTGGGCAGAGACACCTCCCACCAGACTGGGTTGCTCAAAGCCTCATTCAGCCTGGACTTGAAGTTTCCATGAGTCTCTGGTAGCAGCCATTGAGGGGAAAATAGGGAATCAAGTGCTTTTTTTTTTTCCCCATGTTATGAAATCCCAAAACAAAATGCAACATAAAATGATCACACTCCACCTTGCCGCGTGCGTAAGGGATGGTAAGACATTACCAGCCCACAGAATTAGCACATAAAGCCATTCACTATGAAACTGATAACTTCCAGCATGCCCTTGTTTTTTTCCTGCTTTAAGAGAGCAGGCTGAGGGCCAAGTTCTTTTGTGCTGTGTGCTGTTCTTTAACATACTTAAATAATACATATTCAGGAGGAAAAGAAAGCTATTAACAAACACACGGGCAGCAATAGGGGCCTGCAGTAAGTGCATAATTTATTCCTCTCATTTCCCTTCCAAACTAAAATGATGGGGTGGGGGGATGAATTTACTCCAATGTTTAGTTAATTACCTCGAGCATTCCAAAAACATGCATTTTACAAATATTTGTGCAATACTAATTTGATATATCTGATTTATACCCTATTCAATAAATTACTGTTGTAGTCTCTTGTAACCTGGCTAACAATCTGACACACACTGGATGAGCAAAGATTCTGCTTTCTCACCTCACTGACTTGGTTTTGAGGTGGTGGTTTTTGTTTTTTTTTTTTTAGTTGCTAAATCAGTAGCCATTGGCATGAGTCCAGCGGTGAGAATGTCAGATTTGTTGTTATTAATATTATTATTAATATTTTTGTTATCATTAATATTGTTGTTGTTGTTACTACTTGGATTTCTGCAGCCATGGAGGCTGTGCAATGCCAGGTGCAGAATGGTGTTCTGATAAAATATTCCTGATCCAGGGAATTCACAGCCTTAAAGGGCAAGATAAAAGGCAAGAGAGGAAGAAGAAGAGGCAAAATGCCATGTCCAGGATGCCCATAGCGCTATCTGTATCCAAGTGAGTGATAAACCACTGGTGCGTGTACCCCTGAAGACCCAGGCTCTGGCTTGGTGGTGGGAGCCAAATGATACTGGAGGTCCCGTCTTTCCCAAAGTGCCACCCAAAGCCCCTGGAATTTTAATTAATATTCCAGGGGTGCAACGAGAACTAGCATTTAGTGCTGTTCTGAAAATCGCATCCATGATACACTTACTCCTTGCAGTAAGTTTCAATTTCCTTTCTTCTATGCTTCATTTTGTTTTGGAGGCTGGGGACGAACTCTTTCTGCAGGAGTAGAGGTGAAAATGTTTCCCATCTGAAATCTTTCAGGTTGGCTGTTATTTCTTGTTCCTTCATTTAATTTCATAGTTTCAACCTCTTGTGCTTAAATGCTAGCATTTATATCAACCCACATAATTTAAAATCTTTCTTTCTCCCGGGGACCAGCAGGTAAGTAGATTTGCCTTATTTCTTTCCAACTAACGGAAAACAAAGGAATAGCTGTATATTAGAAACAACCCGTATTCTACTCATCATAAACTATGCCCATCATAATGTGGCAGAGCATATGAAGATGCCCTGGATGTTGGAGAAAGCCGGCAACAGCAAAATTATCCCAGAGGATCATGTAATTCAGCAATATCTCCAATAACAAAAACTTATCTGCAACAAAAGGCTTAGCTGCTGGACACAGCTGCTGCAAAAAAGCAAAATATAAGAGTTGCAAAGCACAGGGAAATGTATAATTAACTGATCTCAAAACCCAGGAACTCGCCTACTATAGGATCGAATAATGCAGTACATTTCCATGGTCTTGGGCAGCTTACTTTAAAGTCAATAGGAGATGATTTCATGGGGGAAGGCAGGAAACAAGTAATCCATCATATGAAAAAATATGAAACTGCTCAAAATAGTTCTATGAAAGATGATAGTTATTTTGGAGTTTACCCTGAATTCATATTGAATTCATTCCTGGGAGGAATGGGCTGGAGGCTCCAATCCACACACTGAAGTCCACTTCTGAAAACAGACCAAGTTCCTGGGTTCTGAGACCAGTTGCTGGGTTGAAAGAGAGAGCTCTGGAAGGCAGTGGAAGAACCAATATTTCAAATAAAAGAAGTATGGCTGGGTATAAGTTAGAGCTGCTTAAGCTTTTAGGGAAGATAGCAAAGCACACAGACTGTTATAAAACCAAGTGTCATGTGTTTAGGTCGTTTTATTTTTGTTAAGATGTGGCAGCCCATACTTTTGCAAAAGACTGCTTTCAAATGTTGTTTTTACAACTCCTTGGAGGACCCAAGAGGCAGAGCTGGAGTAAACCAGCCCAGTCTGATCTATTCAACAAGGGTAGCTGAGTGGGGAACAGCAGCCTTCAGGCCACCAAGGAAATGGGAGGATTCTGACCACCCTTATGGTGATCGTGGGTCCTCATTGCAGTCATCGCTCACAGCACTGACCCGAGGGGTGGGAATGTCTCTTTTCTTGAATGACAGAGTCCTGAATCTTAAACAGATTAAATTCACAGAAGCACCTACAATGGCTATTCCCTCCCTGTGCACCACCATCACCTTGTTCTCCAGATATGTCCTTCCTTTTGAGAAATATGTATGTTTTGATGCTGGGTCTCTATTTAGCCATGGAGCACACTGGTGCTGGATTGTGCCATATGTTGAAAAACATGCTCGTAGACAGAGTTAATGGATGAAATAAAATATTGTGTGGCTTTACACCAGGGTTTTGTCCTCTGGAGAGCTGGGCTCTGCTCCAGCCTCAGCTGGAGATCCCTTGCATCCCCAGCCATGGCTGGAGTTCAGTAATACAAGTCCAGAATAAGAGATTTGGGTGTTTGTGGTAAGTAGTTGCTCAAGCAAAATTATTTTCTTCGAGACTGTATCTTTTTGCATCATGTGCCAATATTTTGTGGGTGAAATACAAGGCTTAACCTCTTACACTGTACAGGCTGGTTTCAGAGATGCCAAGTTTCTGCTGTTTCCATGGACAAGAAGGTCTAACGCCTCTGAAAAACGTGGTAATTCCCTGGGTGCTCAACTACACAGCTTTAAATACCTTAACTCTTCCTTTTAGTATTGCAAGGCAATCACAGACATTGTAAATTTAAACCTAGACCTCAGGAGTGTTTCATATTCCTTCCGTAGGTGTTTTGAGCCATAGTTATTCATATTGGATAGTGCTAGTGAGAAGTCAGTAAGAGCATGAAGAGCTCACAATGACTGCTGCGTGACTGATGACTGTCACTGATACTTCAGAAAGAAGAAAGGAAAACTTAGTATTTTAAACTTAAAACTAAAAATGCTATTTGGGTTTCAGTGCAAAACAGGCCATTTTAAATGAAATTAAAATTATAAGGAGTTTTTGCTTAAAAACCTCCCACCATAAGCCATTCTTTGTCAAAAGTATTTTATTAGAAATCTTCCCTTAGCTGTAACTCTAATACTAGGTCAAGATACATAGTCCATGCTGTAATTACACTCAAAATGCACACTAATCTTACTTACAAGGCAACAATTGTGCTATTTTCCTTTACAGAATACAAGAAAAATAGCACTGACATTTTGCCGTGTGCCCCGATGACATTCAGCATCTTGTAGGACTGGGCTGAACAGTAAGTCTCAACATTCGTCTTGCATTGTTCAGTTTTTATAATGTTCTTCAGCATTTTTGATTGGCATTAACAGCTTGACACTGTTAGGAAAGAGAGGAGCTTTTCATTGTCTATAATTATGAGACAGTAGATTTGATGTTGGATGAATCAATAATTCTATTTCAAGTGAATACTCAAATTTGTAGCTCTCTTTATTCCAAGAAATATGACATATATTCAAAGAAGGCATCATTAAATAAAAGTAGTGATAATTGCCTGCCTCTCTTAAAAAAGACAAAACAGTTGACCCTGCATATAAATTTTCCCTCAAGGAATCCATTAGTCTTTTTTATTTTTTTAATGTTAGTTAGCACAGTTGGTAATAATGATTCAGAGAATAAATGAACTAATAGCTTTATGCATGATCTGGGGTGACAGACCTGAAATGGCTGGGAAGAATTCATATAAAAACTGGTATTCATTTGTGGTCAAATACTATTTTGACTTTTAGCATAGAATCATGGAATGGTTTGGGTTGGAAGGGACCTTAAAGATCATCTAGTTCCAGCTCCCTGCCCTGGGCAGGGACACCTCCCACCAAACCGGGTTGCTCCAAGCCCCATCCAACCTGGCCTTGAACCCCTCCAGGGATGGGGCAGCCACAGCTTCTCTGGGCAACCTG
>JAOXNO010000041.1:1395363-1408946 GCA_028565335.1 Limnodromus scolopaceus | reverse complement strand
TGTCTTTCTGGGCTGCAAGCACACATTGTTGGTTTAATTCCATTTTTTTCATCTACCAGTAGCCCCCAGTCCTTCTCGGCAGGGGAAGGGTCATAACTCTGAGGTAGCGGGTCCTGGTATCACAGACCACTTCAGGAACCACAACCTGTGTGCAATAGTTCCAGCACGGGGCATGGCCTTTTCTGCATCTCTTGCTGGTTTTATCAGCATTAAAAGCATGGTGCCCAGCAGACATTTGGGTGGTCTCATGTGCTCTGCCTGCGTGTAGACCAGGCAGGGCAGCAGCATGACTCTGCTGATTCACTTTTGTGCCCAGGCTGAGGGATGACCCTCCTTTCCAGCTCCAACTGACACTTTCCAGCTCCAATGTATGGTTGCGTTCAGCGGTGAGGGCATCAGACAAGGTTTGATGGAGGCATTAACTTACGCAGGAAAGCCCTCTAGAAGCCAGTTGAAAGCACCGGAGTGCTTGTTAGAGCAGAGAAAAAAAAAAAAAATTGTTGCTGATATACTAGATAAATATACTACTATCAAATGTTATTCAGCAATTGTTCTTAATTTGCATTCATGATCCCTGCGTTCAAACGATGAAATCTTCCCATTACCTCTCCCCCACCAAAATGCATCTGTTTTCCTTTTTCTTCTCTGATTTCTAAGCCTTTAGAGATCAGATTTTCCATCATTGTTTGGCAATTCAAGAACTAAAAGCATTCTTCATATCCTAAATAAGAGTTGAAAATGTGATGCTAAAACACCCCTCGGGACCCACCACATCTCTAAAAATGGATCTGATATTGTATGTGTCGACACTCCTGGGTCTGCTCAGAGGACCGGAGAGGTCTTCTTCTGGCCAGAACCTGCTGCCTCCCTTGTGCCCTAGCACAGCTCAAGTTTTTTTGTGGTTTCACAGACTTATCTCGGCTCGACCAACATCTCCAGGCCTCCTGAGATCTCAGTAACTTCTCTGGATTGAGATGTGACCCATCAAGTACAAAAATAGTTGAAGGAGATTCTGGACCAAGAGTGGTTGAATGATGATGATGGTCACAGAAGCAGAGGGGCATATGGAGGAATGAAAGCAGATCATTTGCAGATTAGCAATAAAACTGGTGCACTTGAGAGATATAGCAACACCCAGTCTGTCAGAGAGCTGAATTCTACACTAATTAAAAGCTCAATACTTCATACGAAATTTCTCTAAAACCTAAAACTGGAGGAGTCTTTGCTGCAGCCTCTGCAGTAATCATGGCAGTCAATGCTGCTGAGGCTTTGGCAGCAGAGGGAGGGACAGACACTGTCTGTCTTCAGATAATCCAGTTTTTCAGTCCAGATTCGCCCTAGGTAGCACCTTCCTTTTTATTGGTTTCTGAATCTAGGTGTGATACAGAAAAAATTAAGCAGTCATCATCCCTGACTTCATGACAGTGAGGGAAGGAGGAAAATGCCTCTCTGATTAAAAGAATAATGACATACAAAAGAATAAAGTTCTTAGCATAAGCAGTGGCACTTCAAAATGTTATTTTTGTGTGGTGTAAAACACATTACATTGCTGGCTGATTTCATAAAGAAATTAATAGTTTAGTAGAAAGAATTTTTTTATTGCAACCTTATCAGCAGGTATGTCATATAACTTCCTTCTTGAATCTCAGAGTGAAAGGATCTGGAATGTAAAGCCTTTCTATGCAATCAAAATGTATGGAGGCCTGTCTACCACCCCTGGGAAGAGAACGAGGGACAGATCTGAGGTTATCTGTACAAACCTGTAAGTTCAGTACCAGGTTTAACAGCATCTTCTTTAGTAGGTTCATCTCTGTTTGAGTTGTGAGAGACAAAAGCAGAAACATGTAAGTATTGAGAAATTGATCCCTGTCTCTTACTCTTTCTCTTTGAAATTCATTAAATTTCAATGGACTAATTCTTAAATTAACGCACTTGTTTTAAAATAAAAATTGTCACGGTAGCCAATGACTATAAATGTTTTTCAGCTAAATTAACTATTTTTTTCCTGAGATAGACTTCCATGTAAGACGTGTTGGATTTGTCATGGCAGACTATGAAGGGTGTGGGAATGGCCGTGGTTAGAATGTGATTACAGGCAATTTAGAGCAGTATCAACAGGTTGGGTATTGACCAAACAAGAGACAAAAATGATTAAGGAGCAGGGTGATAATGGCAGAGGTAACATCATATCTCCGGCTGTCGGGGAGATGTGGACACTAAAGGAGAAGAGAACGGATCCCTGAGGTTAAGCCTCAGCACAAATGAAAGCAAAGTCCATTGGACTGTGCAATGGCCCAAAGGAGCTGCTGGGTGAAAGTTAGAAGGATTTGTAATACTGACTTTGGTTCTCAACAAGGAAATGAATCATTGAATATTAATGAAGAGGAACAGACACAAAATAGAAGTTTGTAATAAATCACTATCTGATTGGATTTACTGGAGCCAAAAAGTTAACCATGGGGGAAAAAAAAATGCTCCATGTTGCATCTTAGACAGTGGATTCTCAGATGCACAGATTTTTCCTATTTCCTCTTAGCAAGCTATGCTCAGTCATTACTAATTTCTAAGGTGTCCACATCTCCCATTCATAAATTCTTGTCAGGCTGTTTGACGTTATCTGCTGTGCTGAAAACACCTGCCCTCTCCCCAGCTTCCAGCTAAAGAGAAAAGGTAATAAAGCAGAAATTTTAGGGCTGGTTGGAGGGATTTTGACCCAGGCACACAAGAGGGAGCTATGCTGTGAACTTATCTTTATCAAAAACCTGCCCAGGGAAGGATTTTAAGAAGATACAATGCCCACAATGCCCAATGATAATAGGTATTTCCTTAGTAAGCTTTACGCACTACAGTGAAGAGGTGCATTCACTTCATTGTCAGATGTTCTTTTTCTGGGCTCATAATTCTTGTCTCACTTTTGCTCTTATTCCACACTTCTGTAACCCTGTGTTGAAGTTAGAAATCCGTAGGTTTTCCTCCAAACAATGGAAATGCTGAGGGGGAGCAGTTGTATCCCATTATATTAAACCAGTAGATCTTCCTCCAGCTGGTAGAAGGTGCATTATCATTTCCTGATCCAAACGCACCCCTGGGCTGGGGGGTTGGTGGTGGCAGAGAGCTTGTGGGAGGATGGCGGTCAAATACTAGTTGCCAAGAAGGCTCAAAATAGATCAGCAACAGGTTTTGTTTGGTATATCTACATGCTAAGCCACCTTCTTCAAGATTTCAGCAGTGAAAAGGGGGGATCAGGGAAAGGAGGAGAGAAGCAAAGAGTTGGAGGTTGCCTTTCAGAGCTCTCCTGTGACCAAAACTCTGTTCTGCTCTAGTCTTCCCGTTTCTCTCTTCCTTTTTTTTTTTGCTATTTTTTTTATTTTTGCCACTGTCAAATTTCTCAAAACAGGAAGGTGGTCAAAGGCCTAAGTAGTGCTTTTTTCTGTCTTTACTGTGATGAGCATCAAAGTCACACCATGATTGGCAGTACCATCATGGAGGTATTGGTGGAGAAGCCAGCCATGTGTCATAGTCAGCAAAGTTAATAGTCAAGATTTAAACAAAATGTTTACAGGAAAACAGGTGATTTAGTTCATCAGCTGCAGCAAGGTCTTTTTTTTTTTTTGGCCTTTCCTTTTAATAACACAAGAAAAAAATGTGTGGGAATATTGTTGTTCCTTTGGTGTATCATGCAAATAAAGAGAAGAGAAGGAGAGGAGGGGAAAGGAGAGGACAAGGCTTTCCCCGAAGGCTAGACTTCTTGTCAAGAAAGATAAAAGTGATGAAAGGTGAGAGAGTCGTGGGGCAGACTTGTTGATGAAAATAATATTTAATACAGATTTTTCATTTCCTTCTCTGTGACACGCTACCTCCTCCATGAAATTATTTATAGATTTGCTTCCCATGTTCCCTGGCCTACCATTTAAGGATAAATATTGCATTTCCCAGGTTTTATCATCATGACTGTGCAGGTTCTTGTCTCCCACCAAGGATATATCTTCCCAGAGTTCAACAGCTCATTGGGACCTGTCAAGGTTCTAATCTAATGCGTATTCAACATATTTACAGTTTATTTTATAGTGGCCAGGACACTCCTGGACTACTCTTTCCCCTTTTAGCATGCTTTTTTGTTCTCAGCCAGGTGAACTTCCCTATGGCGTAATTCTTTCCTCCTGGGTGACAGTGGGGTGGGATGGGTACAAATTACAACACAGAAGGTTCTAACAGATTTCTATTTCATTCCTAAATCCTTTTCCCCTCGGATACATAGTGACCTATTGCTTTGATTGTTTGCAGTATTAGTAATTGTATTGTTGTCCTGGGTAGGACCAAAGAGGTCATGGAAGTGTAGAAAGCTTTTCAGTTATGTTGAGCTGATGACTCAATATCCAAGAACATCCAAGACACTTATTTGGGACAGGGACACACAGACCAGAAGCTGAAGAGTTGTTGGAAGTACTTAAAGTTATGCTTAAACTTGAAATCCTGTGGTTAAGGTGGAGAGGAAGGAAACGGAGTCCTACAGTATCCAGTCCTATGGTACCCACACAGAGAACTGGGAGAGGTGAGGGTCACTGAGAGGAGAGACAAGTGAGGACACAACAGCAAAAAGGTTCTTGCTCTGTATTTTTAAAGACAGATGTGAGGTTACAAAGGGCAAAACTGTATTCTGGACTTGGTGTGAAAGAGATAAGTAGAGAGATTGGGGCTTTCTTTTAAGACACAAAGGTCCAAAGTATGCTTCTGTCAGGCGAACAAACAGCCAGAGGCCAATGAGAGATGAAAGCTGAGAATAATAAGGGGATTAAGGAGGATATGAGGAGGATTGTGGAAGGGTGGACTGCTGTAGGGTGAAAGGGTCAGGAGGAAAAGTGGAGGAGAAACACCAGCTTCTGGTCATGAGAGGGAAAAGAGACTTGTACCTAGTGATAAGAATTTTATTTACTAGAATGGATGAAAAACAAGAAAAGAAAAGAAACAAGAGATTGAATCTGATTCTCAAAGCATTCAAATCTGATGCAAAATCTGAATACTTAATAGGGGATTCCTTTCTCTAAGCGTTCCTCTCCGGTACCTCATTAGGTCTGAACCCTTAGGTAATACTTCAGTCTACTATGTGTGTCTTTTCTCCCACTGCTACTAATAATACTACGTGAGGTTGTGTGATGAGCTGTGGCATTTTTTAGCCTTGGACCTCAGTTCCCAGCTAATCTATTTGTCAAGTATCTCAATTATTTTAAAAGCAGTTACTCTCTTTTCTGTCAGCACGTGCTTTTGTCTCCTACTGGGCAACCCAGCACAGTAGGTCTATGTCCTGGGAGAGACCACACACAGAAATTCCTTTTCAATTGCAATAATGTTCTCTTCTGATCTAGAAGATACTGTTCTTCATGATTTATTAAGTGTGGACTCTAATAATTTGTGATCTGCCATTGCAGCTCTGCAAAATTAATACTCGCGGCATTTTTCTTGCGGTATAAATTCGATCCCAAATTCCCTTTCTACCCGCAGAGTTCTGGCCAGCAGAAGTCAGAAAGCTTGTTCCAGGCACTCTGAAGGACTCTACTTTCCTTTGCATCATGTTGTGCTTGAACTTGAATCATTATTGTCAGTAGCTCAAGGCCTCAGTTGCTAGTTTTAAACATTTTAATGCTATTTTGCAGCATCTCTCTTCTTAAACCGCACAGTATCTGTACACAGAGTGGTGCACACTGAGTAGAAAATGTCATAATTCCCAGGAAGCAGTAAAGTACTTCTTCACCTACAAAGGAAGAGCACTGGTATTGTGGTCAAGCTTTTTTCTTGACCTGAACTGGGAAATTTTGATATATCCCATGTTTGCAACCTTGCTATTTGGTACTATATTCTGCTTAGCTGCATTTGATGTGAAGATCTCTCATTCCTAGTCCTGCGAGCAGGTAGTCATCTGCCAGGAGCCCCTGGGCACAGCCACTCTCTGGGAGCAAAACGTCCCAGGACCAGCCACACTCCTTGCCCGAAGCTCATCCACCATCTCCTGCCTTAGCACCATCGCTGGGAAAACTGAGGGTGCTCTTACAGAGGGTGGATAACAGTAGAATGGGTGAATATTTTTAGGTGTTAGTCAGTGCACCATAAAATGCGTTCCTCTCAAGGAATGCTTAATTGCACTTTGCCATGACCACCATCTCTAATCACTGCCTGGAAGACTGGAATGTCACAGTATCTGGCTGAATTGCAAATACCAGTTTACAAAACCAATATATATTTTAAATATCCCCAAGGCAGCACCAGGCATGCTGCTGCAGTTCACTAAATTAGCATTATTCATGTGTGTAGCACTCCCTTACCTTAAGAATGTACTTTTTCCTTTAGTTTCACGTTGATATTTTTCTACTGTTTCTTTGTAGAGCAGGTTTGGTCTCCGCCAGTGTTCATGCTGAGCACTGACTCTCTCCTCCCTAACCATCATTTTGCTTTTCGGGAGCACCTGGATCGCTGTTCGCTTTGCTCTCCGCATGGACTCCTGCTGTTCTGCCCCAAAGGCAGCTTTAAACAGGGATACCTTTTCAGATCCGTAGGACAGCACCAGACTTCTGCAGCAGAGTAAGTAACTCCTCCTGCTATTACAGTTCTCTTTTGTATCTGTCTCCATCACGGCTCTGGCAAATGGCTTGTTTATACCCACTTATTTTTGTTCTCCTGATGTTTGTTCCTCCTCGCTGTGGTTCCTAGTAAGGATCGCTGGTAGGGGATAGACTCGTGGCTTTCCTCTCTACTGCAAACCTTGAGCTGAAGAAATAAAACTGGTGGTGGAGGGTTGTGTATCCAAGTGAACGATATGGTTTAGTGATGGTTTTTGTCAATGTTAAGTCGATGGTTGGACTCAGTGATCTAAAAGTTACCTTTCAACCTAGACAATTCTGTGCACTACTAGCGGAAGAGCACGGAAAGCTTTCTTGCTTTGCCATGGGGCAATGAGTCTATGTCCTAGGTGGAAAGGCTCTGGCGATTTCAGAGAGGCAGAAGGTCTCCCACCTGCAATGAGAGGTGCCTTTTGCCTGAGCAATGGGACAAGGGTGGTGGCTTCTTCGTGTCACCTGCACGTGTCACTACCTGATGTGGAGCTCCAGGGATTGCTTCAGCTTTATGCACCTGATGGCTTTACGGCCCACTCGGTACATATTCCTAAACCTAAATGCAAATACATACCTCTGAACAGATTTAAATGGATGCTGGGGAAAACTGGCCCTGCAACTGGTTGGCACTACTTGAGAAAATCCCACACCCAAAAGTTAGGGAAAAGTGCCAATGCTTAAAATTACCCACCTCAGAAATCCTCCTGTTAAAGATGGAAACAGATGTATATTGGCCTAGTGGTTTTATAGGGGCAAATTGCAACAATAAAAAAAGCATTAAAAACTTATTGGATGTATCTAGGGCCACTGGTGGGAGTTTGCTTGTCTTATTAACCACATTAATATCCCTTATGTAACAAACTTCATTTTCAGCGACCATAATTTATGCACAGCATAGGAAGAAGACGATTAAACACTGAAAGCAAAGTGTGGTTATTCAGAAGCAGCTACTTTACTGCACTTCCCACTGTGGCAGCAGTGGGACTCGTGCTGGACGGGAGGACAAACCCGATGCGATGGATCCCTTGGTGTCCCAGCCCTGCTGCCCCGGGACCCCTATCAGAAGGATGGCAGCCTCGGCAAATGACAGGGTTCCATTCAAATCACAGCCTCCGTTTCTGCTGCAACGTGGGTCTTTTTCACTGCGATGCGGCTCTGTGAAAGGCAGAGGCCTCCTTGTACAGGAAAGTCAGCAGAGGGAAAATATAAATATATGTCTAGCTGTTTAATATTTTTTTTAAAGTGTAGGGAATGTAATTAGAATAATTTAGAATAACCACCTATTAATTTCTCCTTCTCTGACCTTCTTGTTCTATTATTTATCTAGCTTTAATATTTCTTCTCTCTGTTTGCTGGCTTGTTTCAGAAGTCTGCCTCATCTTGTGCAGTGAATTCATCATTTTGGTTCGGGTCATTAATCTCTGCTTTTCCTTCAAAAGATAATACATGTTTAATAGCTGCGTAATGTAACCGGCAGTGAGACAGAAGTATTTGACACGTTTTTGAAGGACGTTAGAATAAAGCTCCTCCAAATTTATTTAGATCTTTATATATCATTTGTAAGATGTTCAATGGTCTTTCAGTAGTTTAATGGGTTTATATGGTCCATCGTTATTTTGGGAAGGGATATAATCCCACTTTCCTTAGGAAATACATCAACAGCTTGCAGAGAGGAGTGAGAAAACTTATTTTTCTTATTATATTTCTTATTTATTTATTGCAGGGCTTCCAACTTTTTCTTCAGTACTTCACTGCAGTAGCTCTTCTCAATGCTGGCAGCGTTGGGGTTCCCTCTGTGCAACCCTCAAAGGGCGCAGGACACAGCTGGCCTCCCATGGGCTATAGACAGGTGAGATGGGCAACAGGATCATAGCTCGAAAAACACAAATAATGAGAATTTCCCTGAGACAGGAAAGTTCCTGTCTGTCCACTGTCTGGCTGTCACTAGGAGAAGAAGGGAGAGGATGATTGCTTTTCTTATAGTTCACCCAAACACTACCTAAATTTCACAAAGAGAGCAGTCACCTCAACAAATGATTCAAGCTATATCTGGGCTTCATGGCTAATGTGTAACTATTAATAAGCTTTCATGTTCTTGTGCAGTTAAGCAACATTTGGGTTTGGTTTTTTTTGTTTCAATTAAGGTCCACAAAGTTGTAGAATAGCCCTATGGTTCAGGAACATGAGAATGGTGAATCTGAGTCTTCTCTCACGGAGTAGGCTCTAGTTCTTATCTGCATTTAGAAAAAAAAACACCAAAAAACAAAACCAAACCAACAAAAAAAAACACCCAACAAGAAAAAAAAAAAAGAGAGAAGAAGAATTATTACAAAATAAGTTATGTTTTTTATTCTTTATCTTGGAGAGAAGAAAAATGTTTTCCAGTTCTGCAAATGTACCTTGCTTCCAGGTGGACTGATGGCATGGGACAGCAATGTCCATGTCAAATGTACAGAACTGAAGGCCAAAGGGTAATTGGAAATATCCTAACAGTAATTTGTTGTAAGTCCTGGATGTCTTAAGGAGCAAATATTACCATGGTTATTTCTCTGCAGGAAAGCAACTGTGAGGGGACAACAGTTCATATATGCGAGGTCTCCACTGTTATTTTAGAAAAAGCCTGTAGCTAAATCATTAAATCTGCTGTGGTTTTGTAAGCTGAAAAGCAAAACATGGCCACCATTACTGTCACTGTCTGAACAGTTTATAGCTTAGGGAAAAGAAAAAACTGTGGCACTAGTTCCTTCTTTGGGGAGGTCTGAGAAACAACAGACCATGACAATGTCCTTGTCCCTTGCAGGACTCCTTGGTCTGTGCTGTCCTTCTGTGTCATACAAGGCACGGTCTCATGCTGCTTCTGACCCTGTCCCTAGAGTTTAAACACATAAAAGCTCTGTGGCTGAGCACAGGATTGTCCCATCAGAGCTCTCTGGCTCTATGTTATTGAACAAGGTGATGTCAACAGCTCTTCTCCCAGCCCTTTTTGGGAATCAGCCTTGGGGATGGTCCCCAGTGACCTCCCCAGGGCTGGTGCTGAGCAGTCCTCCCAACCTCTTTAATTCCATTTGAATTGTACAGATTTGGGGCTGGAACAGGGCTCAGGAGTTTACCTTGGCACTTTGACAACCAATCTGGCCTTGGGGAAATTTCGGGACAGAGAGTGACAGCTCGCCTCACGCGATCCCTGGTGGCTGCCCAGCCTGGGCGAGGGCGCATCCTTCCCCACCACACCTTGGAAAGTAGCATCATCCCAATTCATTCTCTCACTACTGAAATTTTACTCCACTAATGTCTGTCTGCCCCTCTGTTTATAAATAAGTAATGAGTACAGCTGGCCAGCGCAGGTGTTTTACCATAAAAACTACCTAGTGAAGAAATAGTTTTCCCCAAGTTTCTCCAGTGTGTTTCAAATTTTTACTTGGATGTGAAAACCTACAAGAACAGCAGCAATAATACCATTTAATTTTCCATAATGGAAGCTAAGTGCCTCACTTGGCAACCTGACACAGCCCTAACCTTTTTTTCAGAATTTAGTTACCCAAGATATAATCTTTCCATACTTTTGATTAATTTCCTTAATGAAATACACTTCTTTGTTAAAACGTGCATTTTCCAAGAAAAGTTTTGAATGTGAAACGAGCTGTTTTCCCTTAAAATATTATCTAGACAGATATTCTAGTAATAATTGATGCCTTAATGGTGTTGTCCTTATAATACCTTATTACAATAAAAAAGACAGATATTACTTACCTGACCTGGTGTGTGGTTTTGTGCATCACTGGGAAAACAGAACGATACAACTGCACTTATTTACAAAGGCAAAGTGACCCAGCAAACTAGTGATGATACAAAAATTATCATAGCTAATTTCTGGCTGAATTCTTATTTCTATACAATATATTCTGTTTGTTTATCTGCTTGCTTTAGGGGAAATTGCAACCTTGTAATGATTAAAAAGTGTTTCACCTTCATCTTTTCCTTGGCTGAGAGGGGAGTGCCCCAGCTGAGGGTTTGGGCACCCTCGTTCCCTGCCAGCCAATGGGCAGGTTTGTATAACTGCGCCCCCGAGCAACCGCGGTGGAATTAGAAGTGATCTGAAGGTTTAGGTTATGCTGCTTTATATATGTTTCATTTAGAACTTGTATTTAATCATCCCTTTTATTTTCTCAGAGATGCTTTAACTCAAAAATATTGTGCTAATGACGTATCTTGCCCATCTGCTCGGTTTTTAACTATATATATGGCATTTGACTTTTGAGACGGGGACAAGAGCAACACATCTCAACCAAAACATTCAGCACGGCAGAGCCTGAGAGAAATGACGGAACGTGGAGATAGCGCTGCTGAAATGCAGCAGAACTCCGACAGCGAATCCCACCTCACCAGCTCCTCACTGCCAGCAGCTTTTACCCACAAGAATGGTTTAAACCTAAAGAACTACAGAAGTGAGTAATAATAACAACGAGATCAAATATATGGGCAGGGAGAAGAGCGATGTTATAAAATTAGAGAGCAGTGTTCAAGCCAGCAATGTGTCCTTGTGGTATGGGTGGCCACCAGCCTCCTAGGTGGCTTCAGGCAGAGCGTGGCCAGCAGGTCAATGAGGGGATCCTGCCCCTCTGCTCAGCACTGGAGAGATACATCTGGGGTGCCGGGTCCAGTGCTGAGCTACCCAGGGCAAGAGAGACATGGGCTTACTGGAGAGAGTCCAGCTCAGAGCCACAAAGATGGTGAAGGGACTGGAGCCAAGGGAGCTGGGACTGCTCAGCCTGGAGAGGAGAAGGCTCGGGGGGGTCTTACCCACTGCCTAATGGGGGACAGTAATGGAGATAGAGCCAGGCTCTTCTCAGTGGTTCCCAGTGACAGGAGTAATGGGCACAAATTAAAAAAAACACAGGAAATTCCACTTAAATATATGAAAAAAACCCCAACCAACCCACAACTTTTTATCATGAGGGCTGCCCAGAGAGGTTGTAGAGTGTCCAACCCTGGAGACAGTCAATACCCGGTTGGACACAGAGCTGAACAGTCTGCTTTCACTGCTCCTTGGATGAGACAATCTCCAGAGCTTCCTCCAAGCACAGTGATTCCATGATGCTATGTGTTTCTATGAATATTTTTTTTCCGCAAAAAAATTCAGCCTAACTTTTAAATTTGATGGCTGGTTACTTTCTGTAACTCCATTTTTCTCCATAGAAAGTACATCCATGAAGACGAAAGAGAATGTGCCCCTTCCTGGATTTATTAATCTGTCCATTTTACATTAGCTCTCTGTGCAAAATGATGAGTGTTTCTTATATCAGACTTCTTATGGTGAAACATATGGTCTTGTACGTGATGTGAGAATAATTTCCAGTTTCTAAATTCTGTCTAGATGCAGACGAGAATACCCAATAGGAGCAAAGGAAATTTGAAAGCAGTTTAGACTAAGCTTTGGGTATAATAATCTGCAAATGAAATGCAAATTCCTCTCAGTAGGAGTGCAATATACTGTTGTCTCAACAGGGGTACTATTTACTGTTGCTTTGGAAACGCTTAGGAGGGGGAGTGTGGTCCATCACTCAGGCAGAAGGTAAAAGGCAGCTTGTCCCAGTGTTCTGCTTGACTTCCAAGCCTGGATTTTGGAAGTGGGGTGTTTGCCTTTAAAGGCTGGGTTGTGCAGTAATTAACAGTAATTCCATTTGGAGCCCTACAGAAGCCTCTGTCTGCTCCTGGATCTGTTATGAGAGTCACAACCACCGTTCACATCCTTGAGTGAAGATGGTCTTGGAGATACCCTCAAGCACACATGAACAGCGCTGCCAACGAGCGACACGTAAGCACCACAACGTTTATTATAGCCGAACTATTGACTCACATTTGCCATTGTTACATTGTCACTGGGTTGCTGGTAAGCAGCCTGATAGCTATTGCCTCCACAAACATCCAGCCCTTGGCCCTCTGGTACCCAGTGCTCTGCCTGGGAACTTTTCACCCTGCCATCTTTATGGCTCTATATAGGCATAATATATACAAATTTCCTGCATCAAAATCTGCAGCCTGCAGCAGATACAGAGCAAAAAAAACATAACTAGAACTGTAATCTGCAGCTTATAGCCAATAAAAAAGAAATTCTTACCCTCCATTTAATTAATATTTGTACCAAGAGAATTGTTAAAATCTGGGCATCTGTTACTGTCCGCAGTTTCATTACGTTAAGTGTTGATAACGTTTGTCTCAGATATTGCAAATCCTTCAGATACTAAAGCAACTATAAAGATTCTATGACTGCTAATGTTCATTTTTACCATTGCTCAAGTTAATGTTTAAATCTGTGCTTTGTGTTATGCACTTTGGCAGGATGTGTTTCACCACTGATGTCCGTGACCCCAGAATTCCATCTGCGAATGAGAAAACTTTTGGAAGTTGTTTTTCAGATGTTTCAACAGCAGAAGCACGTTTTCTCAGTAAGTGATCTGGACTCGGAAGAAGACAAAACTGAGGATATGCAGTAAATGTGGAGGTTTCCCCTTTATTCAGCCATTCAGAATGAATCTGTCCTTTATCCAGCACTAGATTTTAGCTAAAATATTGGGTCAGGCCCTGGATGTATTTAAGAAACATGTAGAAATGACACTTCAGGGCATGCTCTAGTACCTGAGATTGTTGGTTTGTGTCTGTTTGTGGGGGTTTTTTAGGGGTGTGGTTTTGGGGTTTTTTTGTTGTTGTTGTTGTGGTTGGACTCGATGATCTCAAAGGTCCCTTCCAACCATGAAGATTCTGTGAAACTCTCCTGGACGTTTGACTCCCTTTCCTTAACCTGTTTCAGTAATGTGAAGAGGTGTAGTCATAGAATAAGAGAATGGTTTGAGTTGGAAGGGACCTAAAAGATTGAGTTCCAATCCCCCCCTGATCTGGTGGGCACCTCCCACCAGACCAGGTTGCTCCAAGCTCCATCCAACCTGGCCTTGAACCCCTCCAGGGATGGGGCAGCCACAG
>JAOXNO010000041.1:1376747-1395263 GCA_028565335.1 Limnodromus scolopaceus | reverse complement strand
CCCCTCCCTGATCCAGAGTCCCTCCCCATCTCTCCTGGAGCCCCTTGAGGGACTGGAAGGGGCTCTAAGGCCTCCCCAGAGCCTTCTCTTCTCCAGGCTGAACCCCCTCAACTCTCTCAGCCCCCCCTCCCAGCAGAGGGGCTCCAACCCTCCCAGCATCTTCATGGGCCTCCGCTGGACTCGTTCCAACAGGTCGATGTCCTTCCTGTGCTGAGGACTCTAAAGCTGGACACAGTACTCCAGGTGCGGTCTCACCAGGGCGAAGCAGAGGGGCAGAATCATATCCCTAAATGTTTGTGAAGTGCTTTGGGATGTGATGAGGAACACCGAGAGGAATCATTTTTATTATGGCAGTGAAGTCACAAGATTGTAAACATGTGGACAGGACTGAGGTCTGCCATCTCGTGAAAGGGAATCAATACTCTGTGTTCAATGTTCCAATATTTTCATAAATAATCGGTTCAAGCTTTCAGAGCAATCAAGCTCATTTCTTAAGTGTCATTAATCATAATTTCTTAACTGATCAGGCAGAAATGTCACAATAATAGTAACAACAAAAGACCGTAGGGAAATACACTGTTTTAAGCATGTGGAAGATCTTCTGAAGTTAATTTCAATTCAATTTAATTGCCTTAATGAATGTCAGAATGAAAATAGAGTGCAGTTTTCTATCTTTTCTTTCTGAATTTCCTAGGTACCATTAAAAAAATGACATTTTTCATTGTTCAGTGCTTTGCATGGCAGAGACTTTAAAATAAATAAGTGTGTTATGCCATCAAGTGTCATTAACTGTCATAAATCATGAGGATTGCTGGTTGAGACTGAAAGGAGGAGGTAATATTCCATAACACTAATTTATAAAAAGCCAAGAACCCTACTAGTCCCCTGTAAATGACTCCATTGACACAAAATAATGAATAAGATAAACACAATAAGAAAAATAAATGGTAAAGCAAGCCCCAGGGAGCTACAAAATGGCAAAAGAGTTCAACATTATGAGCTTAAATTTAATGGTTCAAAATTTATTTTCTTTTATGTTAAATAACAATTTTGCATGTTTATTATCAATAATTATTATTGCAATTGTACAGATAGGAAATTCATCCAAGGTAAGAGACAGGACCATATTTCCAATATCAAAATTGGATATCATATAAAAATCCAAGACCATTATTTCACATCTGATTTCAAAAACCTTAAGTATACAAAAGTTCCTCTTAACTAATAAACTAACGTACACCACAGCAAAGGAAAAGAGAGGTTATTTGAATTAGAAATGAGCACACAAATAAATCCTTGTACTCAAATGGTGTATATATTTCAAAAGCCCCTGCTTAAAAGCACTTTTAACCTGACATAAGGCTTTTTTAGCACTGGAGCATGTCCAGAGACGGACAACAAAGCTGGTGAGGAGTCTGTCTGGAGTAGAAGTCTTGGGAGTGGCTGAGAGAGCTGGGCTTGACCTGATTTCTTTTCCCTCATACTTATTAGTCAATAGTTTCCAGTTTGTTGTGTGTTTCTTACCACATCTATCAAGGTAATCACGCAAACTGGTGTCTCTTTATTTATAACCTGGTTTCCCCTTTACAGCAGTAGAGTTATTGGAATGTATCTGTCTTCTTAATATAGTCACTTCTATAAATATGAACAACAATCTTCCCAAAAGCAGATAATCCCCATCAGTGTAATGACAAGACAGTTTTTTTCCAACCACTTTAATAAATTATCAAAGTTCAAGAGTGATATGGTCTCTGGAAAATACATCTCAAAGGGACCTCAGGAGGTGTCTCTTCCATCTCCCTGCTATAAAACAGGATCACAAGCTCCTAAGCAATCCTCAGGATATTTTTGTCAAATACTAAAAAAAAATGTTTTTTAGTATCACCACTAACAGTGGTTTCCCAGCCACACAGTGTTATGTCCCACATTCTGTTTCATCATCTCCATGCTAAGGAAAATATTTAAGAGTGCTAAATCCAGGACAGCCCTTGGCAGGACACATTTCACATACCCTAAAATAGACTAATAGATAACTAATCTGAGGCTGTTTCAGCTGTGGCCCATCAATATTCTGACGATTTCACCTTCATCATATTTCATTCATGGGAACGTCAGGTACAACTATGTAAAAAGAGCTGCCAGAGCAAAAATAGTGACTCTCTTCTAATTACGCTTTTGATAACAGAAAAATTGTTGGCTTGACACTACTGCCTTTGAGAAACTCACATTGGATGTTTTATCATCTTGCTCTTCTCCCGGCACTTATAAATAGATCGCTAAACAACATTTCAATGTCCTTCTTTACAGAGGTTATGCTGATAAGTCTATAGTTCTGTCTCCTTATCTTTCCTCTTTTTAAAGAGAGGTCCTGGATTTGCTCTTTCCTTGGGGTCCTTGGGGAGCTTACCAGCCCTTTCTGAGTTTTCCAAAGTAATCACTAATGGTTTAGAAATTGCTATGTTTAGTTCCCTGAGTGCTCCGATGGATTTCACCAGGTCTTGGTGAGTTGATGAGTTGAATATTTATAACCTAGATTAATGTTGCACTGATCTGCGTTGTGTTTTTGTTAACATTACTATTAATTCCCAGGAGAACCTAATTAGTATTCTTTTCTTTTTCCATGAAGACTGAGAAAAACAGGCTTTAAGCATTCAACTGCCTTCTTGTTTCTTATTTCTTCTTCTAAACAACAAAATGACATTTTTCTGTCTCTCATTACATCTAGTGTCTTGCCACTACTTTGTCTTATGGTCTTACCAGTTGTAACCCTTTTTGCTCCTAATTCCTCCCTGTTCTCTGCCTTTTTGACTTTGCTCTTCCTTTATTCTTGTCCCTAGGGGTGTGAGGTGATGCATGACTGCTTGCACAGCTGAACAATTTCCAAACATCCCACAGCAACACCGAAGTCACACCTGGGAGCGTGGCCAGGGGACCTCTTTGTCCCATGGAGTGCAGAGGCTGTAGGCATCCAGTATGGGCATCCATCTCCACCATTTCACAGAGGATTTCCCTAAGGCAAGATCCACCTCCCACGTGGGAGCAAGCTCTTTTGAAACAGGCATTTGGGTGTAGAAATTGTGTTTTCCTGGGCACTCGTTTCCTTGGGAAATTTTACCTACTAAGATTGTGTAAATCCATCTAGATGAAAAGGACTTCGTACAATGTTCTCAGCATCTTTCTTTCCCCTCTTCTCTCTTTTCTTTTCATGATTAATTAATTACAATGGATAACTTCTTTATACAAATCCAGTAGCAAATATTTCCATAGGACATTGCTGCTCCATTCCCACAAAGTCATTGAATTTGGCTCTAGAACCTCATTTGGCTTCTTACATCCTCATCCAGACTGAACTCCAGCAAGAGATGCTTTTCTACGACAATGAGTCTGGCTACCAGTGCTGCTCCAACAAGCATTTTTATTTGACTGTGAGAGATTTCTCCAGCCAAACATGCTTGAAATTCACACAAAGGCCTCATAGTTACTAAGCATCCATTCTGCAAGTTAACTGAAGAAATACTCTTCCCCGGGCAGATTTTGAAAGCCAGGTCTCCAAAGACCTAAGCCTGGGAGAGAGTTGTCGTGCTTCTTGCATCAAGACTATGTGATATTAAAATGTAATTTAACTGAGAATCTGAGTTTTAGTCTCAGTAATATTAGTAGTGACATTTTTTGCATAAATCTTCTCTACATTTTAATGCTCAGGAGATGGTGGAGGAGTTATTATGTATAATATACCTTGTTTTGTATGTTTTAACATTTAAAGAATGAATATGCTTCATACCCTGCAGGCATTCATCTATTAAAATGCCAGTGTAATGGAACTGGAAACTTTGGCAGGGAGAAGAATAGGAACTTTTTGCTTTCTTTGAGCAAGATTGTCCTGTCCTGAAAATGATGGATCATCCAGAACAGAGAGCAGGAATGGATACCTAAGATATGGCTTTGTTATGGTTAAGTGAAATTTATCACGCTCTGCAGCAGGAGAAATTGTATTTTTTTCTCACAATGCATTTAATGCAGTTGGTAATTTAGGAAAATAGATATGAATTCTCCTGGAACATGGAGACAAAAAACATTCCCTCTGCAGGTGACTGAAAACTGTGGTTTCCCCCAAGCTGAAAGCGGCGTGCAATGTTTCCTGTAGTGAAACCATGGACCTTCTTAGGTGAAGAAAATATACAGTCAGAGAGCTTAGATGAATTTTTGTATTATTTAAGTTTAAATTTTGTCTGTATGTGATCATATTTGGACCTCTGCTTAATTTAATTTTTTGTATTTCATGTTAATTTGGTCAGCAGTGTTTTAGCTGGTAAATGGAGATGACATCAATCTGTCATGTTTCTGTAATGGCAGGGGAACCACTATCAATAGAGATTATGCATTCTATCTCAGAGGGAAAAAACAGCGCAGGAAATATGTATTCCTTATCTTCAAATCATGGAGATATTTTCAACTATTAATAGAAAATTAACTTAGAGATGTAATTGGATGGATGTAGGAAGTTTTCAAATAATCTTTTCTTGAAAATTATGGCAAATTGTATAGCATTTACACTCTGCCATGATTTACTTCTTACTCTTCTCTTCCACTGCTCCTCCCTTCTTACACTTTTCCTCTGCTCTGGCTTGTGTTACCCCTGGGCCACGTTCCCTTTGGGGTTGTACCTCCTCTGCCATGGAGCACCTTCTGTTATTCTGACCTTATTCAATCCTCCTCAGTGTCTCCGCTACAGACACCTCTTATTGTCCATTATTATTTTTTTTTCACAGAGGCACCACGTACCTTGCTGATGGTTGCCAAAACAAGAAGCATTTGTCCTTCTGAAGTTGAGGGACATGAGGAAGAACCCACCCTGTCTGCTTTATCTGGAGACACAAAATACAAACTCACAGTGTCTGTCTCGGACAATCAGTACTCTCTTATGGAACAGGATACGCCAACAGGAAAAGACAACAGGAGGAGAAAAATTAAAATGTCCTGATTTATCACTTAGATCTCACTCCCTACAGTCAGGGGTGTGAAAGTCTATCTCTGTCCATCATGAAAAAGAAATTTGTGGTCCCAATCAATAATAAGGAGTTGCTTCTGTTCAGAAATCAGAGAAAGGGGTTAGTGATGATAGGGTTGGAATGAGCATAAAATTGCCAGAAGTTATAATTCTGACCTCGAAATTTTCCAATTCAGAAATCAAAGTTCCCGAAGTAGAAACAGATGTTTGCATGCCTGCAGGTGAGGTCATATTTCCTACCTATGAACTATTGAAATCAGCCACTGCTGGTGCTTCCCTCCCCCAATATTAAGCTCCCTTGAATTGATAACCCAGAGACAAACACTGAAATAATGTTAAGGAAAATTACTGCAGGTGATGTAGGAGTTAAAGCTGATGGTCCTAAAATGCCTAAATTCCAAATGCCAAAGCTTGGGATGACACATTCTAACAGAAAGTTTGGAGAAGGAGGTCAGCCAATCCAAATCAAAATTCTGGGTTTAACAGTTAATTGTAGAAATAGATGACATTGTGGTTGGAGCAACAAGTTTGGAAGTGGAATGTGGTGCAGGATCACAGACTTCCAGGCCAAGGTCCAAAATGGCCAAAGCTGGCAACAAGGCTCTAAAGTTGATGCTCACCTCCCATTAGGTGACATTTCTATCCCAAAGACAGGTGGTGCTATTCAGAATTTAGATACAACACTGGAAGTTAACAAGGAAATAAAGCACAGAGATGTTGACAGAAGTCCTAGAAGTCCTAGAAGACTAGGACCAAGGTCCTAGTACAGCCTTTGATCTGGAGATATCTTCAGGAAAAATGAACAAAAAAGACTACATAAAGAGCCTCAATTTGCCACACCCAAAATTTCTGTTTCCAAGGTCAAGCTTCTCATATCTCACATACCTTTGCTCAAAGTTGAAGCTGACATTACTATTCTTAAAACGAGAGAGATGATAGCAATAATTTTAATGGCTAATTGAATTTCATTTAACATGGACTATTAGCAACAGAGATTGTCTGTTGGTACAGTGGGTACATCATTGCAAATACAACCATACCACCAGCTTGGACAGCAAATCTGAGCATTTCCCAGGCTTCAGGTACATAACCGGGTGTCCAGTGTGGTTCATTTTCTTCAACAGGAAACAAGAAGTGATAAAAATTTTTGTATAATGAGAACTGAGATAACAGAAATCCATAAAAAACAATTACAGTGTGATGTCATTCTATGCAAGCTGATGGTTTGTTATAACTCAGAATCCATTCCTAGTTTATCCTAACTCAGAACTGCAAATTCTACTCTGAAATGTTTGTAATTGTCTACTTTGTCCCATTGATGAAAAGATTGTTAGTCAATAAAATATCAGATATTTGTTCAGAGCATGTAAGCTGGGGCTGCTTTCATGTTTGAATATATTGCATAATTCAAGGATTTGAGAAAATGTAATTTTAAAAAGGACTATTTAAGAAAATACACGATTACTTACAACTGAAGTTTAATATATCGTTCTAGTTTCTGTTTACCCTTAGGATAACTTCTCTCTTTGTACTGTAATTTGGTACTGAGGAATGGCATGAGAAAAGATGCAAGTTATTTAGCTGTTCAGATCTGCTAAATGAAAAATAATCACTTCCAACAAAGAAGGGGCATTATTAGCTACTCACAACATACGCTTTTACAGATTATTATCATTCCAGCAACCTTTCCATTAATTTGTTTCACTGACTCTCTGGACAGAAAGCGATCTCTGATTTTTCTCCAAATTCATCAGTGTGCTCCTGGAGTAATCATTTCTCATTTCTAGTTTGAGTGCTCCACTCGGCTTGCGCATTTGTCATGCCTGACACCAGGCTGTGAAACCTCACGGCTCTCCATGAGGTGCTGAAAAGCCAGGAGAACTTCTACGCACTGGGAGATACTCGAGGAGCCACAAGTCTATAAAAGTGCATTAACTCTTGTAGACCTCAGCAGCGTTTTATTGCCTGTGGGCGTGGGTGGTTGCTCTGATACTTGGAGACTATTTGACAAAACGAACAACAGAGAGTATGGATAATGAAAGCTCCTCTTCCAAAGCTCAGAGCAATCTTTGGCATGACGAACCCTGCCAGTTTAATGCAGGGATTATTTATGAAACTTAGGAAATGTTCAAGGATGTGTGCACAAGCACAGAAAAGTCCCACAGAGGCAATAAAAGGCATGCAGGGCAAATTGCCCCCATAGTTAAAAGGGAGTGTGGGAAAGACTGATAAGAGAAGCCAAGTGGAGCAAGGATGAGGCAGCGCCCTGTGGGCAGTGGTAGTTTTTCTTAAAAAAATGAAATACGAGGCCTTTGCGGGAGGTAGATCATGTGGAAAATGCCGACGTATCCAGCAGGTACCTTTTTGCTGTTGCAGTTGGAATGAGAGTTTCATCTTTGTCAGCAAGACAGATGTGAGACAGTATCAGCTAAAATCAAACACCGCAGATGAAAGGCTACAAGCATCCCTAAGGAAAATACTGAGGAGGTTTGTGAACCACTACTTTGCTTTGAAGCAAAGCTAGGTTAAATTTAACGGTTAACTGTTTGCCAGTGTTGTCCTAATTCTTTAAAAAAGATGGAAAGATGATCCAAAGGAAAATAGAGAAGTCAGCATGGTTAATAATATGAAAGTTGGTGGGTTTTTTTCCCCTGAGACCAGCAAGGTAGGTCTAAAAAGGAAGAATTAATATATGATTAGACAAAAAGTTTGGTTTCAAGGGAGGAAGCTTTGGTCCTATTCTTCTGTTGTCTTCTTCTAGGTGTGTGTTAATGAAAACCAGCATATGAACAGTGCAGTATTGGATTTTCCAAAGGAGAGCATTCCCTGCTATGGTGTCTAGAGCGTCAGTAGCATAAGAACCATTTGTGGACTCACAGAAATCAATGTATCTATCTCCTTTTCCTCAGATAAAATGGGGAACTGCTGGTTCATATGGGAAGTCCTGCCCAAAGAGCTGATTGTCCTCTCCAGAAGATCTGCTGAATTTCTTGCTCTGCGATCAAGTGTTCTTTTCACTTTGCAGTCTTATGTAGCTAAAATTGAATAACCCCATTCCCCATTAAGAAAGAGTGAGAGAAAGGTATATTGGGATATATTTACAATAGTTTGGTTATTAGAATCATTAATTCCATAGAATTATTAATATTGAAAGAATATGCAATGCCCATCAAAACCACAAGAGGGGTGGTTTGTTGACTGTAATGGACTGTCACAGCTTAGGAATCTGAATTGATTGCTACATTAGACTCTTTACTTGGAAAGTCTACAGATAAAGAAGAGATTTGTCTGTTTGCCTGAAAAAAACCACCTTATAATAGTGGGAAATTATTGTAACAACTCTACTTTCAGGCAATGATTGTGATCAAATGTCAAACCCAGGGTTTAGCCATTTGCAGTCTGCACTGGAAAACAAGGTTTGTTCTGAACAATTTTTGCCAGATTATCTGCTTTCTGCGGATGGCTGAGGGACTTTAGAGGACAGTTACAGGCTGTTAAAGAGGTGGGTATTCTTTAGTAGACACAGGTACTGCTCCTATGGTGGTACATGTAGTCCTACTGGGTACCAAATTTGGGATCATGAAGGAATATTTCCCTGCCAAGACACTGAAGACCTCGGTGCTCTGACTTACCACTGAAGCTCTTCTCTTTATTAAAGGGTGTGTATAAATTCCAACCAGCTGCCTTAGCTCTCCACAAGCCCCAAACTGGTTCAAATGTGTGCCTTACCTGCACAAAGGGGAGCAGACAGCCTCCCTGAAATTAAAGAGATGTCATGATTCATTGCTCCAGTTTTAGCAGGATAACAAGCCAGCTCGGTAGCAGGTGGCACACGCCTTAGCACAGCTTTTTTATGATCCCTAGTCAAGGTAAAACATATTCATAGGTATTACTTTTAAGTTTGTTTTGTGTGGGTTTTCTTCCAGAAAAAAAGAAAAAAAAAAAGTGGCTCTTGAAATAAGTATATCAGAAAGTGCTTAGGAGAGCTGAAGGGAAGCTTTTAGTGGACGTGAAGCTGTAGAGGTTGGCATCAAGGATTCATCTATTGCTTTTCACAAAGAAGTAGAGTGAGTGCCCAGAGCTTTTCATCTTCCATCTGGCAAATCCATGCAGCAATGCTCAATAAACAGATCAGTCAGCTAAAGGTTAATACTTTACTTTCAAAGGCCTTATTGGAAGCTAACGATTGTGTGCTTGAGGTATTTCGGCGTCTTTCCTTACCAACTTCTAATTCCCTAATGAAATCGCTGAAAGTAAAAGCTGATTTTTAGAAAAACTTTCAGTGGAACTCAGCAAAACTGTTTTAATGAGTGGCTTCTGCTTTTATATATATACATATATATATATACACACATATATATATATACACATATATATATACTGGAGAGACTAAACGTGGCTGAGGCTGGAGACACATATATGCACGTGGGTCAGCAGGAATTGCATAGCTCATAAATAAAATAGGAGTGAATGTGATTTTTTTTTTTAATAAATCTCTTTTTTACTTGCTTCAGATTTATTTTTTAAATCAAAAGGAAGAGGATAAAATCATCTAGTTAATTCAGCCAGATGATGACTTCAGCAGAGATACTTAAAAGGAGCACCAAGAAGCCTAACCAGAAGAAATGTGCTTTTTCCTCTCTACAGTTGTGACTTTATTCTTTTTTAGGCTTCCCAAGGGTAGGCTTTGTGTTCAGCTCATTACACTCTGCATTTGTAGCCTTTCCTTATCACTCCACCCTGCCCGTATTAGACTTTGAACAAATAAACAGATGGCAAATAGAAAATAGATGGATAAGTCTTGCTATTTCATGTTGCTGCCTGAAGCAACACAAATTTTTCCATCCAGCACATCAATGACCAGAGTTCCCCATAAATAAAGGACCAAGCAGTCTCTCAGTATTAGACAGTTTGCAATATTTCTGCCTTCTGGCCTTGCATGGTATTCAAACCACTCCCGCAGCAACAAAACACCCAGGAAAAGATTTTGCCTTTGTGGCCCAGGACTATCACTTGGTACCAAGATCATCGTAAAAGAAAAATAAAAGAGCAAGGCAAAAGAATATAAGGGATTATCAGAAGAGAAATAAGAGAAGTTTAAAAGCAGTGAGCCCCCTTCATTATCTGATGCCACTGGTGAGGCCTCACCTTGAGTACTGTGTTCAGTTTTGGGCCCCTCACTACAGGGAGGATATTGAAGTGCTGGAGCGTGTCCAGAGGAGAGCCACCAAGCTGGTGAGGGGTCTGGAGAACAAGTCATATGAAGAGAGGCTGAGGGAACTGGACATGTTTAGTTTGGAGATGAGGAGGCTGAGGGGAGACCTCGTTGCCCTCTACAACTACCTGAAAGGAGGTTGTAGAGAGGTGGGTGTTGGCCTTTTCTCCCAAGGGAATAATGACAGGACCAGAGGAAATGGTCTGAAGCTACAGCAGGGGAGGTTTAGATCAGATATTAGGAAGAAGTACATTACTGAGAGGGTGGTCAGGCACTGGAACAGCCTGCCCAGGGAGGTGGTGGAGTCATCAACCCTGGAGGTATATAAGAAACATGTAGACATGGCTCTTCAGGGCATGCTCTACTGCCTGAGATTTTGGGGTTGGGTGTTTTGTTTTGTGGTGGTTTTTTTCGGTGTTGTGTGTTTTTTGGGTTTTTTTGGTGTGTGTATGGTTGGACTCGATGATCTCAAAGGTCCCTTCCAACCATGAAGATTCTGTGATTCTGTGATTTGAGAACCTTGATCAGCACCTTGATCCTCTACAGAAATCAACTCTCCCATTAAGTGAGAAAAGCTGTGGCCAGGTGGGTACAACTCCTCTACAACTTCTTGTGTCTGACCTAGGTCTTCACACAGTTGACTTATTCTTTCTACTAGGATAAGCTCAACCTCCACATGGCTTTATCTTTTCCTAGTAAAACTAAAGAGCAGTGAGTTGTGCTATAAAAAAATATTCAATGGCCTTTTAAAAAAATCCTAAAGCCGTTACGGAGATGGAGATAATGTAACATACTGAAATGATTTACAAAAATCATAAAAACAAGTCCAAGAAACCTTTATGTCAGTCAAACACAGGCAGCATATATATTTCCATGAAAATACCAACATAATTCAGCCTGAAAAGTAAATGGTTGCAATATTCTCACTTTGTGTTTTAAATACCTTATGCAATCAGAAATCAGCCTCGTTGATTGACTTAGCTAACTGATTACATATAAAATATAGCTTTAAAAAAATCCTTCTAAAACTCTACAATTTCAGTCACTTCTGATTCAAACAGCTGGCTGAGTTATTTTTTCTTCAAAGAAAAAAACTGTCACATTTTCTCCTGCTACTGAAAGTGATAATTTGGTCATATCATTTTTGAAAAAAAAAAAAAAGGCCACGTAAGAAAACCCCAAACCAAAAAACCCCTACAACTCCAATAATGTTTCTTTATTTTGAGTTGAGAAGTAAGCAACACATATTCACATTTTACACTCTTTTTACACCACTTGCCAAACATTTACTTACCAACTGGAGTAATGTAATAATACAAGGATATATTGTTCTCTGTTCTAAACTATGTGTTAAAATCATACGAAAATCTAAAAAATTCTGAACTGAAAAATTAGGACTAGCTAGAAGGATATGTTTGGGTTTTGCATGCATCTGCAGCAACCGCCCAAACTGATTGGTGACGTTATTAAGTCAATCAACTACTTGGAGGGTTGATGAATACAGAGCTGGATTCGGGTTAGAGCTCTCTGCAGAATACCCTGTAGCTGGTGATGCAGCACTGTCGGTTGAAAGCCTACAGCAATTTACCCCAACAACTCCAGCTCCGTGAATCCAGCAGCCCTTTGCAGGACCGAGGAAGGGCACGAGATGAGGACCAAGGCCACAGAAATTAGAAGTTTTTTCACTTCATTGCAAAGGTGTGAAAAAAAATTGCAATCGTAGGATGGGGCAAAATCAGAAGGTATGGCGCGCACGACGAGGTACTGCGGAGAGAGAAACATCAAGAAATTAGTCTGTTGGGTGTGTTAGTAGTTAAATGAGAGCACACACATCCTGCACCAATAAAAGTATGAAAATTTATATGATAATGCAGAAGGTCAAGATTTATAACGCCTTTTTTTTCTAGTTCAACCTCCACCAACTTCAATTCCTGCAGAAATGTTGGAATGTATCCTGAAACAAGGCATTGATAAAGACTTAGGAGATGTCAAGGAAGAAAGGAAGAACCAATATGGATCGGTCAGATCATGTCACACTGATCTAATTTATTTCTATGATATTGTAATGGGCTCTGTGGATGGAGGAACATCTTATATTTTGATTTAACAAGGCTTTTGACCCTGACTTTTATGATGCTTGTGTAAGTTAAATGAAAGAATATGGTTTAGAGGAAACTATTGAATGACAAGTAAAAAAGTGGTAGCAAAACATACACGGCTTATTGGAGTCTGTAAAATGGAAAAAATAATTTCCAGTGGGATTTTGTCTGGTAGAAGAGAAGAAAACATAAATAACACCACCACTTCAGTTTATGTATGAAATCTCCAAGTCTATTTCAACAACAATTCCTAGAGGGGACCCATTTCAAGTTCCGGAATCAGACCAGGTTTCTCATATGATAGATTACGTGCTGGTTAATTTATACTGAGATTTCCACAGCTATGACACTACTCTGACATAATGACTGCTCAGCAATGCGTTGCAAGAGCCTTGTTAGATGTAGCTGAGAAAAAATAAGACAACGATACAGCCAGTAGAGATGAGATAAAAAAAATAGGCTGGTGGATTGTCTCTTGGGGAAAGTATAGTACCTTCTGCCCTGAATTATGAATGTTTTAAGGATAAAGTGGGCACGCTTCACAGAGTAGCAATATGTCTTTTTCTCTATTTCCAAACTCTCATTGCAATAGCAGAGGACGAAAACATGTATGGTGGCTTTTCTCCTCGTAACACTTCAGCAAACCCAGAGCACTTCGGCAGTTTAGTGAAGGAGCTTCTCCAGAGCAGCCTTCCCGCACCATGGGAGACGCTTCTCCATGAAAAGCAAAAAAGCATGAAAAAAGGCAAAAATCTGATTATTCCAGGGTAGATCCATCTGTCCATCTCTTCTGGATCCTGGTGATAAAATATCATAAAGGTGATCAATTCCACCTTTCACCAGGAAGGAAATTAGCTGTAAATGCTGACCAATGGGGCAGCTTTGAATTTATTTCTGGAAGCTAAACGCTTCCAGGCAGTGTGCCTTGCAGCTGGAAATGCTAAACTATTTGTCTCGCCTTATCAACATCACCGAGGTGTGAAAGGAAACAAGAGTGAATTATGGCTGGAAGCTCAGGTCCTCGCAAATGACAGAAAGTAAATAATACAATTTTATGGCCTGCAATATCACTGCACCAGATAGTCCTGAGAAATGTCTCTGAATAAGGTAGGAACTAACCAAAGCACAGCCTACTTTCAAAATTGGAAAAAAAAAAAAAAAAAGAAAAAAAAAAGTTAGTTTCCCTCCTGAATGTGTCTTCACAAATTTCTGGTGCTTTTTAACGCATGTCATGAAAAAATGAAAATACCAGAATACTTTCTTTATTCTACTTGTTTTGCATGTGCTTACCTTTATTAGATCTGCTTATTAAAAAAAAAAAAGCAAAAAGAAAAGTATTTTTGGAAGAGATCACCACTGGTTTGGTTTTGCAGAATTGGGGCAGAAAAATTCTTTCAATTGAACACCTTCCTAGCAGCATACTCAACCACATGTTGAGGAAAACCATTGTCATAATCAGTATAATATATTTATGGAATTGGGGTTTTTGAATAATTAAAAATGTTAGTAACCACTTCCATAGCATTTTAAGTAAACGTATGTGTTCAAATCAAGGAAAAAAACAGCAAAAAGCTGAGAGCTTTCTATGTGTATGTAAAAGGCAGCGTTATCCTCTCTTTATTACAGCAGCACTTGCAAATCACTGCAGAGTATGAAACCCACTGGCATCTGGCTTTGTACAAGCATGCACTGAAACCTAATATGATGCCATATGAATTTAAAGGATTTTTATTAAAAACAACATCAGCATTTGTTCCCTCTTATCCTCAGCTGAAAGCTTTTTCTATCAGATAATGCCATCTCTCATAAAAGCTAAAAATGTACAAAATGTCAGTTCTTTAAGGGCACCTGTAGGTGTGTTCACAGAAAACTTTTAATGTAAAACCAGACAGCAAATTTAGGGAGTTTAAAATTGCTTTTTTCTTTTACCTCTATAGCAAGAGACTGCTTTCATTTATAACAGGATTAGGAAAATATTAACTCTTGCCATCAAATGGTTCTGTGCTCTGCTTTTATAAGAAACTCCTTTGGTTTTGTTTCTAAGGTCATGTGGTAGTTTGCTTTGTTGGGCAGTCACTGGAACAATTTTGTTAACTTCCTAATTATGCCATAGTTTTGAAAGTAAATGGTGATATTTAAAACCAATAACAAGAAAGTAAAAAAACCACCATTTTTGCTGATCAGTTTTAATTGCATTTTAATTCCATTCTTTGCTTTAGGTTTTTTGATGGGTGCACCTATGGTCCTGTAAGCCATTCTTCACAATCTGCTTTTCAGGTAAGGAACTGTCATCCATCGAAACACAGGAGGAAACGATATTCCCAGGAGATCATAAGCTCTCAGGACAGATAAACTGATGAGACATCTGAACTAAATCTCATTTTCTGCAGGTGAGATACAGTAGATCAAAACCAGCAGAGTATTCCACCAGCTTGATATGAAAGGGGCCAAAATGAGCTGAAGCTCAAAGCAACCGTGAAGATGATGCGGTGGTAGGAGCCTTTTGGCAAGTGCTCACAGCCTCTCCTGGTTGAAAAGTTGACTGGCAGTAATGGCAGGAACTGCGACCCGCTTTAACTTCATCCATGCTCCCGTGGGTTTAGCAGCGATCGACCTGCGTTGAGTCTCTGCCTTCCATTACTCATTTGCTTCCTCCACTGACATTACAGGGGTCCCGGGAAGAACATGGCTTAAACCATGGCTTGAACCAGTAAGAAGTGCCAGTGCAAAGCAAAATGTATTCTGTTGCCTGAAACTTGCTAGAAGTTTCAGAGCTTCTGAAGCTGCTGTGGAGAGCCGTGGCCACCAGGTGTGGCCACCAGGCAAGGCCACCAGGCAAGGCCACCAGGGGAGGCAAGGGAAAACCCTTTGCCTCCACGAGGACATGAGGGGGGGGATGGCAGGTTGGGATCACAGAATCACAGAATGGTTTGGGTTGGAAGGAACCATAAAGATGATCCAGTTTCAACCCCTGCACTGGGCAGGGACACCTCCCACCACACCAGGTTGCTCCAAGCCCCCTCGAACCTGGCCTTGAACCCCTCCAGGGATGGGGCAGCCACAGCTTCTCTGGGCAACCTGGGCCAGGCTCTCACCACCCTCACAGTGAATATTTTTTTCCTGATAACTAATCTAAAAATCTCCCCTCTTTCAGTTTGATGTTCCCATACAGACTCCTGACAGGGAGTCTGAACCTCATTGTCTACCAGGAGCTCAGCAATCTTTCTAAAAGGTGAGACACGCTCTGGTTTACCATTTCAACGTCTGCAGGAATATAAAAATCAAAAGGGCAGAGGGACACACCTATGAGGTTGTAGGCTTAGGCTCATAAACCTTTGCAGTTCACTGGGGAGACCATAAGGCTTTTGTGGCATTGAGTAAGGAATGTCACGTTCTGGATGTGCAACTGCTTCCCTCCTTCTCTCTTGTAGGGTGCATCTTTATGTTTTGGTCCTGGAAACCTGATGGAGGTGGCATGTGTGGCTGGGCTTGTGTCTGCAAGAGGCTACTACACTGGGGACCCCAGCTCGGAGAGGGGTGATGAACGTGAAGCCCTCTGAGTGATTCCTCAATATCTCTGCTCTTAATGCAAATTCCCAAATGGATCGATTGTCTTTCATGGAATTGCCTGGTCGATTATTAAACCCATGTCAATTTTTATCATCCGCAGTGATGATCCCAAGACTGAGTTGAGCCATGTGGGGAAGCGCTGCTTTCTCCCGGTCCTAAACAGAGCATCTGCTGGCTTCATGCTGCCATGGATGTCGCAGTGATTTCAAGCCAGGCTGGCAGAAACACAGCACACGGAACTGAAGAACCGCTCCATACCCTGCGTTTCTGGTGCAGCATCACGCCAGGAGACACTTTTCCACTGAGTCTGTCCTTCCAGCCCGGGAGCTGCCGGTGCTGCTTTCATACCCCCTCTAAACGCAGATTTGCCCTTAACCTTTTGGCAGGAGACAACCTAGCTAATGTTTACTTGCTTTATCTTGTCTTCTTCTGCCAACAGGACAATATTTGCAGCTTTTTTTTGTCAGTGTTGGGTTTGTTGGCTGTTGCCCCAGGGCGTGGGGAAGTGGGGGAGCCTGCCAGACCCCTGGCCTCCCCAACATGCCTCAGGACCATCAAAACACTTGCTTTGAGCAAATCAAATCCAGCACCCTGCCGCGATTGCACACAAGGACACAGGGTTCATCCTTTCCCGTCGCCGTGTTCGTGACACGCAGGTAGGACTCCTCTATTTTCTTTCAATCCCGCAGAAATTGAATACAAATCAAAACACCGGCTCTCCACTGTGCGTGGTATTCTGTTATAAATCACATGGAAAAAAAAAAATAATATTTGCCTGCAGCTATGCCAGCTTTAAGGATGCCTAGAATAGAGTGAGAATGATTTTTAACACTTATTTCTGATTTTACGTCCTCTGGCCACGGTGCGTACCCGGCACGGGAGAGGTGGATGCAGCAGCCTGACGGTCTGCTGCAGGAGCTGAGCCTTTTTACTTACTGCTGGGCATGAAGTGTGTTTCCAGCCTATAATACACCTCTATACCTAAAGAAAGAGAAATATATTCAAGAGGCAAAAGTAAGAGTTTGAACTGTATTTTTATTCTTTTTCATGCAGTTGTGGGTTACTGGTTGAAACTAGTTCTTTCCCATTAGCCTCTTTGGTTTTAGGAATTTGGAATTTTCTGGTCGAAAATATTTGGTTAAAAAGTAATGAATCTGCTGCAGTCTCAGCAGGTGTTAACGGGAGTCAGGATCTCCAGATCACATTGATAGCTTCCCAGGCCTGTAACACTTCTCCTGCTGTTTCTAAACATGAAAAAATAATAAAGCTTTAACCAGAATTCATTCCCTGTCTTTTACTAGGAAACTGGGAAGGAGTTCTGCAGGGTGGCTGTGAGGAGAGGCTCCTTCATGATGATGAATTACAAGAACTAAAACTCAGAGTTTCTCAGCTACTTTTTATTTTTTTTTTACTTACACTGGAAGAATAAATGTTGCTTTGCAAATTAAATGAATATTTAGGAATATCTATTTAAAGCCTCCAGAAATTAGAATCAATTGTTCTCCAAATTCAGTTTTAAGCAATTCAGCGTTTAGCATAAATATGAAATCTAAAACTAAAATTAAAATGGTTTTCCTTGGAACAGCCAGGAGGTCTCCTTTACAATGTTGTTATAAAAGCTGTAGAATTAGCATGAAAAATATAAAGACAGGGTTTCTAAATGTTAAGTTTTACATGTTTTCACTAATAAAACATAGAAAGGTAATGTCAAAATTGTAAAGAAGAGAGTTTCTCAAGGACTTCAATGGAAAATGAAATTAGAGTTTAGCATCATTCTATAGGAAAATGTGCTGTAAGAAACTGATGGGAAAACACCCTTAATTGACAATTCTGATCTGAAGAAAAAAAATTGGTATTAAATTTCTACAAAACTACCTCTGAAACCTCACAGGAAACAGATTTGTTTATTTGATAGTTCAACAAAACCCAAACAATAATAATAATAGTAATAATAAATCTCACCCCCAAAATTTCATTTTTTTAACTTCTTAGCACAAATAAGGGCCTACATACAGACCCATAGCATCCATTCACACAGTCAGTTGTGCTTCATTTCTGTTTCGTACTTCCCTGTTTGAAATACATTTTCTACGTCCCACAGCAGATAAGCAGCACTACACCGGCCAAGAGTAGAATAAATGCTATACCACACGGATATCTAAATGTAATATCTTGGTAGGATTTTTTTTTCATTTTTTCAAGATAAATGGAATTGTATCAAAAGCAATAAAATAGCTATTTAAATGGTTGCAAGAGTATTCCTACAAAGTACTTTCTAAATAGCACAAGAGAAAGCCCAGTAGCAACAGAAGTCACCTTGTTGGCTGAGGAACAGCAGGAGGGGAGGAAGAACTGAGTTTTTGGTAGTGAATGAGAGGTGGAAGATGAGAATGATGGCTTTAGAAAAGCCTGGGGCAGAAGAGCACCTCCAGGAGAAGCGCACGGTTGTGCTGTAACAAGGGAAGCAGGAAAGTCTTAGCCCTATAGCAAGTAGATGAAGTGGATGAAGGAAAGGCTGTGGATGTTGTTTACTTGGACTTTAGCAAGTACAGTGTCCCACAGTATTCTCCTGGAGAAACTGGCTGCCCATGGCTTAGATGGGAATACTCTCCACTGGGTTAAAA
>JAOXNO010000041.1:1322271-1353506 GCA_028565335.1 Limnodromus scolopaceus | reverse complement strand
TCCTGTGGGACCTGCTCTGGGTGGACCTGCTCTGGCAGGGGGTTGGACTGGATGATCTCCAGAGGTCCCTTCCAACCTCATAGCATTCTGTGATTCTGTGGTGATAGAAATGCTATTTTGTGTGTTCACACAATCAACATTAAAAGCCTGAATTTTGTTGTTTTACCCCGATATTAGACTGTGGTTCCAGGCAGCTTCCTGGGCTGTAACGGGAAACAGCGAGAGCTGCGCAAACCTCCTCTCTGTCCTTTTTTCTTCAGGGGTGCGACAGGGCAAGAGCTGTTTTGGCTTTGTCAGGTCCCCTACGTTGGCATGGTAAAGTGTATTTTCCCCCTATGAAAGCTGTTAATTAGCACAGAAAGGAATCATTATAATTAGCTTTTCTTTAGACCACACTCTGATTGTTTAAGATGTGAGGAATTTTCCCTGGCACATTATTTGCTTTTACCTCCACGCAGCTAATGTTCTACTTAACAAAGCTGATACATAAACTACTTTGAATGGCTTTTCAGCTCTTAACATTGAGAACAACTTAATTAGGCATGGTGAATTGGAAATGACCTTGTGGCTCTTGTAATGCCTTCTGTGGGGCTCCTGCCATCCTGCAGCAGCCATGTGTTCTTCTGCTCCGCTTTTTCTTTCACCTTTAATAGCCATGAAGATAATTTAATATGGAATAGCTATGTAATAATCTAAGTGCAGGCTGCGACTTGTTCAGTACAGTGAGGTGATTGTGCCTTGGACTGTAAGACTTTGTATGCAAATGCATGATTTAATTAAGAGAGGTGGGGGAAAAAAACCCCAAAACGCCAGGAAAATGGTACAATATATGCACAGCTTCTCCTCCAAGTAAGGCTGATTTACAGGCATGCTCTGGCTAGACACGTCTTAGCAGTCTGTGATCTGAGCAACAAAAAGCTCTGAAGAGTTGAAATTCTGTGTTTTGGGAGGAGAGGGAACGAGGTTTAGAGGTCAGGGATGCAGAGCCTCCCAGGGGGAAAACTCCCAGCACAACTGGGACTCCCCCAAGGCAGTGACGTGCGAGGACCAAGGTTTGCAAACCAGGTGATGTACTGCCATTCGAGGGATGGATGAAGAAGAAGTTCAGAGGTTCCAAAACATAACAGGCAATAAGCCCTTTATTCCAATATAACTCCTACCCATGATACGACGAATGCAGAAATGGAGGCAAAACCTAAGGATTCAGGAGATCTCACTGAAGCCAAAAAAAAAGTTCAAGAAACATCCTTTGAACAACTCTCAGGCTGATGTGCATAGGAGACAGCTATTTGGCAAGACAAGATCTGAAATTCTGGATTGCAATATATAAAATAGTACTAGAATATAAGTCTTGACAAAACAATTAGTCTTGCTTCTAGTATGAAATGCAGTTTGCAGCATATTAAAATTCCGACAAGCTCCATCTGCTTAAACTTTGCTTCCTTGTAATTTAATTACACAAGGTATCCGTGCCTGAGTCATTAACAGCATTATGAATAATGTGATTCATTAGCAGTGGCCTACATGTGCTGTTTGTTTCTTTTTTTCCCTGAGATACGTATCAGTTACTTACAAAGATTTATATTTTGACAATCTCCATCTGGGCTATTCTAATACAATTTTCCAGGACATATTTGTTCTGTTTCAGCGAGTGAGGCGTGTTGCAATCTTTCTCTGAGGTATGGGAACAGCTTTATAAATGCTCAGACAGATGTGTAGCTCCACAGTGTTAGCAGAGTTGCATTTTCTCCAAATAAAACTGCCTTTTTACAACCACAAGCAATATTCTCTGTGCTTCTGCTGGTGCTGCTTCAGTCAATATTTTGACTCTTTCTTTTCCTCAGTTGGGATCGCATCTTTGCAGACAGGCAGCAAAACAAACAAACAAACAAAGATAGATAAATAAATAAAGAAAGGACAGTCAGTATTAAAAAATAGGAAAAATTAAAAATTTCCTAAAAATGTTTAATGCCATTTTTGGACATCTGGATAAAACAGGTAGACAAGTTAATGGGAAAGAAAAATTTACACAGTTCAAAACATGACCTGTCCCAGTAGCATTAGGTTTGTATGTTATCTTGTTTTTCTAGAGTTATCTCTTCAAGTAATATAAATGTAATCACGCTAAGACCTCAAGGGGTTTTACAGGAGAGTGGGGCATCACTTAAGCAAATGTCAGTGAGGAAGGATTGCGAATTAAAACCGTGTCCTGGTATTAGAGTCTGCTTTTACACATTTTCTAATCCATTCAGCATTCTGTAGATGCCAGATCTCATCCAAGCAGACGGGTTTAGTCACCGGAAATAAGAAAAAAAGACATTTTCCAGCAAGTCGCACTGCATATTCCCAGATATGCTTTTACCCAGCTATTTCTGCTGGCTGTGATCAGGGGTAGGATGCTGCAGTAGGTGAAATTTTGGTCTGAAATGATTCAGCCTGGAAAAGCTTTATACAGCTAATTTGATTTTTTTTCCTGTTGCTGATTAGAAATAAGATAGCTGGCAATTAATACATTTTCTAATGCCACGACTGAATCATTGTAAACATAGCTGACACCACACTGAGCAGGGATGACCTCTGGTGTTCCCTTCCAGATGTTCACAACGCAGAGCATAAATCCATCCATAAAGCAGGTATTTATCTAACAAACTGTGTGTTGCTGCCCATAGCTCTCCTTAAATGCCAACGCCATCACATACAGAACAGCCCCCAAGACATGAACTATCTGGGTATTAGAAACCTTCCCATTGATGAAGCCAACAGTGGGTAGCACAGGGAGGAAGAGGTTGCATGAAGACTGGGGTTTTGGTCTAGCCCTGTAAACCAGGGTGAAAAAGGAAGACAAAGAGCATTATTTGATTAAAAATGTGCCAGAGTTGAAGTTGGGGAGATTTTCTTCTTACAAGAAGAACGTATTTTTGTTCCTGCAGCTGGTGGGGAGATGGATCCCTCATGCCTTAGGGTGTAAAGGCATCTTAAACACAACTTCACCCTGAGTAGATGCAGCGTATTTTGCTCTTCACGAGATAGATTCTTCAAGAATGGTGACTAATGTCTTGTCAAAAGGGTTAAAGTAGCTGCAGGCAAGACAGACTGATGCTCTCATCGTCTCTGCTGCAAACATGCCCCATCCCCTTGACCCAGTTGAAAGCTGCTCTCTGTGGAGACATCAGAAGACACGGACAGCCCCATAATTTGTCCCTCAAGTCCCTTGTTTCAAGGAGAGACATCGGTATTGCAAAAGCAGGATGGATCTCTCAGATCCTCATCAGTTTATGGTCTCCAGCAATTTCATGCCTAATAATCTCTGGATATACTTATTAACTCCCAGGGTCCAGGGGAACAGTCCCACAGTCAGTCAGGGAACAGCAAAGCTGCTGTAAGTGGTTTCAGATGGAAACTTCTTTGTTTCTGGAAGACTCTCCATATTGGAATTGTTGAGGAATTAAGGGGTGACAATTTGGGTCTGAAACATCTCAAAAACCACATTTGCTATGTAAATGCAAAACTTGTTTCTTGCTAAAATTTCGGCAGTTTTCTGGTTACTGTTTAAACAGTAGGAAACTTTTCTGGAAAAAAGAGCTTTCCAGAAGCTGTCACATGATGGACAGCAAGGACTTGAACCCACAACCTCTCAACTGCTCTAAGTCAAATGTCTTGGCTGATCAGATGTTGGGTTTTTTTTTCACTTTTACCCGCTGAACACAACATCTGTACAGATATTCTTCCAAGAACATTTCGTGTGTACGTGCTTGGAGAAGCAATGGAGAGAATGCAATAAATATGGTAACGAGCAGGTGATGAGGAATCCGATGAAAATAAATCCAATACAGCTATGAAGACTAAATGAATGTCTTAGTACATATATAAATCTTCTGCTCTTTATTAAGTCCTGCAAAGATTTATTAAATTTTGTATGGCTTAAGAAACACAAAAGAACTGCAGTAATAAGAGAGAGGGGATTGCATATAATTCACATTTTAATAATGGTCAAATGGGTTGATTATATCTTTTCTGATATGATGAATATTACAGAATATTATATAAACTAATATTTGTGGAAAATTTATGCAATTCAAAGATGTTCAGATGGTTCAACCTTTAACAATAAAAATAAATCATTCTGTAGCCTTAAATATCTTTGGCATCAAGGTTTCTACTTAAAAGTATATAATTTCAGCATTATTTTTATCAGAATCACTATTTTTTTTTCTGTGGAACATAAATTTAATTTATGCAGATGCACTGATCATAGAGATGTGCAAGAAGGGCTTCCCTCAAAGTGAGAGAAGGTGACACTGACTGCACAGAACCCTGAGAGAGACCAAGGCACTGCTCAGCAGCCAGCGCCATGAAGAACACATCCAAAAAATTCCAGGAAGACCACATCCAAAAAAAATATGAGGAGGTAGAAAAGAGAAAGAGCAACCTAAATAACAGTCAATTAAGGCCTAAGGTGATGCATGTACAAATGGCGGTGAAAAGATGTGGCTGAATAATCGTTAGATCTTGTCAGTGTTTTGCTTGGAAACGTCTCCTGGAGTCCACAAGTCACAAGCAGCTTTGGTTAAAACAGTAACAGTGATTAAATATTCCCAGTAGCAAGAAAGTTTACTGGGTTTTACCTCTTGATAAGGAAGAGGAAATTAATAGAGTGAAGGATGGCGAAGTAGTTGGAAAGCGAAAGGATGGGGTTTCGATTTGCCTTTCCATTTAAAATACAATGCAAAATGCTTCTTTCCAAGGGCGCTTGTCACGGGAGCTTAGAATGAGGCCTCGACAGAGACTGAAGTCTCTGAGGAAGCGATGAAAAAAAATCCACAAGTAATTCAAGAACACAAAGCATTTTACTCAGGAGTAAAAATTCTGAGGGTTCTGAAAGAAATAAATTATAAAATAATTGGGATAATAGGAAATAGAGTCACATTTCTTCACTCTGGTGAGATATGATACACACGAGGACTACAATGCTAACTTCTTTAAAGAGAAGATGTATAAAATAAGCTATGGATATTAGCATATTACATTAATATCACTGAATGCATACTGCAGAATTATCTCTGTCCAGCACAGATAACTCTACATGCACTTGTTGTTTAAACATTTGAGAAAAGAGTTTTTCCCTGTTAGATCTGAAGGTCATTTGTATTCCCTTCTTCCTCAGAAAAGTACGAAAAATACAAAATCCAAGACTAAGTTGCTGCTTCTCTGCAATATTGATAGATGGATTTCCAAATAAGATTTCTAGATTTGAATGTATTTAAATGTATGATTTTGGCAACTTGTATACATGAACAAGAAAATGTATCTAGTAATATCTGTGTATGTGCTAAAGGTATGTTTCTGTAACGTATATTATGTAGGAACAAATTGAAGAGGTGATTTCACAAACTCTTGAAAAATTACGTTATTTTTGTCATGTGAAGAGATTTTTGAATGCATGAGTGTCCAGAAAAGAAGCTGCCAACAACAAAAAATAACCTCAGTGAAAACAGCTTCTCTGTACATTATGAACCACTCCAGTGGGAACAAGCACATGAGTTAATTTAATCAACACGTGAACTGTTTGCAGATTTGGACTAATTTTCTCTGAACTTACCATGAAAGACATTTGCAAAAGATTGCACACTCACAGATAGAGACAGGGATGAAGCTCCACTGTCTATTTGGCCAGGTGGCCTAATCCTGGAGAGAAGGTGCATGCCTTGTCTGAAGAGTTATTGAAGTTTGGGAGGCTAGCCAAGAAAAATGTTTGTGAGGAGGTGGTTTGGCTTACTGTGAAATCTTCTAAAAAATTTGTGGCATAATGAGGGTCGTGTCAGTGGTGGCAGGGACCTGATGGGTAGTTGTCCACTGGCCCTTTTGAAAAAGGCTAGAGGTGGTTGGTCTATGGCCTCCTCATCTCCAGGAGCAGAGGGAGCGACGGTGTTTGTCCTGTTTGCTCACACGAGGCAGACACTGGGACTGTGTTGTGCTTGTTGCAGGGATGGTACAGACTGTGTGTGATCTGTGTTGAATTAAGTTTATAGAAGGGAGTCCACAATGAAGTGCCAAAGTAGCAGGACACTGAACTCAACGATGTGGTTCACATGACACCTGCATTCTCCTTATTAATGCCAATGGTTAATGAAATGCAGAGAAGACATAATTCCATTCTGCTGTTAGTGCTTATCCCATATGAGCCTCGGAAGCTGCTTTTCTCCATTGTTCTTCTATGCTTTGGCATAATTGAGTTTTATAATTGTCGATATTAATGTTTTCTTGTCCTCCCTGGCCTCTACCATCCCCAATGGACGTTTTCTGGGGCTTAGCATGACAGCCAAATATATTAGTTATGTGGTTTATCCTACCTACCTTCTTGATTAAAATCTGTTGATTAAAAGTCTTTAATAAAGAGGGAAAATGTGGTTGCTCTCTCCCTTCCCTACGGGAGGAAGGACATTTACTAAACACACTGTCAGAAACACCAGCTTTCCATGGCTTGTCCAACCACCGAGAACCACAAGACTTTTGCAAACGTTTCCTCATGAGAATGAATTAAAGGATCTGCAGAATGAACTAGTTGCCTTATTTCTTAACAAGAAATTAAGAGAAAGCGCTGGATGGGAGGGTGGAGGCAGCTGGGCAGCAGCAGGGAGGGGAGATGCATTTCTGCACCAAACAAGACACCAAACAGGCCTTTTTTTGCTGCTGGATTGTGAAATTCTTTAAACCCCAGTGGTCATGGTATCTTCAGTGAGGCTGGGAGCGACAGCTAGCAGAGAGGAAAAAGATGTTTGAATCAGGCCCTGAACCCAGCATTAAAACGTTAAACGCTTTGTGGATGGGCTGCTTAACCCTTTCTTTACATCCAGCCTGGGCTCTGACTCACAGAGACATGTCATCTACCCACCTGCAAAGGCCATGAGTGTCCTGAGGCTGCCCCTGACCCGCTGGTCTCCCCTGGATGCTGAAGACTTTGGAAGAACCAGTGTAAGAACCAGGTCTAACCTGCTCCAGGAACAATAAGCCTGTAGAGATGTGACAGCTTCGCTACATCATCAACCAGCGGCCAAGGTTCATTATATCCTGTAGACAGACAGGGCAGAAATCCGGTCATAATAAAACTCTACTACTAAGATAAGGAGATATTTTAGCCTGAGGCTCCTACTTGGTTTCTTTTCACTTCATCAAATAATAACAGAAAATAATCCATCAGTATTAAGTATTTAAAAATCAAATGTGGAAAGGAGAATATTTTTGTTCATGGTCGTTTTCAGGTTTATATTTCCCTTCACAAGATTCTGGAAACTGATACTGGTTAAATGTTATTCTTGTAATGAAAATTCATCCTTTAAAATGAAGCTTTGATCAGCAGCTATTTTTCTCCAAGGCAGACGGCAGCCTCATGAAGATTCATCTCGGCCTGATGCACAGAAACAGCACAGGGCTGGAGTAGAGTTTTCCAACTGTAATGCTGAGAATTTTCTCATTTATTATCTGTCATGCATTTTTTTTTCTCTATTGTTATTACTGCTGATTGCAAAGACTTTTAATGCCTTCTTTGTAATCAGCACTCTCTCCTCCTTATTTATTCATTAATGCCACAGCCCATATTTGTGATCTCAAAATTGTTCCCATGGTGACAAATGGAAAATGTCATAAAAACTTGATTCTAACGTAACTGCACGGACAGGGCAGGAACTCTGGGAAAGTGCAAATGGAATAGCTGCTGGTTACCCACAAACACCCTAATAACCAGTAATGAAGGCAAAGGAAATGTAGGCAATTCAAGAGGTATCCTGAATAATGAATTGTAATTTTTAATCTTTCCAAACGTGGTGATGCTTTCTTTTCATGGGGAGAAAACGTGTGCTGTAATTCTGGTGCAAAAATATTACCTAGAGGTTGTGAGATGCAAAGATTTCCATCCAGACCCATGCCCTGTGCTTTAGGAGGTAACTGTTTAGTGGAGTTATACTCCATACATAGCACCAAAATACAACTTACCTCCTTTATTACCACTCCTTTATCGATCGCGGGCCTCTCCGCAGCTCCCCGGACCCAAACCAGACAGAGCCCTCTCAAGCAGGTACAGGCTCCACCTCGGTGCACCTCCCTGGGCTGCAGTTACAAAGTCTTCTACATGACTGAAATGGAAACTAAAAGGTGAGCTGAAGCTAATTAAAAGACATTGATCTGCTCGAAAAATCCTTGGGATGAAAATTGTAAAATTTTAAATGAAAATTGATTTTATGGTGGGTTTTTTCTTTCTCACAGAAAAATCAGTAAAAGAGGGTTTTTAAATAGCTTTATGAGTGTGTAGGCAATGGGATTGTTTTTACAAAAATCAGAAACCAAACAAAAAACCCTAGAAAGATCTTTATGTTCAGGACAGCAGAAAAACACAAGCTGCAGCACATGAAAATTTTTCAGATCCGGCACTTTTTTGGCACTGTCGCTCTCCTGAGCCCCAGCTTTCAAAACCCACCTCTGCTCCCAAGTCTGCTGCTCCCATGTCAAAGTTGCCACTATGCACAATCTTATAATTCCCTAAAAGATATATAAAAATACAATCAGTATATTCCAATATATTCATGCTTGGGTATTATTCACTGCTTTTGCAATAGGTTTTTTTTCTCCTTTCCCGTTTCCCAGGAGAACATGCTCTCAACTGCACAGTGATGAGACAGTGGGTTTCCTTCCCGTTTAAAGATGCAGGATCTAATCCTTTCCAGTGAACGTTGTGACTCGTTCAGGGATTCAGTTTAGTCATGTCAAGCTCCAAAAGGGATGTTACAAACACAACTACATGGCCAAAGGGTGATATTCTATGGGTACTCTCTATGAAGAAACGTGACTCAGTGGGCACAGAAAAAGGCACTATTGATGGCCAAAGCAACACCTCCAGATGGCACTTTTAAAATATTAAATAGCGAAGACAAGCTTTGTGCCTTCGCCTCAAGAACTGAACTACTAATTCATTGCTACTGAGGAAATATGTTGAGTTACCCATGGCTGAAAAATGTAATGGGGAGTGTTCTGCATGGAGAAATCACTCAGGGGTGGGGCATTTTCCTTTTAAATGTCATCGTCTTTGATTTTTTCCCCCCTACGCATTAATGGCGGCTTCCAGCAATTAATTTTGGAGCATTCACTGTGTATCCTTCAGAAATCAGCAGCTATTGATTGGCAAAACGCTGACTGTTGACACCCTACCTCGCAGTTTGCGCCTCCCTCAGCTGTGTTTGAACAGTTGATACCTCATCTCTTGGCAGCAGGTGCCCAGATGCTCCTCCACCAAGGCCAGCAAAGGGGACAGGCTGGAGAGACCCCAGGAGAGCCCAAGACCTTTTTAAGGCAAGTTCAATCCCAAAGTAACCATAACTCAGGAATGCAGCATCTGGACACAGTTACATCCCCAGTCTTCTTCATCAAACCCTTCTGATCTTAGGTACTTACCTCACAGAGTATCCCTGTAGTATTCATTCTAATCAGAGAGAAATTACTTTCAAAACTGGTATATTTCCTCATTTCATAATCAAAATTACTCAGTATGAAGCACCATACGTTTTTACTGGAACTCCTCCTTTCCCAGTGGAAATTCCAGCATCTTCCTTGTGGGCCACAACTTCCACTCAGCAGCAACGCTGATATAAAATCTCTATTATTTTCCATAGACAGAATGGAGCTTCAAAAATGTTCTATTCCTACAACTTTCCCTAATATATTCTTTTGTAGGTGGTGCTTTGTGTTTATGAAGCATCGGATAAAGTGTATAAATGTTAAATTCAATGAGTTCTGCATAATGAAGTGCTACAAACAGGAACAGAACACGGTATCTCCAATGTTCTTCATGTTCTTTTGGGAAAGCCCAAAGAGACCCAGGAGCACAGTGCACCTTTCAGATATGGTGGAGATAGTCAAGCTGTGCTGAGTTCCTCTGAAGGAAGCCTGGGAAGGAAATATTGGTACTGCTTCAGAAAGCAGAGTTATACTCACAAAGACCATGGAAAACTTGCCCGTTTATGGTTCTTCCAAAATAGTCTTTCTACAAGCCCCAATACAGGGAGACAGCCTGGGAAGCTGGATTAGATCTCTTTGTCCTTTCTCCCTCACTGTCCATCAGCTGGTAGAAAATTTAATAGCGGCCAATTAATTACCTTTTTGATAACGATTTTCCACCTGAAGCTGTACTCCCCTCATGAGTCTCACTTCTCAGACTATCGGCTTTCATCGTGCTGTAGATGTCCCTGGTCCATTCAGCATCTGGGAGAGGACTGGCTCTGCCTCAAATTGCAGAGGCATAATTTAAGAATAAGACTCCTGGTTCACCTAGGATATTCCCAGAGACCTTTTTCGCTCATGTAAAAGAGCCCATAGCACGTGGTCTGGTCCCTCCATCAGTTCAGCTTGACTTTTCCACTCCCACCCAGGCATGTCCTGTGCTGGTTCCCAAGGACAAGTCGTGCAGTTGGTTCATGCTCCCCAGTGCCTACCACGCTTGAGGAGCAGCCCTGCCCTCCCTCCCTTCTCCAGTAATTGCTCCCTCCCCTGAAGTTCCTCCGTCACATTAATTTCTCTCAGGAAAACACCAAAAAAAAAAAATGTGTAAGCAATTTTATGTCCTTAGGAATTTTCAGTTCATCATTCCACTGCTGTGCCCTGACCTCGCAGAAAGCCCTCATTAGTCTGTCTTGCTCCTCTTCTCTCCCCCGTCTTGGGACAGGATGGCTGGCACTGTCTTTGCATGCTAATTGCCAAAACACGAGGCAGTTAAATATTCATTTTGCATTTATGATAACCAGGTCTTTCTAAAAGATCAGAAAGTTGAAATACACTTTATTTTGGTCCATGCAGTTACCTGGCACCTGAAAAGCAGCTGGTAATTAACATCTCGAATGAGCCAGTGTCTTGCCAGGGTCACTCCTCAGCTTTGGGTGGGACCATTCCATGCTGCAGTTCATGATGATGAAGTTCTGCACCTTTTAAATTCATTGTTGTTAAAATATTTTTGCTGCGATAATAGTCACCACCACTGGCCAACTGTCAATAAAGACTGTTTGCTCTCTGAATTACTCCTCCTTTAAGAAAGATATCAGTATGCTTCATCTATTCTGCAATAGCTATGTCACAACGTTTTTGCAGTGGAGAAAAAATAAATAAAGTGTAGGAATATCCATTTGTTCCATGGTAAAAAAATAAAAAAAAAAAACAGAAAGTAAGAAATGAATATAGCTGCTAAATTCTGACATGGATTTAGACAAAACCTCTTCTTCACAATCCCATTTCTGTGTTCCCTCAGCAAAGCATTATACAGCACCAATCTAGACAGGATGATATCACAGGACACTTTAGAGCAGGAGAAGAAGCTCACTGAAGTGCTGAAGAGGACCTCATGGCTTTGGGCAGCTATTAAAGTTTGTAAATTAATCTGTAATTCTCCAGAGGCTGTCAGCGCTTACAAGAAAGTTTGGCGTTAAGTGGCTTCCTTTTTTCTCCTGCCATTCCTTACTCGAGACTTTTTGCAATAATCCCTGGCAACTTACATGAGTGAAAATGAGATTTGGTTTTAATTTTCATTATCCTAACAGACTCTTTAGCTCCCATCCAATAGGACCATATGCGCTCACACAATGTTATGGGGGGAAAAAAAAGGGAAATGGAAAAAATGCTGAAGCATTACTAACAGAGCAAATCTGATACTTGCAGATGATGACAGGAGACTGGTCCTCATCCTGTCACAGTTGACCTTGCTATTGTCCCACTTCCTCACTTTCCATACTGTTCCACTTGCCGTTTGTCAGATGAGTTTATCTGGGCTTTGGCAGGCAACAAACTGGAAGTCAAACAAAACTGCAAAACCAGTGGCAGCTGAAGCCGTGACCAGGGCTGTCTGAACCCATCTGCTGGAAACTTCGAGCCCACCAAATACTGTGATCATGTGGAGGAGACCTTCTTGCCGCATCTATGCTGCACCTGGGTTCCTTTCTTCAATCTACTTATTAAAATAATGCCTTGGAGGATTAATTGGCCTACGTACCCACCAGCTTAAGGCAGCTGGTCCTAGTTCTTACTATACAATACACAAATGAGCCAAGTCCTATATTGTCCAGATTTTGTTTTATGTCCAGTTTCTGAATCCCTTAACGTTGCCTCTGACTGTAGAAAATAATTGACCAGCTGTTCTTCCATCAGATGTGGCAGCACAGGCTGCAACAAAAACAACAAAACTATTTAGGAATATGAAAGATGGCAGTTAGCATAGAGAAATCATTAAACCCTCTCTTTCCATTATGACATGCATCCCAGAGTTTATACTGGATTAAGTATCGTGGTAACAGCACTGTTGATTCTTCTTGGGGAAATGCGAGTTCTCATCGTCTGAAGAGGAGCCGCTGATACTGGACGAAATGCTTTCTTCAATAAGATGTCAGGAGATGGCCAGGGAGGTGTTGCCATGAGCCATTTCTAGGATTTCTGGGATAGACCACACTACCAGTATGGATTTATAGCACATCAGAGACCGCTGTAAAGCAAAACAAAATATAGCACAATCAGATGGAAATATGATGGGAGTACGGTAAAGCAAGCATAGCAAAATGAACTTCTACACTCTTAAATACCACACATACCAGTTTAATAACGCATTCCTACCCTTTTTTACATATCATCAAATCTAGGTCTTATTTGGTCTCCAAGTCTTCCTCTTCTCTCATTCACAGAGATGAAAGTATGTTGACTTCAGGGGATGTACTTGCTGCTGTGAATGGGGAAGCAAGACCCTGTTTGAGATTTTCAAAGACAATCTGGCCACTAAAAACAGGTGGAAAAGTAGTTTTTAATGGAACACATCAGATGAGAGCCTAGCTGGAGTAAATGGCCTTAAATCCATCGGCTGCAGTACAATCTACAGTGACTTGAGTGATGACACTGACTTGAGCACCGACAGAGATTATAAACTGGAAATTTTGAGAAACAGGTACTTTAGAAAAAGGGGAACAAGAAGTGCAGGATTTATCTACATCACTGCACCCACATTATTTTGTCTTTAGTGTACATCTTGGGGATGAGTCAGTGACAGAAGACAACATCTAAGTCCCGAACATGGAGAGAGAGGTGCTGGTCATCCCACCTGACTTTGTTTTCTTCACCCTTTTAGTTTTTCTGTTGTTTCTAAAATGTTAGCTTTTGCAGAAGAAATAAAATGGGCAAAATTAAAACTTTGAATTATGTATTAATACTTTGCATAAAAAGGTGTTAAAACTCAGCAGAGTTTTGTTTTATGGTTGGGGAGATTTTTAGGAGTGCGGCTTGTCTCTAAACGGCAAATCTGACCCCCTTCTAGATGGGTGGCACCACAAACACAAGATCTTTCCTCAAAGATCCCCATGGAGCCCACCTGGAAGTGGAAGCCCAGGTTTCTGCTGCCTGCAGGCAGCGAAAAAATGGCATGAGTCTTGGGAAGGCCTCCTGTCCCCCACACTTTATTCTTACAATCCAGGAGAGAATTACAGATCAAAGGAAAGCAAACACAGCTTTGTCTAATCTTGATGCTTTTCTAACTCTATCAGCTTCTGCCAAGCTCCTCAGGATTCTTGTTTGCCATGGGAGTTCAAGGTCTAAATATCTTTCTGAGGAGCAGGGCTTAATCTTTTTATTCTACAGGAAGGACAGTGCTCACCACCATAACTTTTCTCCAAACATTTTTGCTGCCAAAGCTGCGAAACCTCCAGGGTGAGAACCCTTCTGGGGGTGGATGGGGGCTGTTCTCTGACTCATCTGCAGAGCAAGTGGTCCTCAGCGGTGATTCACCCCCTCCCAAGGGACCTGTCTAAGGTAGATGGAAGGACATTCTTTCCCTAGAAACACTTTTCTCGTTGAGTGTAGTGGGGAACTACTTTTAAACGATGTGCCTTAAATAAAGTCCAGTGATATGAATACCACTATTTGCTTTCAAAAAATTTAGAATACATGGATACTTACACCCTGGCCTTCCTGGAGCTGGACAGGGATGCAGGACCCTGCTTCCTCTTGAGGAAATAAGACAAAGCTGCAAAGGCTTTCTCTTATAGCAAGGACACAATGTTGTACCTTCTCGTTTGTCCAGGATCTGCCACCACTGGTGACCTCCTCACGTACATGGCGAGAGGGAAGTCAGAGAAGCCCTTGCAATCTTCAAGGGTGAAAAAATTCCATAAAGAGGATGCTGTACCATGTACCCAAAGTGTCTGCTGCATGGTGTTGAAAGTCATGGTGGAGAACGTGTGATGGAAAGGGGAGAAACAAATGTATGACACAAACCTGTGGACTCATTTGCTTTGTTCCAGGCAGTGATCTGAAAAAAACCCTCCGACAACCCAGGAGACCCCAAGGCTCTCTTTGTCAGCTGTCTTCAGCAAGCTGGCACTTCCATCACCACATCTGGTCGGACAGCCCCGCTAAGAAGCGATGGGGAATTGCCAGAACGAGTTGCTCTGCAACAATTCTCTGGAAGCAGCTTCCCTGTGCCCCCGCCGTACGGACAACTCCCGGCTGGAATAAATTTGCTTTGCTCCAAGCAATTAGTGTGCTCGCTACCTGAACGAGCTGCCAGGGGATGTACCCCAGAAAGCTGCACGCTAGAGCCTCTGCTGTCCGCCAACGAGCTCCACACAATGCTGGCAGTGACACCAGACTATATATATGTCACTCTTTACTGACTTTAGTTAACGGCCAAGCAAGCAAAACCACGCCTATCAGTTACTTATTACAGGAGACAAATAGCCCAGTATTTCTGGGGGTCTCCACACAGCACGTGCCCAGTACAGGTATATTTATAGCAAAAAAAAAAAAAAAGGGCTATTCCTGTGCTGAAGTGCTTTCGGGCCCAATAGATATGACAGAAGCTGGGAGAAAAGAAGAATTATTACACCCATTTTTCCCTTTTAGAGCCGAGGACTAAATAGACTAAATAACATGCCAGGCAGTCAGCAACAAAGCGCAAATCCTTCTGTCATTTACAGGCCCAAAATGGGATGCTGCCAGGATCTTTGAAACCAGTCCATTTTCGGGCTGTGAATCGCTGTTTATTCCAAGCACACTTTTTTTTTTTTTTGCTTGGTATTTCTTTTCTCTGAGACTTTGGAAAGCAGACCTCGGAAAGTGCCCCGTCAGCACTGGGATAATGAAGGTCACTTCTTTTGCTGACTCCTGTTGAAGGGGTCCCTGGGCACCGTTTCACTTACAGGCAGTTCAGTGAGCAGACACGCTTTCCTTTTCCCCCTTTTCTTTGGGTTTCTTTTTTTTTTTTTTTTTTTCCCCTTTCTTTTTGCAGCGTTTCATAGTCCAAAGCACCTGATTAATTCAGTCCTCTCTACATAGCTCTCAGGCAGCTGTATGATTAGCCTCTGAATGTATTTTAAGCTGATGTGTGCTGAACTGCTGTGATCTTCCATAAATTCTTTTATTACAATGGGAAGCAACTACCCATTTAATAAGGACACTCTCCATTAGTTCTATGATCTCACAATACCGCTTTTTTTTTTCCGGGAAAAAAAGATGCACTTTTCACCTTGGAATTCTAATAATGGAATTCTTTTTGCTTTTCCCACCCTTTGTGTAGAGGCTGTTTCACTGTAATAGATGAGACATGATATGGTTTATCTAACCCACAAGTACTGACCCATCACCAGATAGTTCAAGAGAGGAGACGCTCCTTCATGTCAGAGTGGACACCTAAACCAGGCAGAAAGGGGAACTGAGGAAGATCAGAGCAAGAGTGCAGCCAGGTTAACGTGTTCCAGAAAGACCCAAATCAATGAGGGGAGGCAACGGGGAGGGAGTTATTTTAATTTCTCCCCTCTCCTCTACAAAACATTGCTGCTTGAGCTCCCTGCTTTGCAGAGGTCTCTGCAAGCTGGACCTTTCCAGTTGGCTGTGAACATCTTTGTGATGGGGCTTAATTACAACCCAAACCACTGGCCACGCTCGCAGCTCAGTGCAAGGCCATGATCCAGGACCAAAGCTGGGTGAATCACTCATTTCCAGGCTTAAAGAAAAGCACATGGTAAAGAATGTGAAAATTCTCAAAAGTCCTGAAAAGCAATGCACCTTCAGTCCCATAAATGTTGCAAGAAAACCTTGAGAGAGCTGATGAGTCAGCTGAAACTTGGCTTTGGGCTGCAGCATCTCCCACGAGAATGGAATTTGCTGAAAGACCATTAAGAAAGACAAGAAAAGAACACAGCTTACAACAAAGCCTTCAAACAAGGATGAATGTGTTTATCAGTGGTCAGTGATGAACCTTTGATGTGCCTTGGAGGAGGAGAGACCTCATGCATAAAACATACTCACTGTACAGGGCCCTGATATGGAGCCATCATTAATACGATGCATTTTGCATTTGTATCAAGGCACAACAAACCTGTCCGTGTTTATTCCAAAATACAAAAATAATCTTGCATCTAAGTCTCCGGGACTACCCTGCTCACAGCCTCCCTCACACAGACACCATTTGATGGGGGGAAATAAAGGGATTCAAGAAAGATATAAAGTATTCATAAAGTGCATGTAGAAAAACAAGGAGTAAAAATATGACAGATTTTGTACCTGGGAGAGGCACAGGTTTAGATTTATAAAAGGCTTATGCAGAATTTGTTACATGTTAGTGTTGCTAGACCTAAGTCCCATTTGCATTGTGCTGGGCTCGTACGAACGCAGGTGAAGGCGGAGATGACCTGAGAAGCCCATGTTATGACAAGGTAAAAAATACAAATAAATAAGTAAAGTAGACCCTGGTGATGTTCCAGAATTAATCTGCAAATTGGAACTCTATCCTCCAGAAACAGTCTTTCCACGATTTGGGGGTTCCTTGCTTTTGAGCCTGATTGTCTTTCTTGATCTTTTCTGGAGACCTGGATAGACCTTTGCTTCAACGTGAATCCAAAACAGCAGTCTACCACCCAACCAGCACAGATTATGCCAAAACATCACCATCCTCAATGATTTTTTTTCTCTGTTTTAGGGGAATTGAAAAAAAAAACCCAGCTCCTAAGCTCTGGAGTTGTATTAACAAACTGGCCAGGCAGTAGGTCATGGTTTGGATGAGCAGTCACTGCAGAGTCCTCTCTGCACTCTTGACTAGTTGGCCTGCATGGTTGCTTGTGTTGTATACCATTAACATGCCCAACTGATAGCTTTTCTGCTTTGGACAGTTTTTTGTCCAAAATAATGCTTCACCAGCCCTCTGGCTGGCAACTGGGAACAGGAAAAAAAGATCAGGGAGCTGATTTCTTCAGTGATTTCTCATAGGACTTTGCACTTCAGGCTTCCATGGGATCCAATACTTCCAAGTGTCTGACCCAAGAGTTGACTCCCAGGAGTTCAAAGTGCCCTTCTGTAGATAATACAGGTTATCATCAGGATCCGTGAAGGGAAAATAGTGTGTGCACACTCCAGGTCTGCACTGGTTTTCCAGCTCCCTTCCAGATGCAATTGGGATTTGCCCTTTTGACCTTTCTCTTGCAGCTAAAGGTAACTTGGCCATGGTCTGGTGACACGTGGGTCACTGCCATGGCTGAGTATCCTGTGTTAATGCTCCTTTATTTAGTAAAGCTGAGGCAAGAGGCTAAAGAAAGAGGATAATAATCTCCTCAGGTTTCTTGGTATGTACAAAATTTTTATTTCTATTCTTAACTGAGAAGTCTATTTCAAAAGGATGGGCGGTGCGACAGTTTTCTTGATTCCTGTAGATTTATGGGGAGCAGAGAGAGATGGAAATGGGATGGGGTGGAATTAGAGCAGATGTAGGAGGAAGAGTGAGGACATACAGGTTGCTCTGTTGTTCATTTGCTTTTTAGGAGTGTTTTTATTGCCTCTTTCTATGCAAAATAATTGAAGGGGTGTTAGGAATTAAAAAAGCAGAAAGACAGCTATAACAGGCATGCTGAGATCCTGCAAAATATCAGAAAGAAGCAAGACACAAGCACATCCCTCAAGAAATTTAAACTGTTTAAGGTAAAATCCTGGCATTGTCTTTAGCTTGTCCAAGGCCCATCTGTGGGTGTGCTGTTGTCTGTAGCCTAGAAACTCAGCAACCAGAATGAGAGTCCTTGTCAGAAATATTCAGCTTTTGCAAAAGTGGGTTCCCTCTTGCTTTAATAAAAATCATCTATTTTGTCCTAGATAATGCTACTCTGATTTAAGTGAATATCCAGCAAGGGATGCTCTCCAAAAACACTTCAGTAAAGGTGGGGGTTTTCTTTAATTTAAAATCACTCACAATGGAACTGAATCAAGTGAAAGAAAAATTGCCCTAAACTTCCCTGTTTCTTTAAGAAAGTTGTCGGTCCTACTAAAATGCATCGTTTAGCCCTTCAAGAAAGGCCTGTGCCCTTTCCAATGAAATAGTAATTTTAAAGTGCTGACACTTCTGCTTATTTCAGGATATTCCCCTAAAAATACTGTTTGAGCATTTTAAAATGTTCCACTAGAATCTCATATTTCCCAAAATGATATTTACAGTATAGTGATTTCTTTGTGCTTGGAAGAATTACTCTTGATTTATTCTGATTGATTCTGATTCTGCTTTACATCTCATAATGTAAGAAATTGGTCTTTATTATTGGTAATTCTCCTGACAGCGTTGAGCTGATTCTCATTGCTGTTAACAGCCCAAAGTGTAACATGTTAATGGTCCACAGCTTTGCCTTGGGAAGGCAGACTAACGAACCGGTTGTTTATGGCTGGTAATGATTGATTTGTCAGTGATTATATTGCTTAATTCAACAGCGGCATGAATCAAAGATGACACTTTCTTTCTTTTTAGGCTGTCACTTGGGCTTTAGTGCTCTTCATGGTAATGGCTGTTGAAGGGTGTTGGCCTTTCTCCACGTTTCCTTCTTACAGCGCTGCCATAAACTATTTTTTTACTGTGTGTGGCTGTGAACATAAACAGCTGATGATTGAATTGTGCAGAGGAGGAAAAGACCCCACATATTGACCTTGCCATGATAGCCAGCTTGGCCACAGCGCTACTTGTTCTTGGAGCTTGGCCACAGGGTCGGGTTCAACATGAGGCCGTGTGTCAGCGGAGCCGGAATAGCTGTCCATATGGGTGTGCATCTCGGCAGCGACAAATGGGATAATTCAACCTCACTCAGGCTGCAGAAAAGTGGGTTTAAACCAGTCCAATTACTCCACGCTGAAAGGCGCACCCGTGAGCAGCTCTTAAGGCTCCGCTGATATGTGCCAATCTATTTAACCTCAACAATTCAACCAGGCTTCTTAGCAGTTCTGTCAAAGTTGCTTTACACAACTTTGGCGGCACAAAGGAGCAATAAAAGAGGTATAGATCATGGCTTTATGCAGTTTCAGTCACTTTAAGGATCATTTAAATGCTCGTGGAGCTATAAAGGGATCTCAGTGTAGCATCATGCTGGGTCCTGCACTTGGGTCACACCAACCCCATGGACACTCCAGGCTGGGGAAGAGTGGCTGGAGCTGTCCAGTAGAAAAGGACCTGGGGATGTTGGTTGGCAGCGGCTGAACATGAGCCAACAGAGTGCCCAGGTGGCCAAGAAGGCCGCCAGCATCCTGGCCTGTATCAGGAACAGTGTGGCCAGCAGGACTGCAGCAGTGATTGTCCCCCTGTACTTGGCACTGGTGAGGCCCCACCTCGAGGGCTGTGTCCAGTTTTGGGCCCCTTACCACAAAAACCACATTGAGGGGCTGGAGCGGGTCCAGAGAAGGGCAACGGAGCTGGTGAGGGGTCTGGAGCCCAGGTCTTGTGAGGATGGAGCTGGGGGTGTTCCCTCAGCCAAAACAAAACCGGTGGTTTTGGCACCCCAGACAGAGCGACTACCAGGAGCCTTTCAGATCTGTTCACATCCCCCCATCACCCTCACGGAGGGTACGGACAAAGTTAAAAGAAGAGGACAGACACAGAGTTTGAAAATTTTGCTTCACTGTTTTCAAAGGGCTTTGCCTTCTGGACAGTATTACCCAGGTCTCACGACCAAGTGTCATTAATTCTCCTCCACATGACTGTAGGCAAAGTGAAAAGGCTTATTCACCTCTTCGACACACAAAGAAAAAAGCCATTTATCTCTGATGCAGGTATAAAAAAGACATTGCCACCTACGCATCATCAAAATCTGATGTTCAAGTGTTTTTAGAAAATTTCTTTGCTGAAGTCTACAAAAAAAGCTTTTTCCCAGTACTGAACAAGCCCAGCTCTATAGCTGGAAATTCTCTTCACCAAAATAGAGACCACAGTGCTACCATTTCAGCTAGCCAGATTCAGCGATTCTGTTCTCTGCTGTCTCTAGACGTATAATTGCAAGATGATTAATAGCACAGTAAAGAAACATTCTTCATTCCCAGGGTAGCATAACCACTCATACTTCAAACACACAAAACCGACAGAAAATAAAACCCCTTTGGCTGCTGTTACTTCACAGACCAATTTAACTGAAACGTTCATGAATTAACCAGGACAGAATTGCTTTGGAGACAGCCTGTTTGTGGAAGAAAACTTCTTTCAGGCTCTTTTTGCCAAAGAGCCTCCTGTGCCTACTTCACAAACTTTCAGATTTGATGCCCCGCAGGATATTTTCAGAAAAAAGATATTTTTTTAAAGCAAACTTTCTGCAATGATACCAGCTTGACCAGTGCTAACTGTCTGATAACATGACATCACTAGTGAAATCACTGTTTTCTGAATAAATATACATCTAGGAGTGAAATACTACATTTTCCCACCTGTTGCTCTGTTCTTGTTTCAGCAACACGTGCCTTAGAAAACAAGGTTACATATTTACAGGCCTCAGAGGCATCTAATGAGTTTACACTTCTCTCCGACCTGTTTCCCAAAGGAATATAACTAACTAAACAACATGAAATCCCAGCATATTCTTAAAATTGGAGACATGTCGGTTGGGTAAATATATATATTCCTTTGTTTTAAAGAGAAATGAGAGAGCTTACAGGTCTGGGCGCAAATACTTGAATATCAAAATCAACTAGTTTTGTTTTGTTTTTTTTTAAAAAGTGTAATTATAATGGAGATTCTGGGAATTACAAGGGGATGGGATACATGCTGGGATACAAAGGGATGAAATGTCACGGTCAAACCAGCAATTAGTGATTTTTCTTTCCTGAACATAATTCAGATTGCTTCAGTTGGGAGAACTGGCAGCAGGAATTCAATTTCCAAGTTGATTAATAAAAGTTATTAGGAGGGAGGAGGGAAACCAACACCTCTTTCTCCCAGATGTGCATTTTGGATTGGTACCTCAGAGGGTTTGGAGAGGGAGAGTGTTCAGGTGTTTCTTTAACGAGCTGCAAGCAAGGGCGCAGGATGTGCAGGCTGGGAATGCCAGGAGGAAAAAAATGCTACTAGACATGTGCAATGGCAAAGTCCCATCTCGTTTTCTGCTTCACTTTCAGCTGCATTTGCTTTGTGGTGACATGGCCTAGAGCAACTTTTTAAAATCCTCCGCTGTTCTCTCCCCCAGCCCGACCCCAGCTCCTGCAGTACTGCGGCTCGGCTCAGGTTTTGCAGTGAAGGGAGTAATTAACCCTGCCATACACAGCCGTACCAAATGAAAAAGGGTTTTCAAGGCCAGCCCTGAGCTGGGACTTCTCAAAATTAGCATCCCGCTTCGGGTCACCTTGAATTGCTTATAGCTGCATTTGTACCAACTTCGGTCTGAGGCAGCAATAAGTGTGTGTCCGATTTTAGCCATTTTCACTCCAGAGAAGCCCACCTACAGAAAATCCCACCCTTCTGTGCTTGAAAGGCAAAGGGGGGAAGGCAGGAGTGTGCTGAAAGTCAACGGGGTGAGGCTGCGGCAGAGCAGAAGGACAAAGAGCGAGAAAATCAAATACAGGGTATTGGAGATGCGGGAACCAGAGGGACCAGCAGGAGAGGAGGAAAGCTGGGGAGCGAGATGGGGAGACATGAGGCAGAAAATCAGCAGGAAGGCAACCCAGGAAGAGAAAAACCAGGAGCAGAGCACGTGTGTTCTGGGCAGTGACTGCACAACGCATTATCCAAGGCATGAAAATTGTCCAGGCAGAAATATACATCAAACCCAAAGGAGAGAAACAAGGAATGACTGAAGGATCTGCCCTGCTGCTGTTTTAAAGAATTGTGAGGCAAAAGGATGAAGCCCAGTTCACATGGCAATGGTAGATTGGATCTATGATGCTTCTCATTACTGTCAGGCCCTGGGAGCACTAATACGCTTTAATGGCACCTCATCAGCTACTACCATGGCCATGCCCAATCATGGACCACGGTGCTCCAGACCTTGGCCTGCAGGTTGACCTCCCAGCTTGACTTTGGAGACCTTCCCCATCACCACTTGGTTAAACCTCACTCATTACCTCATCTTTACCTTCCTCACAAGCTAACAGGGTCTACAAGCCTGGAAAACAGGAAACAGTGGAAAATAAAACATATACCCACTTCTCCTGGAGTTAAGCACCAAAACCAACCCTCTCTCAAAAATCACAGCAGATGGCATATGCTTCCGTTACCCATGATCAAATAAACAAAGCATTTACCTTGGATCTGAAGGCTGTTGGGGGTTTTAAACCTTTTGGCTACAAAGTCTCTTCATCCTTCCAGTTAAACCTCCTCTTGTTTGCAGTCCAAGGTTCTCTAAAAGACGTCTTCTAGCTAAATCAGCTAAAGTGTGTGCAGTAGAAATCTCCGGGGGCTGCAGGAGGCCAGAAGCGAGGAGAATAGGTGATCTGTGTTAAGAAACATCCTTCTAAGCTGTGCCTTTGCTTCAGAGCAGCTCTGCAGAACTGGTTTCTATTAAGCTGAGGTCTGGAAGCTTGCCTGGATGGAAACTCTCCTCCGCGTCTCAGTGAGCAACACCACAAAATAGCAAAACCGAAATAAACTTTTGCAGGTATCCATTTCACCCTCTCCTTCTCCAGCAGAACCTGTGAAAAGACAGCAAAACAGAAATCCTAAATTCGTGAAGTTCAAGGACAGAGGACAAGCTCCACTCATGCCCCTACAGAATTTGACTCAGGAACCAAACTAAACTGGGACATGATTCACCATTGCCCATGGGTACAAAACTCCCACTTACCAACTCCCTGAGCTCTGTCTCTGAGCACGTAGCTATCTCCGTGGCCAATATGGACACCGTGGCTTTTGGCCATCAATCCACGCACTTAAAATTCATTGAATTCTGCTGTGGAAAGAGGACAGGTAAAACATAGCCTTTGATTTTCAGGCTGTTTCCCTATTTTTCTAGGTCCCTGGAGCCCTCTGCCTTTCTCTACAGCTTTTTGTTGTTGTTTTTTGGGTTGGAGTTTTTTTTTGCATTACTGTTTCTCCAAAAGACATGCTTTATTTATAGAGGACTAAAACAAAAAAAATTGTAACCAATGTGGAAACAAACATTGAAAGGATCACAGAGAGAAACGGCACATGCTCCAGCCTCATCAGTAGGGGTAACACTCCTTTGTTTCTCCTAGTTTACAAAAATAACTCTTTCATCTCTTTGAACACAGCCACTGAACTGAAACTGGTAAAATGTCAAAGGAGGTTGTTTGGGTTTTGGCCCCCAAGACTGTAATGTTTGATGTCTAGAAATAACTTGTTTGTTCCACGGAAGATGAGGTCATCCAGGAAAAGGAAAAGCAAGGACACTGGTGAGGAGGGAAGGTCTGGGGTGCGAGGAAAGTTGGGTAAAGGCTCGGAGTGCGGCCATCCCATTCCCATCCTCCTCAGCTGGAAGATCAATGTAAAATTAATAAACACCAGCATTTATTTACCATTTACTCACCACAGGGGTGGCTTGGTGGCAGGGGGGTGACACAGTCCTGGAGACATGAGACACATGGGGTACACACGTTCCCAAGCCTGGCAAGTGCTTCTTACCCCAGGAGAAAGGTCCATAGCTAAACCCAGCCATCATGGTTTTGGGCAAGGGCTCTGGCTCCCCTCTGGCACCGTCTCCTAGAAGAAGTCTTCTGGATAATTCAAGTACTCCACACGAGTACTCACATCACATCTCACTTTTGAACTGAGTCTTCACCAGAAAAGGTGCCCTCCATCCATGCTCAGATCAGATCCAACTCCTCATCCATTCTAGGTCTGTATCTAGGGTTTGTGGCATCCAAAGCACACTTCATGAACGTCGGCTGGGGTTGAAGGAGCTCTAAGGTCACAAAATTGTGCTTTTTGCTCTTCATTGGCACGTGGGAGCTGAGAGTTTTCTGTGATGTAAAGCACTGGATTCTGGGTTAATCAACGGTTTTAATTCATGTGCATCTGTGTCACTGCATCAGCCCATTTGCTCACATGGGTAATATTTGCTATTACTCTGAAGGCTCCAAGAGCACACCTGGAGGAAGTTTAGATACTGGACAATGAGTAAAAAATCCAGAGTAATGCCTGAACTGCAAAAATTCTGTGGATTTTCTTCTTACCATCAAAGGGAGAGGGATAAAATCTGAGAGCAGACCTCTAGAGCTGTAAAATAGGACAGAATTTGGCTATTAAAATACAAATTACTGCTAAATCCCATGGAAAAAGGGATAAAGCCAGGAACACTAGAACTAGATCTAATCAGCAATATCTAATTAAAACTTATACGTAAGGTTTCAATGGGCATTAGCAACGATTTGAATTCAGCCTGGCATTACCGAGCTTTCATCAGTGTATCCCTGTGCATATGCAGAGACACACATGTATAAAAATGTGCCACGTGTAACTCTGGGCAGAGCAGAGCAAGCACACAAGGATGTTGGATAATTCTGATCCATTGGATTAGCTCAGACAAACGGAGCTTTTGCTTTTGTATCCTTCCATCTAAATAAGATCAAGGCAGGGAGGGGGGCAGGGGAGTGGGAGCAGATTAGACGCACAGTAAAAACGATGCTCAGGGAGGAATGACTCGGACGACAAGCTCTGGGATCAGGACACTTGAAGGTCGGCTCCGTGGTGGGGGTGGTGATGAAAGAACAGCCCCGATGAGGGTGCTTTGAACTTCTGCATACTGGAAGTACCAGAAACCTCTCAAAATCTCTGCTTCCTGTCTCACTGCCACTAATTTTATATAGCTTCACATTTTCAGAGCTACGCACTCGTGCTTTTAACAAAATTCCCATTGTGTTTTATCATTTAAATCTATTAAGTCAAGCTCAAAGCGGTTATCGCATTAGTGCTCCCATGGGGTAGGATGGGGATGGCGCTGAGCGCACGGCAGGAGCGGGCCAGTGGTGGCCAGGGCAAGTCATGGGCTGGGAATGGGAGAAGAAGGGACCAGCCAGAGCTGTGCATTGAGCATGGGCCCTAAACTCTCTACAAAACCAGGGCATCTCAAAGGCGGCATCCAAAATTAGGGGATGGCTTTTTATTTGATCTCTTTGAGTCTCCAGTTTTTTCATGTGCAAAGGAGAGAGAATGTTTGTTTTCTCACCTCTGAGTTTATTCAAAAGCACTTTGATCCTGCAGGGAGTCCTCAAACCCTTCCACCCCCAAGAAATTTTGACCCTTTTCCCATCACGAGCCAGGTTTGGATTCTGCCCAGCAGAGGAACGTTGGAGCCATGGACTGTGCAAACCAAAGCATGGGTGCTGAGTGAGCACCATCACTTCTCTACGCTTCAAAGGCTCCTTGGTGGAGGAGAAAAAGGACAATATGTCCTTCAATACTGTGCCATAATGCATGTCCCTTAAGAGGAATGAATAAACACCCTTAATTCTCCCCCGGCTTTCTGAGGGACTGTGTCTGTAACTTTCATCAATGGTCTTTAAAACAGCTTCTGGGTGGTACCATGCACACACAGAATCAAAGACTCCTACTAACCTAGTCTGTCCTTTGCAAAAATAGCATTTCCTTTATTTTCTGCTCCAGGTGGAACCATCTAACCTGCTCAAAGACCGAGCCCCAAGTCCCTATAGCCACAGCTTTGCTTTTGAAAGGCACAAAACTTCCAGGCACCGGCAGGGAGAGTTATAACTGTTCGCTGCTTCTCCGCAAAAACCCAGCACAGAAAGTGTGAGAGCTCCAAGTCCTATTGATTTTACCAAGTGACTTGAAACAACAATTAACCTTTCTAAGTACGCGTCTTTCTTTAAAATGCATCTCAGTTGCTTTTCAAAGTTTGCTTTTAAAAATTAATGAATCGATGCAATTTTACATCTATTGACCAATTTAAAATGTCAAGGTTGTAGCAGGAAAGAACACTAAGGAGATGCAAATCTCGTTATGCAGGCACATAGCGCTGTTCTGTTGGACACTTGACTCTGAGCACTCAGCTTTCGGCTTCGGTTCCTGTCTTTTTAGATTCTATCTCCTTTAATTCTTTAGTGAACGTAGTGGATGTCATATGCACTTATAACACCTTGGAAAACATCCTGGTCTTATTCAGCAGCCTGTGTACTTATGTGCATCTCCAGTTATGAAGGGGAAATCTGTCACACACAGCATTTATTATTTAAATAAGGGCTCGGCACTCCGCTTTCATTCAGGGATGCAAGTACAGCTATTTAGGGCTGAGATCTACAGGTTCCTCAGCAAACTCAAAGTCCTACCAGGATTCAGTCCTTACTTAGATCTCCATCTTGAAGCAGCTTTTTTATTCCCTAACCACTCATTAACGGCGTACCAGAGATTTCTTGCACCTTTTCTTCTTCAGTATCTACAAGACAGGCACTTTACAGAGAGAAGATAAAACACTACTCACCCCAAAGACACTGCCATATCTGAGCATAAGAGAAAGGATAGAACCGACACAATATATTCATGTCAATTTTAACTGGTTTGGGTTTTTTTTTCCCCCATAACAACATGTAGTTTCTGTCTACAGGAGTCTCCTTTGCTGAGGCTGCCAAACAGCCAGCGCAATTGTCTCCTGATTAACACGGGGCAACAAATTAGTTGGGCTTTTAACCACCTAGACAGAACAGCACAACCAAAATACTTTGATTACTCAAGGTTAGAAGCACCTACCCATGCAGATTTGATGCCAGCAAATAGCCATGTTTTAAGACTTCAAATTAGCTAAATTACTGTTCACTTTACTGGTAGTTTGCATAATTGAAAGTACAGTCTGAAATTCTCAATAAAGTCCAGAGCACTTGGAGTCTCAGGACTGCTCCACCGTGTTTGTGTCAGCTCCTGGTTAAAGTTGGGAAGGCAAAGGCAAAAAAGAAAAAAAAAAAAACCAAATCCTCTCTTTATTGTAAGGAACAGTATCCACGAGTGGTGATGGAACCACCACTTCAGATATCTATAGTCTTTGAACTGAAATAAAAAAGTCTAATAGTCAGGACACAGTCAAATTACCAATAAACTGGTGAAATGATCTCCAGAAATTCAGTAGGATGCAGATGAAGGAAAAGCCACTTCCAAGAGAATTTTGGGATGTAAAGAGTCCCAAGCTTACGCTCCTGCTCCGGTGAGTCTCCAGGTCTTTCCCCTGGAGAGATTTCCTCCCACTCTCTCATTCCCCTTTGATTTCCACAGGGTTTATTCTTCATTAGCTGCTTTCTCACCCTCCAAAGGACATCCCTGTCCCGTGTCTTGCCTGCCTGGTGGCCAGGTGAGCTTTGCTGAGCATCTTCAGTGAGTGAAAACCCTTCAGACATGAAACTGCACACAAATAAGCATTTTTTTCTTCCAAAGGCATAACACATTGACCACAAGCAAGTGGCATTTCCTGGAGACCAGGAACCCAAATGTCCAACAGAAGATCTGTCAAACTTGAACGTCTACCTTGAAGGCATGAGATGGATGGTTAGCTTATTTCAATTTAAATTTCACCTCAATATAAGCAGCACTGTTATTTTCATAGAGACTAAACAAAATATTTTCCTCCAGGCTCATTCTCATGCCCCAGGGATGTCCAGCAGCACTGGCTGGAGGCACCTCGTTTCTACCTGGTGGCCTCCACAAGGTCTTCGGGATACAACACAGAAGATACAGCTTCCACACACTATTTCCTAAAGAACATCTGGCTGTCTTAAAATACAAGGAAATGATAAATCTAGGCTTCACAATGGGAGAAAAAAGTCTGTATGTATCTTAATAACAGGCTAAAGCAGCTTATAATTAGCTCATACTACGAGCACTGATGAAGGAAAAATCTTAAAGAAAAAGGAAGACTGAATTTTAAATGAATTAAGGTGATAGGAGAGATCTGCATTTACTTGTCCTATAGATTAGTTTGCTGACGACTTTTTTTTTTTTCCTGGAGGGCCTTTTAATTATGCATAGAAATCTCATCAAATACAGATGAAGAAGGTCAGAACAATTAGTATAAAACAAACACTTCAGCATAATGCACCATAATGATTATTTTCGCAACAATCAGTTAGCAAGCTCCAGGAACGTTTGATGCATTTTAAACTCAGTCATTATCAGATTTTCTAAATAATCATAATAACAATTCGGCAAATCACCAAGCTAAGCTCCCTGCATAAAGCTGTGTTCTTTTAACCGGCTCTTCCTGGGCCACCAAATTTGCTTCATTCACTGGCCCCACTGATGGAGCTGCAACTTGGCACAAACCACGCTCAGAAAGGAGATATATGAGGATTAAATAACTTGGTACTAAGGTATGGATTTAGTTTACTGTTGCTGCCATTCTTCAATCTTTATGAGCCATCTCAAATCCAAAAACTTCGTATTTTCATGGTTTTTGTCACATCACAGCTGTTGATGTAAACCTGGTGTGGCAAGATTCTGATCCTGGAGGATCTTCTGACCCTGGAGGTCAAAAGCCACAGCATCTCCACGGCAGGGTCTGCTCAGCCCAGCCCCAGCTCTTTTCGACCAACCTTGTAATAAACAGATTTTGATTGATACAAACAGTGATTAACGCACCATCCACCGGCTTATGCGGGTTGATAACGATTCTGACTTTGCTGAGAACATTTTGCTTTTTTCCCCTAAAACATTTAGCGGCAGCAAATCTCACACAGCCAACATCTGGCGGCCAGGAAAAATAAGTTGTTTTTCAAGGGGTTTACTGGAATACCTCTGTCTTCATTATATTTGTCTGAAGCAGTCACAGCCTCCTGACTTCACACATAAACATCCACAGAAACGGTGTTAGATTCAAGATGCTGATGATATGATGGAGAATAAAGTGAATGCACTTCAGCATCAGAATTTACATCCTCAGGACTGAACCTCCTGTCCCTTCCTCTCCCTCCTTCTGCCTTCTCCCCAAGTCCTCCCTTTCCCAAGCAAAAGGCAACTTCTTGCATCTCGATAAGCTGAAATGCAGCCATGCAGAAGAAAAAGCAAAACAAACCACTCCTCTTCCCCCCCCCCCCCCTTATAATATGCCATATTGGTCTCATCAAAACACCCGTGTAAAAGTCAGGCTCCTCTTTTTGAGGGCAGTAAGTGTGATATTCCCTTCCTTTCTGATGCAGAGCCAGGTCAGCAGAAGCAAATCTCCTGTATGAGCTATGCCATAGACATCTCCAGGCCTCTCCATTCCCGCACTTCCATCAGGTTTGGTCCCCGTCCATCCCTTCTTTGACCAAAAATACTTTAGATTTTCAGAATCCTCCACTCACTTTATCACCACAGTCCTCTTTAGTCATTCGGGTTTAAGTGGCTTCCTAAGAGCACATTATGTGTTCATACAATACCTTGTATAGTTGGGGCCTGTTCCAAAAATTTAACTCCCAAGTACATAATTATGAAAAAACAATTGCAAGCTTACAAAATATGCTAGTACTCTGTACACTTCTGTAAATGGATTGTTTTACAGAAATCACTCACTGTAATGAAGGCCGTTTTCTATACTAACCACTGTCACCAAGTTCTGTCACACAAGACCTCAGCCGCCCTGTCCAGCCATCCACATGGCCAGGTGTCCTTTATAAGTACAGGCACCACTTGTTTGGATCTCGCCTCCTACCTCCACATCTTCCCTTACTATTTTTTTTCTGCTTGGATTGTGCGAGTAACCCAGACAAGGGGTGCCCCCAGCGTACGTAGCCTCTCAGATACAGTGTGATACTTGCTTTAAAAGGATGGCGTGTTTTATATGTTCTCCCTGACTACAGACAACTCTCCCCTGCTTCTAAATCTGAGCATTAGTAGAGGCCTTCAAGCTTCAGAGACCGAACAATATGCCTGTTTCTCTGCAAACTTGAGTGTGCAAAGGCAGTTAGATTACACGTATATGTAAAACACTCATGCATATCTATATACACATACACACACACACGTGTATTGTAGATTATGTGTCTACATAAAACCAAATCAAGAGCAGAACTCTGCACTAAAGTCCCCGTTACACAGAGATCCATCACCAGCAGCTACACCTGCAAATGCAGACGCTGTGCTCACTGCTTCAGGAGATGGATCCTTATAGACGAGCTCACTGGGTTAATGCCTATATCATGTTCTTTTCTTCTATTCTTGGTGTGATTTTTGTCTCCACATCTCAGCCACCTCATTGCTTTGCTTGTTATTTTTGAAATACAATAACAGGAACTCTGAAAGGAAAGGTGAGCAGAGGACATTGTCAGCTACTGAACTGTACAATGAGGAAGTGATCAATCCGGGCTTGGTCCACTTAATTTTCGGCCAACATAACGAGTACATTTGTTTTGCTGTTCTTTCAAGCTTTGTTGTCAAGGATACAATAATATCCTCTATGTCAGAAGATGAATCTATTATGAAGAACTACTTTTCATTGGCATTTACTCAATCAAACTTGACATGAAGGCAGCATCTGTCCAATAATTTTTTACTTAAAAGTCATTATTTATAATATCCAGCTCAACAACAAAAAACATAAATCTTTCTGAAAGCCAGCTGGAGCGACATTGAATGCTACTTATTTTTTGTCTGAGAAATGTCAGAAGGAAGGACTCTGTAGTGGTCATGCACTGATATATTCTCTTGATTGAGGTGAAGGGTTCAAATGCAGCACAGACAACAAGGGAGAGAATAAGTTCAATGATCTATATGCACAGGACCACCACAGGTCCAGCAGAGGGCCACGGAGATGATCAGAAGACTAGAGCCCCTCTGCTGTGAGGACAGGTTGAGAGAGTTGGGGGAGTTCAGCCTGGAGAAGAGAAGGCTCCAGGGAGACCTTAGAGACCCTTCCAGTCCCTAAAGGGGCTCCTGGAGAGATAGGGAGGGACTCTGGATCAGGGAGGGGAGCCGTGGGATGAGGGGGAACAGTTTTAAATTGAAAGAGGGGAGATTGAGATGAGATGTGGGGAAGAACTTCTTTGGTGTGAGGGTGGTGAGAGCCTGGCCCAGGTTG
>JAOXNO010000041.1:1271671-1283102 GCA_028565335.1 Limnodromus scolopaceus | reverse complement strand
TATAATACAGACAGTACTCTCAAACCTTGAAACTCTCTCAATAAATCCACTAAAATTCCTTTCATTCCCTTCTCCCACCAGCGGCTAATAAAATAGCGAGTTTTAGGTGGGGGTCCTTTGAGTCCATCCCGGGTTACACACGGAAAAGGGCTAAAATGGATAAACCACAGGCACTTTTAACCCCTTGTTTATTTAGAATACCAAATACATCAAAGGGAATTTCTGTTAATGTGTACACAAAACACTCACAGGTGCCATATGAAGCAGGTCTAGATGCTTTGTTCAGAAAATTGAGCCAATAGTTTATGAGTCCTGCGCAGTAACAGCACCTACTATGTGATTCAGAAGCCATGTGTGTAATTACCGCCAGTCCTGGTCTGCAATTCTCACACACTCAGCTCACAAACCCCTCCTGTCTAAATCTGTCCTTTCCTCGTGTGCTAATTTCTTAGGAGGCCTCAATATTTGAGCTTTGTGAATATTAAATTGGGTTCTGCACTGAGCTGTACGAGCTCTGCAGGGCCTTTCACACACCCATAGTGAAGGGGGTTGCGCTGCAGTTTATGGTCTTGGCTGGGTTTGAGTCAATATACGCACGCTCAACTGTTCCCCTGCGCTTAATGAAGGTCATAAAAGCCAGTGAGAGCTGTAATAGGTTCTTATTTGCATATCCAGGTTGAATAATCCCTTTCACTTGTGTGCCTTAGCAGCTTGCTGTACGGCTAATCAGGAGTACTAGAAAAGAGAGTTATTTTACTGGCCCAAAACTTGTACAATGAGAACAAAAAAAATGATCCCTCAAGGCTTTTCTGTCTGATAATTAATCTTCCTAGAAGACTACACTGATAAATAAATAAATAAGTCTCACAGAGCTGCTGTTCAAGGTCTTCTCTGCCAGTCATCCACTACTTAAGTCCTACCACTTCCTGGAGGTGAATGCTCAACAATATGCACAATTCACAGGCTGTTTTCGTTTATCGGGCTCACCATCACCCAGCACATTCTCTTCCTCCCCTTGAAAAATCTTTTCAGCCTCAAGTCTCCAAGAGCAGACATGAAGAAAAAAAGAACAAACATACCAACACTATAAGAACCTCAATGTCTCTGCGCCGGGTGTGGAGTCCATATAGAATGCCAACAGAAATAGAATACACGGAAAATAGGAGGAGAGAGAATTTGCATTTGTTTTGTTGTTCGCTGGCTTTAAGTATCTCCCAGCACAAGCCTCAATTATAGGAGGTCATGTAGAAACCACCTATGCTTCACAGAGGGAAGGATGTGAAATGGCCAACGCTTAGAGCAGGAAGGTCAAAGGCCTGAAGGCTGGAAGGCATCCCCAAAGCATCTCTTACCACTGCGAAGAAGTTAAAGTACTGCCCTGTATTAAACTGAACATTAGTAAAGTTCTAAACCTGTCTTTCCAGAATCCCTTTGTCCACGTGATTACAAAACAGTCGGTGAACATTTATGATTTCCCACTATTTCTACAAATAGTGGGAAATTAGCGTTGACGTCAACGTGGTAGGCCCAGGGTTGGTTCTTCACTGCTCTCCATGTTACAACGCAGATCACACCAAAGCAGAGCAAGTTTTAAAAAAGTTGCTAAGGTCAAAGTCTTGCAGCCGTTTGTGCTGTAATTACAGACTTCATGAACCCAGAGACTACAGTACAGCCTACATGGGACCTCTGGGCAGGAGCATGCAGCCTACGTACAACTGAGAACAAACCCAAACACACTCTAGACCTCTAGACCAAGGAGAACTGGACATAAAGTGACTCAACACAGGCTCTCATCCTTACCCAAATGCATCTTAAATCACCTAAATCACTCAAAAGGGAGTTCATTTTTAAATTAGTTCAGACAGTACGAAACTGAAGGGGAACAGGATGAAGTCCAGCCTAAAAGCCTGTCTGTGCCACAACTTCGTCTCTTGGGCCAATATCAAAAATGAACTAAGTACACAGGCCGGGAAGACCCCAAATAGGTTGAACTGAGATCAGCCATAGCTACAGCCAAAAATACTCAGCAGCTGTGAGCCGGGCATTAAACCTCCTCAGACAGACACGGGTCAAATTTATCTTGTAAACCAGAAGAAAATACTAGAGAAGCTACACTTCCACCAGAAATGAGAATTTCATGCTTGTTGAATGCTTTGCAGACAGCTTCCCATAGCAAAATGAGCAAAACAGGGAGAGACCAATTTAAAAGTCTTTCTGTAACACATCAATATTTACCAACAAGAGAAACCTGTGACTACATCACATCTCATTTAAATTAACATGCTTCTGCTGGTGAAATGACATCACTCAAGATGAGATCAAGGCATAAACAGCTGTGGCCAAGGCAGATTTAGCATTGTCTCACATACAGAGAGCGCTATCTCACCCCTCCCGCCCTGTGAAACCAGCACACCTACTAAAGTGGAGCTGATCTGGGGCCAGTGGAAGGATATTTCCCATTTCCCAGAACCAAATCTGGACCAGACCAAACAACGCACCAGTTGCTGAGTGGAGGAGAAGGACACGGCAGTGCCAGTGACACAGGCAGCTTTCCCACTCCTGCTATGACTGATGGTAAAAAGAACAACACCGGAGAGCAACCAGCAAAATTCCTGGTGATAGAAGAGTGTCTGAACTATGGGACACTAAATAAATAAATTCTTTACTGAATCCTTCTTGTTTCAATATAGCTGTGGTGCTACATGACCTTATGTGTCATGGTGAGCAAGTAAGAGCAGCTCCCACAATAACAGAATGTCTAAGAAACATGTGGATATACGGAAAGAGGAGGGTAGAGTAGGATGAAATGGAGATGTTTAACCTCTGAATACTGCATTGGAGAAATTCAGGCTGAAAGACGCGTAGGGAGCTGCATGCTGGTTGTTTCTCTTTATGGAAGAAAATATCTTATTTGAAGATATATGAATTCATCGGTTTTATTCATCAAAAAGGAAAAAAACTGAGAGGAAATGATATAAACATGTAAGCGCTTTCATGGGGAGAAGTGAAAACTGCTTTACTTTCATGAAGAAGGGCACGGTAGGAAGCAATGGTTGGAAGCGAAAACCAGGGAAATTAAAACTGGAAAAAGGGATATTTTTATTTTTTTTAAATAAAGGATAATCATCACTGGAAGAGACTATTAATCACTGGAACATTTCTTTTACACAGAAAGCAAGAAAGTCTAATGTCACATAGCTCAACCAAGGCTAGGGCCTAGCCAAACAGATCTGGAGGGCAGGTCACCCTTCCAGTCACCCCCCGGGTGTCCATGCTGAGAGGAGGAGCATATTCAAGAGGTGCCTGAGAGCAGGAAGGGATGTTCTTCACCAGGGAAAATACCAAAATCACCTTAGATACTAAATGCACCCTTTAGGGAAACAGTCCAAGATGCAGAATTGCTAACATGGTTGCTGTGGGGTATTCCTCTCAACATCTGTAGTGCCTCACATCAGGAGGATGCAGAAACTGTTAAAGGGGGACGCAGAGAATCAGATACGCTTAGAGAAAAAACATACAAGAAGTCTTTTCCAAGTCTGAGCCTCTTTTTGGCCAGGTGTCACCACAATCTGCTGGGCTGGGTGAGTCTCACCACCAGCAGGATGGGACTTTTCATATGGGGAAGCATGAGATGGACTCAGGGGAAGAGTTTGTGAGCAGCCCCTAACCAGTACTAAGGTATCAGTACAATCAGGTGGTGGCTCCTGGTGGGGACATGGGATGGGAAGGTGACACTTCTGCCCTGAAGCTGCTGTCTCACAGGGACTTCACCTGCAGTGGGGCTCTGCAGCCCTGCACAAGCTCAGGTAGATCTTCCTGAAGGTGAGTGTGAACCCTCAACGCCCTGCGATTCACATTCCGTGCAGTCTCTCTGAAACTGCACACAAATTTATCTAAGGGCTTCGTGCCAAGTTGAAAGAATCAAGTGAAAAATGGTTATGGTTTGGTCCATGGCTGGGAATATTCATTTCCCCATCAGTATTCTAGTCTCACCCCTATTTTAGGGCAAAATCATGAGACTGAAACCAAGTGCTCAAAGGCTAAGGAACAGGCAGGTAATCCAGTCACTGAATATAAAATAATTTGGAAGCACATCCATAAGGAAGTATTAGCAGTTACCATAAATGCTGCAGATATACAAGCAGACGTCGATAAGGGACAAAAAGAAGAAATAGCAAGTTTTCAAAGATAAACTGAGATTTATCCATGTTATTTCATATAAGTCAAACCCCTACTCCCTGTTAAATACGCAGGTGGCAGGGATTCGTTTTCAAAGCCCTGCCAGAGGATTTAGCTATGGGATTCCCATTGACACCACTGCTAAATCCCTGCGCACCGTCCCAAAAGTCTTACGCCAGAAGCAGGGAGTGACAACACAGTCCCAAGATACAGTCACAGGATATTAACGACGCAAGTTACCAAGTGCTACCTGTAAGTAAGGACTGAAAACACCTTTTCATGGAAGAGAATTGCAAAAAACATAAGCAGCAAATAGGAATGGATTGTTAAACATGTTTTGTTAATACCAGACTTTGTGGAAACGTTACACTAAGGTCATTGACAGGCCACCAGAAAAACTAGGGGAAGATAATTCAGGACAGAGAATTAATATACTGCATTTACAAAGTGTTTTTCTGTTCATTTCTAAGAACATGAGGTAATTTTCAGCAAAGCAGAAAGAAGTCTTGTTTAAAAATAACTAATAAAAAAAAAAAAGTTGCTCCAAGTCTTCATTTTCTAAAACGCATTCTCCCCTGAAACAAATAAGATTTTGTGATGTCATCTAGAGTGTAATATCACCAGAAGAATTAGCAAAGAGTGATACTGGAGGGGTGAATGTAAGAATGATGAGCGAAATTTAATTAGACTTGAAAAAGTTAATGAGAAGTTGTGTATAATACATGAAAAAAGCAGCAAAGATTTCAATAAGTATAAGAGGTATTTCATCAAAGATTTTGCCACTGACTAATTATAAAAAGTAATTAAAACAGTGTTTGTATGAAGCCCCTATCTTGAGGGGAGAACAATAGGATATGTAGAGGGATAAATGGATAAGAGTTTAAAGCAGAAGCATTAATCAGAAAGTGAGAGTAAAGGTTCCCCCCCTGTTCTAATGAATCTTAGTTAATTGCTGCACCATTTCAAACCAAGCATTGGAAAGAAATGTTTAACTCTGCTTTCGTTGTGGAGGTTAATCTCTTATAAGTTACTCTCTGAAATAGCTGCAGCTACAGGAAAAAAACCATGAAAAATAGATTGGATTAAACAGCTAAAATATATCCACTCTCTGACAGAAAAAAATGAAGCTTTGAAGAAGAAAAAAAAAGATAAATGTGGAATAGTTTTTAGACCACTGGGAGTAGGTAAAGGAGGATTTGCATCTCGAATGTCTACAGGATACAGGAAAAAGAAATGCTCATGCTGAAAATGCCTTTATCAAACACACCACTGCCCTTCGCCCTCCTCCCAAAAACAGGGCAAGAGTGTGGGGTCAGAGGGGACCCAGCCTGAGCCCAGCTTTGCCAAGGAGGCAGAGCTTCCCTAGGAGGGAGAGGGGCAGGAAAACTCAGTCATACTCAGCATTTATACAGAAAATGTACTTCCCTCTGCCCTGATAAGCTCCTTAAAGGTTTTCCAAAGATAAAAACATATTTAAGTGAACATAATGCATGTCTAGCATAATAGTCTTTACAGCAAACCAAATATTCAATGTGCCACATGAGGTCAAAAAGCAATTCTCTAAAAACCAAAACCGATTAATCTGATCAAAGGCACTCGCTTCACAGCCCTAAACCAGAAAAGAAAATGGTAGCTAAAATGATTTTTAATAGGTGAGACCATTAGAAGTCAGAAACATTGCTTTGGAAGAAGAAGGGCACTGAAGATAACTCCTGAAACTATGTGAGTTCTGGTGTCTGCCAAGGATGGGGATGAGTTGGGGTCATCGAGTTGTGGGTAGGACAGAGAGCACAGGATGGCCCAGAGAAGATGCAGTCAAGCAGTCAAACTGGTGAGGGCTGAATTCATCACCTGAATTTTCTAATTAAAAAAACAATAGCAACAACAACAACAACAAAAACCCAACAACAACAAGTTTTGTGTTAACTTTAAGGGAAAAGTCATAGAATCATAGAATAGAATCATAGAATGGTTTGGGTTGGAAAGGACCTTAAAGATCATCTCCTTCCAACCCCCCTGCTCTGGGCAGGGACACTTCCTACCACACCAGGTTGCTCCAAGCCCCCTCCGACCTGGCCTTGAACCCCTCCAGGGATGGGGCAGCCACAGCTTCTCTGGGCAACCTGTTTCAGTGCCTCACCACCCTCACAGGAAAGAATTTCTTTCTAGTATCTAATCTAGATCTCCCCTCTTCCCATTTAAAACCGTTACCGTCATTCAAGAATATTACAAGTTAAAGGGAAGAACTACTGCCAGATGACAGTAGCAGGAGAAATTAGCAGTAGATGAAACACGTTTACGGTGAGGTATGCTACAGAGAGCAATTTTCTGTAGCTGTGCTGTTGTATTTCAAATGCCCTAAAAATGATCCCAGTGAAGCAAGAGAAAATTGAGGACATAAACATGGAGTTTCCCCAAGGCGTTTTGTGGTGTTGGAGCCTGACTCACTGGGAGGCGAGTCACCACCCGCCCCGTGCCACAAGCCGCTGCCTCAGCCAGACCTCCTGCCACCACAAACTAACACGTCTTTATGGTGCTGCGATAACGGGGAGCAGTTAAAAGGTCCAAGCTTCTGGTTTTATTGGGAAAGGTTCACCTGTGCCTCCTACTTGTTAATATACGGCCATATCACTCCAGTAAACAATTCTTCAGCAAAAATACATGGAAAAGAAAAAGAGCAAAACAAATATTGCTTCCAGGGAAATGCTCAAAAGCATGAAAACATTTTTTTTCTCTGTCAAAAGCTGAAAACTTTCAGATGTTCAGATGAAAGATTCTAGTAAAACCATGTTATTTGCCTAACAATTCATTTAGGAAGGTCATTTGATTGACCTTCATTGCTTGTTTTGTCATCGAGAACCTGAAACATGTATCACAGGTTGAAGAAACCCTTCAGCCTGGCCCTGCCCACCCTAACTCCATCCCTGACCCAGCCAGGTCCCTGTGACCCTGCCTTTGCCCACCACCCCAAGCTCTGCCAAGCCCGAGAAGAAATCTCATTGTGCAAAGAGCCAGGCAGAAAGACAAGGGGACCACAAACCACAGATGATGTTTGCCCTCATGCTTTCTGGGCACCTTCCATGTTCCCCACAGGCACCCTCCTCCAGAGGTCCCATTGGCAGCAATGGGTTGGGTTGTCTTTGCTTTGAGCATAATGGCAGCAAACGGGGCCACCTAAAGATGGTCTGGGAAGCATAGCTTTGTCTGCGAGGCCAACTGCAGCTCAACCCACAGAGAGAAATGTGGCTCCAAAATCCATTCCAGGTGTAACAAGAGCAATCAGTATCAGAATAACTCCAGGGGCTTAATTCCACCCAGCAGTTCCCTGGATCTATCTGCCTCCTCATACACTTTTTGTGTGTCCGTTGCTCCCAGTACCCACTTTTTAATGTTACCTCCTTCCACACCCCCTCTGACCGTACAGCACCTCATGCAACAGGGCCCAGATAGTGGCAAATCCATAGGCATTGCCGTGATGTCCTGATGAAAATCTCAAAGATGCAAGGATGGCACATGCTTGACCTGCTCCTCTGCCAGGGAGCCATGCTTCCAGGAGCACTTCCATCTTCCCAGTCTCCTCAGCATCTCCATTGTCCACCCTGAAGCTCTTCCCAGCTTGTGTTGGCGATGGGCGAGTGCTCTCTGCCGTGGGATATCCAGGCTCTGTGCTGACCTCCTTCTATGTTGCAAAAAATTTAAAAAAAAAAAAAAAAAAAAAGGAGAACTATTTTTGAATCTCAAGTAAACTTTTTGTCTCAAACTTCTGAATTCCTGTGTGAAAACATGGTTCCCACTTTTATTTCTTAGCACTAGAGAATTCCGTAATACACTGCAGTCATACATAAAGTCATGAAAAAGGAAACAGCCTCCCACTGCAACTAAAATACTAAAATGCCTTGATGCGGCACACACTCTGAAGACAGAAAAAAAAGGCAGTGTGATTTTTTTTATCTTCTAAAAGTCCCTGCCATCTTACAGGGATTTATTTATTAATGTCTATTATGAGCACAAAGATAATACACAAGCACAGAGTTCTTCCATATTTTATAAAACAAGGAAAAAAACAGTCACCGCAGACAAAGCTGCCATTAATTCTGCTTCAAGGGGAACCCAAAATGCCTGACAGCTCTAGTAAGTAAGAAAATGACAATCTGCACGGTCGTAAAGGTACAAAGCGCCTACTGCCAAATTGTCATCCTCTTTTTCAGACCAGGAATACTCTTTTCTTTTTTTTCCCAATAAGATGATAGTGAGAAAACCTTGGCTTCCTAATTTTGCTCTGCCACTTTTACACTAGTTTCCAGACTTGTCAGTTCCTGCTTTTTCCCAGCCCCACCACTTGGCAGGACATGGGTTCACACTGAAAATCAGCAGTCCAGCACATGACTTTGTTTTTTACATTTCCACAGGCATGAAAACTGTGATGTTAAATTGAAAAAAGTCACCAGTAGCTCTTAGAGCAGAGGCTGTCTCCTTCCTCTATCAGCATTTCTCTCTGGCTCATCTACTGCTCTCGTTTTCCCCACATCCAAGCAGCAGTGCTCTCGAGGGGCTTCCTCCTCCAAGGGTTTTGCTCTAGGCAGCTCTGACCATCCAAGGTGCTCCAGCAGGAGCTCTGAGCACCAGAAAAGAGGTGCTTGTTCATTTCACCTCCCTCCAGAAACTACGTGGTCCTTAAAAATAAGCAGGCTGCTTCTAGTCTCTAGAGCATAGCTGCTTCACAGCTACCTGAGGAGGCACGTAGGTGAAGAAATCTCATGTGGAGATGACAAAAGTGAGGAAGCTGATAGATCTGGTGATCCCTGTCAGAGGGGAACCTCAAAATATTTGCAAGACAGAGATAGGCAGAGGCAGCAGGCGATGTTAGGTGAGTGAAGGATGAAGAACATGACAAGCAAGTGTCTATGCTGTGACTGGGAGAGTGGTGGAAGAGGGGAGATGGAGACATACAGTCACTGGTGAGGAAGCTGGATTGTCTCAGGGATAATGAGGAGTGCCCAGGAGGAGAGAAGTCAAGAAGCTTTATTAAAAGAGCAAGAGCAGACGATGGGAAGGAAAGACGAAGATAAGGGGCGGCTGGAGCAGGGGAGTGCAAAATGGGAAACAAAATGCAGAACTGCCCAAAAGCAAAGGAGAAGCTGGAAAGGAACGCGGAGAGAAACAGTATGAATAGGAGAGGAGGTCATCATCACTAACGTTATCATCTAACCTGAAGCAGTGAAGCCTGAGAGAAACAGAAAGCTGCTGAAGATCAGTGCCTGATGAAAGGTTTGTGCGACAGGTTGGACCTGGGTGTTATGGTGCAACATCGTGGTGGTGGATGGGAGAGAAGAGAGGAAAGAGAGAGGGAAAAGCAACAGGGAGAGGGGAACGATGGTAGACATGGTGGCAGGGATGAGTGTGGTAGACAAAGAGGGGGCCACTGAGGTTTGTGGAGGGTGAATCATGGACTTTCAGTGATTTGGGACAGTGGGGAAGTTAGATTGAAGTATGCAGAAGGGACGTGTACAGCTGGTGGGGACCATCGAATGGGAAGGACAACCATGCTGAGTAAAACACACCAAATGTGTGGAGAGAGGGAAGGAAACAGGCAGGCTTTGGGTGAAGGAAAGAACAATGTTGACTCGGTAGTATCACCCTAATGCAAAATACATCAATAACCCCACAAACGTGCTCCCTTACCCTGGTTTTAGGAAGCACGTGTGTCTCGGGATCAGGCAGCTGAGGTCCATCTCCGCTGGGTTCGTTATGAGAGACAGCTCTGATGTGGCTGCCTACAGCGGTGAGGTCCAACTTTAAGACTCAGCAAGTCTTTTTATGATCCTATTCCCAATCCTATCCCCCTCTTTCTTCTGAACATTTCCCAGCTGCGGACTCGATTGTCACATCCTCAGCAACACCCTTTGAACTCACAAGGACCAGGCTGCTTCTGTGCTTCTGGGGTTATTTTCTCTCCTTTCAGAATCATAAGCACCTTCAAACTAAATATGGAAAAGTAACTGAGATGAGAAAATTATGCCAAACCTGACTTGAAAAGACCTCCATTTCATAAGAAAACTAGAATTAAAGTACTTTTACCATTTGTTTATAATAGATAGGCATTAGTACTGGGCAGAATGCCAGAAAGACTGAGAAGTTTCAAAACACTAAAACCTTTCCCGTTTCATGTGAAACACATTTTTAAACATCTACATTTTATGTCTTAGAAATCACTGGCAGATGTTAAATCACTTTAGACACCATAACTAAAAACAGATTAATACTCAAGATGAGTCCCGTATCAATAAGCAACAAACTAAAGGGAACACCACACAGACCAGAATAAAAATATAGTTGCAGGGTGCACAGCAAAATATTTAAACACATCTTCTTTCTAAGAGCTGGCATTTCTGCAGGCAGCCCTACAGCTGCTGGGATAGATTGGAGTATAGATGGAAAACTAAATAAAGTCCAGTTTCTCTTCACTATAAGAGATTAATTTTTTTAACAACCCCTATATTCTATTCACGCGTTGCTTTTGACTCTCATCCCCAGGATCAAAATTCTTGGAATATAGAATTATCTTGTGCACTGGAAAAGGTTGGGAATAGACTTTTTTTTTAAGCCATGAAACAACATTTTGCCCAGCAAAGATTTATCCCTACATACCACAAGATAAAAAAAAAAAAATAAATAAATAAAAAGAAGAGCAGAAAAAACCCCATATAATTGTTACCCAGTGTGGAAAACTGCAAGATATCCCACTGAAAAAGAGTCAGCGTGTTACAGAAACACAGGGTGAAGAACCAACGTGCCGGCTGCAGTTCTGCAGGATGTTCTCTGCATGTTACTGCGAGTTACAAAACAAACGCAAGTGGGAAATGTCATGTTATTGCAAAGAGGACAGACTCTGGAATGTCTCAGCTGCAGCAGAAACTTCAAAGGTGAAGACGAAACCCCCCTGTGTTCCTCGGTACAGAATTACTGCATCCTGAGTTTCCAGCCGTGTCCTTGCTGACAATAAGGGCTATTGGGGGTGAGGCCAAAGGCAGGCAGTGGGTATAATCCAAAAAACAAACACAAGTAAGAAAAACACCCCCGTGAATGACCTATAAGGAAAGAATGAACAAACTAGGATTTCTAAACAAAAAGACGACAGATCATAGAATGGTTTGGGTTGGAAGAAACCTTAAAGATCATCCAGTTCCGACCCCCTGCCCTGGGCAGGGACACCTCCCACCACACCAGGTTGCTCCAAGCCCCCTCCAACCTG
>JAOXNO010000041.1:1255542-1269842 GCA_028565335.1 Limnodromus scolopaceus | reverse complement strand
GTGGTGAGAGCCTGGCCCAGGTTGCCCAGAGAAGCTGTGGCTGCCCCATCCCTGGAGGGGTTCAAGGCCAGGTTGGGCAAGAAAGTTTGGCCAATTTCTCTGTCAACTGGAAACGGCAGAATAGCACCTGCAATGGTGAAACATGTAAATTCAATTACTGCTTTTCCTAATGAAATTCTTAACTGGGGTGTAATAACTAAAAGATGCTTATTTAGTCAAAAAAAAAAAACAAAACAAAACAAAAGAAGGAAAGTCCTTCTTTTCCTCTGGCTGATGTAACACAAATAAGCCAGAACAGCATCTGTATTTTTACTTTCTGTTCAAAACAAACAATTCTCAGCCCAATCAATGCAGACCTCTTACTTAGATGAAAAAAATGCAATGTTTCATCTTTCAAAAGATGGCACGTCATATAATTATTTTAATATTAATGAACTTTAATACATGCAGAGTTTTGCAGGGTTTTCTATTTGGTAACTGCATTAGGTTTGTGGAACTTCCCTGAAAAATAAAACTTCCAAATTAAACAAAGCTTTAATAGAATTTACAACTGGAACTCAATTATGGCAAGCTATTTTTTATGCTTTGCAGACTAAGCTGATACTCTGCTGTCATTGGTTTATAAAAATAAATCATAAACTCTACAGAAATCATTAAAATATATGCAATTACAATCCTCAAGACAGCACTAAAGAAAAACAGAGCAGGAAACAGAATTGTAATTATGTTATTTTCTTTTCTGTCCCCAAGCCCCAGATATTGCATTTCTTCTGCTTTTATCTCCAGTTTAATAGGCGATACTTGCTCATCACAGTGTAAATACATATTAGCCCTCATAACAATTGGAAGCCTAATACAGCAGACCTCTAAGCACTACAACAATTTAACCATGAGCACAGTAAATTCATCATTACTTAGAGCTTTTAAATTCATCTTCAACATCTTTTGCAAGAGATGCACAAAGAACAGCTTTCATGAACCTGCTGCACTGAGGAACCATCTCCAGTCCACCTGGCACAAGGAGAAGGTTCTTCAGACCACCTTGGTCAATGCCTTTAGCCTTCCAACCCAGGCACCACCAGGCTGGTTGGGGATATCCCCTCTTCCCCACCCACACCTTCTCCAACTACTGTGCCACTATCCCCATGTGTAAAGCTCCTTATACATTTTATTGTGTTTGAGAGATGGTCTAGATAACCACAAACCAGTGGAGGAAATGAAAAGGAATTTTGCTGGCAACCAACCAACCACCTTGAAGGTTTTCGGCTTAGCCTTTGCCCATGGCTACTTTCACTGTAAGAAGGCTCCATATACAGCAAACTGTCCTTCAAGATCTACCTAAATAGGCTTAGGTGGAAAAATCAAGGACTGAAAAAGCTAATTCTGCTCAGGACAACATCACGTGAAATGAAGTTTTGGAAGAAACTTGTGGAGACCAGCTCCATCCATCCCCAGCCTTATCCTTGTCAAGTTATTTATACCTTCTTCCTTAAAATTAAGTTCTGAAGTGTCCCCTAATAACGATGAGATTGTACGTGGTTCATAAAGGCTTGTTCAATTTCAGACAGATTCCATAAATCATGATACCTAATAAATATTTAATTTAATTTTTTGCCTGGGATCCTGGGGCTGTTCCTTATTTTCATATAGCTTACTGCTAATCGCAGTGATGGACAAATCTACATGTGCACACACACACACAGAAGAATGAAGAAAATTATGTCTCTTGTACTGTCCCGCTCATCCCAGCACGGTACCCAGTGAGGAATTCCCAGCATATCTGAGCCAATCTTACAGAACACGCAAAGCACAAAAATAAATTAAAACAAAGACAATTCAAGACACTCATTATTTGCAGGCAGACAATAGCAAGCCAAATGCCCCCTTGGCTGAGCAATGTATTTAAAAGTAGTCTTTGAATCCATTAAATCCTCCAACTCCCTGCTTAATTAGACAACTGGCCTGATGAGATGGCGACGCTGCCCACACAACCACCCAGTTTTCAGGGAGGCTGTTTTCGCTGTCGCTTTTAAAGAATGCTCAGCCAGACTCTCAAAAACATAACTGCATAAATAATCAGCTTCATAATTAAACAACCACCCAGGAAGACTGCAGCAGAAGTAGAACGAGTGCCTCCAGCACACTCTGACACAGACTGTAGGACAGCGGGGGCTTCGGCGGGGTGGAGGTGCTGGAGCCCAGGACCAAAATAGCTCCCTCACCAGACGCCTTCCCAAGAGTGGGAGCTCAGGTGTCCATCCCCATGTGAAAGGAGGGTATCCGTGCTCAGCTCCCAGGCCTAGATGATCTAGAAACCAGGTGAACCACCTCACTCCCCATAGTCCATCTATACCTACCACATCATGAAGGACCTGACCCCCACCAAACTCAACAATGGGTACAACTGAGTCTTCCTCCTCAAGTGAAACCCACCCGGTGTCACAGTGTCCATCCTTCCTGCCCCACCTTGACCACAAAGATGGCCTAGGGTCTGAGAGCCCCCTCTGCTGTCAGGCTCCCTTGAAGGACTGAGGTGAGGGCAAGCCCATGTTTGGCTCTCAGGGTTACTTTCTTTTTTTATTTTTTCCAAATCCTCTTAAAGCCTCTTCCCTCGGCTCTGGCTCTACATGGACAACTCTTCTAGCTAGGAACAGTGACACACCAAGCTAGAGCTCCTGCCAGCGCTGATTCAACTCCCTCCTCCACAGCGGTATGTTCTCCCAAAGCAACAAGCAATCCCACTACCATTGGAGCCTCAGGCACTCAGAGCCCTTCACGGTTGCCAAAAGAAAAGCTTCTAGCAGGAAAAAAAAAAAAATCCCAAAAGCTTTCCCCTGGAGGTAATTAAAGCAGAAAATTCCTTGATATCACTCTTTGGCACTCTTCACACCTTATGGCAGTGCTTTTGGTTTTATACATTGCTCATCACTACTTCAGTAAGGTGCTGCTGGGCAACATCTTGCCTTCCCAGTCCACTCATACGCTCATTATGGTCACCTTGCTGCTGTTGGGGTGACAGGAGAAAAGGTGCAGCTGCCAGCCTCACCGGTTGTGCCAACAGACAGCAAGGGCAGTGTCTGTGGGTCCAATGGCTCCCTCAACTCTACTGCTCTTCTGTAAAGAAAGGAGCAAGAATCTGTGAAAATTCAAACATGATGAACCCCTACAGATCATCACAAGCTTCTACGCTGTGTCAGCACTGAGAAACCAAGCACAGCAATCAACAGATCTCACAGATAGAGAAATATCTCCCTTAGATTATGGCAAAAGAGTAGAAGATAAGAAGAGACACCAAAGCACATAAAACTGCATTATAGTCTCTGATATTTAGTAACAACACATTTTACTGTAAGGAAATACTCAGCCATCTTACAGTGAAATGTAACCAACACACATACTCTGAGCCCTCTGGCATGGGAAGGTTTTTCTGTACATCCCACAGAATCATGACATTCAGGTCAGAAGGGACCTGTAGAGGTCTTTGGTTCAGCCCTCGCTCAAAGCAAGGTCGCCTTTGAAGTTGGATCTAATTTGAAAATTAGGTCAGGTCACTCAGGGCCTTGTCCAGTTGAGTTTTGATCTCTGAGACTGGAGATCAAACACCATGTCTGAGCCCCTGTTTAAATCTGTCCATTGGCATGGTGGATTTTATTCTCCTGATATCTAACTTCCCTTCTTGAAACTTGTTTCCCCCATCACTGTGCAACTCCTCAAATTTCTCCAGCAGGACGCCCAGGTGCTTCTCTGCAGGGTTGATTCTAGCTGGTCACCCCTGGGCCTGTACTGGCACATGGGGCTTTCCTTCTGCAGGGACAGGACTCTGCACTTACCTTTGTTGAATCTCATGGGGTTCCTAGCAGCCCATTTCTCCAGCAAGTCCTGGCTCCTCTGAGAGGGAGCCCTGATCCTCCATTTAAGAAATTCTTGACCTACAATGTTTCCTACAATTATACTCACATGAGTGTATCCTTTCTCATTTCTTGTCATTTGCTGCTTCTTTTTGTTAGTTCTTTCTAGAATAAGTTGGATATAATATCTAGAACTAGTTAGGTATTAGGAAGAACTTCTTTGCTGTGAGGGTGGTGAGAGCCTGGCCCAGGTTGTCCAGAGAAGCTGTGGCTGCCCCATCCCTGGAGGGGTTCAAGGCCAGGTTGGAGGGGGCTTGGAGCAACCTGGTGTGGTGGGAGGTGTCCCTGCCCAGGGCAGGGCATTGAACTAGGTGATCTTTAAGGTCCCTTCTAATCTAAACCATTCTATGATTATATGTTTGGCTGCATAGCTCACTGTCAGAACTGCAAAACACCACCCACCTGGTCCTTGTAATGCAGAGACCTTCCCCTGAGACCCTTCCCCGTGTCCCCTCGCAGCAGGACAGTTGTTATTTTATCGAGCTTTTGGGATGCAGCAGTACCAGCTGGCAGCCAGGTGCCTGCTGTTGGAAAGAGGTATCCGCAATCAGCAACTGGGAGGCAGCAGAGCCCCCTCATCATCCCCACCATCTCCATGGAAGGCCGTGCCATGGTGCTGGAGGGTGCCCAGCCAACAGAACGGTCCATACCTGGCACTGGATGGAGCATCACTGAGAGAAGAGCAGCAGGAGCACTGCGGTCTGCCAGCTGCAGCTTATAGTCACCAAACCTGCTGTTGGGGAAAACATTTCCCCGTCTCCCCGAAGAGTCCAAAATGAGATGAGATTCCCCGAGGTGTGAAAAAGCAGCAGTAACAGCTGTGTACGTTAGCAAACTTCTGCCCGTTGTTTTAAATGTACTTTCTTTGGGAGGGAGAGGGTGGTGAGCAGAGAGTAAGGACAAGCTGAGGGCGGGGTGGGAGGGAAGAAGCCACGGAATAATTTATGTGGCAGTGGTCAACTGCATGCAATTAGCATTCGGGTAAGCAATTACAGACAGATGCTGCTGCTGCAGGGAGCGCAGCCTGGCAAAGAGCTCGGACCTGAATTTCATTTCCAAAAGCAGAGGTTGCAGGCGGTGGCACGCGTCATTCTGTGGCTGGACCTTTCTCCCAACACCCATATGGTGGGATCTCAGTCTACCAGGATTGCGAGTGACATGGCAGATATCTCCTCCATCTTCCAGTAAGAGCTGAAGTGAGAAGAGGAACAGAGAAACATGCTGAAGAAGTTTCCTCCAGCCACCTTCCCTTTCCCCTACCTTTTCTACCATGTCATAGGAAAGACCCACAAATTACAATTTGCTCCTGACAACTTCTTGCTCAGGTGGGAAGCTCCTTGGCCATCTTACTTGCTAATGAGGAGAAGGCCAGTCTAAACCTCATTCATTGCTCATCAGAGATGGAAAGAGTTACTTGAGGTAAGCCCCATACAAGCAGGAGTAAAATAAATCAAATTAATTTATCCTTTCAGAAAGAGCACAGTACAAAATCCTCGTTGCTCATGAAGGTGATCTATGGGTAGTTCTCCAGACTGGCTATCAGTCTACAACTTTGAAAAACAGCCCTTATTCCTTTTCAACTTCTTCCCTTAACCAGAATGCGATGTAAAATGGCCTCAGTTACAAAGTTCCCGTTTCAGTTCTAGCTGCATGCACTTTTCCTAAAGGCACATCGTTAGATATGACTACTTCAGCCACAGGCATTAAATCCTTTGAACTAAACTCTTCTTGGAGCCAAAATCTTCATTACAGCTTTGCACAGTGTCTATCCCCATCGCATCCTGAGCTTGCTTTGGAAACCCACACGCTGCAGTAAAGCAAAGAGGAGAGACGGAACAGCAAATAAGTTACAATAATGATTCTCACATTTTGAGTTTAGTGCTGTTTGAGGCACCTCAGTCCTCAGAAACCACTGTGGGATACGGCCCAGGACCTGCAGGGGACATCTGCCCTCCTGACACTGCTGCTGGAGCCCGGGCTGGTCACCTCAAAGAGATGCTTATGTTCGGGCATCCTTCCTCTCACACACACTTACCTCTTTTCAGTTCCTGAAGCATATGCTTTTCTCAACTTTCTCTCTCTCTTTCCTGTGCGGTGCTCTTCTTTTTACAGCTGGACAAATACTCAGTGTGTATCTCGTTCTCGTTTCATCCCTATTTTTATAGTCTCCTCATTAACTCTGTTCTGGTTTCAGTTCCCAAGGTGGAGGAGCAGCCGCCCTCCCTTCAGCTCCTGTCCCTGCCAGCAGGGACGAGTCAGGGAACAGTTCTCGAACTGTTCCCTATCCTTTTCCTCACTGCTAACTTTTATTCCTACAACATTTTGCTTATACGGCACCGTAAACCAAATTTTAAAATTAAATCCAAATTACCTGCCCAGAAGTACGTTTTTCTGTACTAAAGGAAAAAAACCCACCTCTTCATAATCTTCACACTGTCAGTCAAGTACACGTTTCAGTGATGCTCAGAGCATGTTTTCAAATATCTTGTGGACCAGAGAGTCCCATGTTTGCTTTCTGATGACTATCTCCAAAGCCTTGCTGCCAGCACAGACAAGGGTGGAGTGATGCATCCGTTACAGGAACCGCTGCTGGAAAGCACTGGAGCAAACCACGGAACAGTCAACAGCGATATCTAAGGGTTTAACGAGGTGATAGGACTATTTTAGAGAGACTTTTGACAGTACCTCTCACAACAGCAACTACTTCCTGGTTCCCCAGAGTACTTCAACAACGTTCACAGAGTTTTCTCCCAAAGTGACAGCATCAAGGGAAGAAAAGGGATAATTTCCTGATTTTTGTGATTCCATTTGCTGCTTTCCTAAATGAGCTAGACGAAAGAATAAAAAAGGACGTCTACAAAACCCTTAGAAGACAAGAAAGCAGCATATATCACAAGCACCTTTGGAGACCAGGAAAAAAAAAAATAAAAAAATCTCAGTTGCCTTGGCGATTGAGAGAGATCATCCAAAAAGGAAAAAGTGATGGGGTGAAATTCAACAAGCACAAGTACAAACGCTCTACCTTTAAGTAAAACTAAAACATACAGGAGAAAGAGGATTGAGAACCTTTAGGTGATCACATTAACAGAAATTGCTGGGAGAGGGTTTAAAGAGATCACAAAGGAAAAGGAAATATCATGCCGAGCATTATTAATTGGGCTGCCGGATGGCAAACACTGGAGGCAATTACCCGGTTCTGTGCAGCCCTGGTGAGGTCCGGAGCACATGGCCCAGACATCAGCATTGCTCTTACAAAAAAGCCTACACTAATTGGGAAGCATCAAGTAGAGGAAAAGCAACAGATTTAGAGAATCTGACTTCTGAGGCAAGATTGGAAAAGTAACGTAGGAGAACACTGAAGGGAAACAGACACCCAACATGTAAAACACCCTAGTGAAAAGAAGGGTCATCAGCTCTTCTCCGTGCCCCCTAGCCTGCAGATTAGAAGTAACAGGAAAAAGATTCATACAAGATTTAGAAGCAATAACAGCGAGAAGTTTCTAACTAAAAGGTAGTAAAATGCTGGAACAGCCACCTTAGGACAATGTGATTCCCCTTCATTTACAGGTATTACTGTCATTTTAGCATCTCTCTGGAAGGTCTGAGTCACCAGCAGCCCCCTCAACCAACAGTGGCTCCCTGGGCTCCCTCCGCCAAGTGGTACCATGGGTGAGCAGCATCGCCCCACGCCGGAGCTCAGCTGAAGTCACGGAGGCAGAAGAACTAAAGTTTCAGAGTTATACTTTGTGCTCAGCTGGCAGCAAAGCTCTCCCAGCCTCGTGCTTTGATTGCCATCCTGCATCTGGAATCTCCCCGATAACCCTACCCCAGACCTTCCAGTCAATCCTATTTTTCTCATCATGTTAGGGATTTCAGAAGTTCGACATCACAAAGGACAGCAGGGATAAACTGCTCTGAAATACATATCCGTACATTTGTAATCACATACGTGGCAGCTACATCTTATAAATGCAAAATCAGGTTCACAGAAAAGCAGGAAAAAGCATTTCTTTTATTTTGAAACTTTAAATAAACAGCTCAATGTGTAAGATGTCAACACTTGAGAAAAGAAGTTGCTATGAAAACTTTTGATAAACAAAGTTCTGCACTAAGCCTACAATAAGGGCATTAGTTTTGTTTGGTTTTCACTTGTTCTAATTGTCTAAATTTGAGAAACATCTTTACTAAATTCAAGTATATGGAAAACCAATACTACAATGGAGCCTTTCCAATACGCATCCATTATTCAAAAAATAACAGTGAAATATTAAACATTTATGAGGTTTTGTTTTCTTTGCTCTTCTGACAGTAATAGATTAAAATTATACTACATTTGTACTATTGATTTCACTTGTGCCTATAGTGTAGATATAAAATAAATTAGTTGCACATTAAGGCAGCACAAGCTGAGAAGCTAATTGTTTGTATTGTTTGTGAAATAGAAGCTACGATTTTCTCCAATACAGATTTGAAAAAAAAAAAACCAGCACAACACAAAAAGCAGCAAAACGTAAAGGCTTCAGTGATTTTGAAGCTTACACCTGTTACTTAAAATACACTAAAAATAAAACAACGTACGGTAGGGTTCCCTCTGTTATCTGCACTATCAGTGTGTTACAGCAGGGACAACGATGTCACTCCTGCATCTATAACAATAGTGTAAGTTTGTCTTTGTCACGAGACTCAATTCTGAGAGGCTGATGAGTGCTGCGAAGAGACAAGCTCCACAGTTAATTTGGTCAGTTCATTTTCCTGCCCCAATGACTTCCCTGTTCAGCCCCTGCATGCTATAACAAGTTTTACTGGTTTAGGAAGATCATTTTTTAAATCCTTTTTTTTTTTCCCCAACCCAGTGCAGCCTCTGTGATGGTTGAATCAATTCACAACTGGGTGGCTTGTATCAATACGGTGGGCAAATTAAGCCGATATCAATAAGCCAGCACTAAATCCCTTCAAGAAGGGCCACGTGAGCGCTGCAGCCGCGCAGCTACATCTGCTCAATGCCTCTTAAAGCGCCACAATTCCAGACAGGGCAAGCAACGAGCCCTTCTGCAAACCTTCCCTCCTCTTCCCCGGTCAACCCATGCCGCCATCGCTCAGACAAGTTTCACTGGTCCCCTGGAAAACACGTGGGTTGACCCAAACCGTGGTAGCTCTTCAGGACTCAAAGGAGCTCCACTGTTCTTTACCACAGAGGATCAGCTCATGGCCACCCATGGAAGCCCTTTGCATTAATATCGGCTGATCCTCACCTACCAAGATTAATATGCCATTGAAATCTAGGAGAACTGCCTCACATTTCTGGTCTAATGCTCTAAAATTGATACACACCATCATCTTTGGGAAAAGGGACACAGTGACCTTTCAAAAACTAGAAAAAAAAAAAATGCTCCTAATCTGAATAAGAAAGAAAGGTTGTACCTACAATCTTTTAAGTATGATAGAGACAAGCACATAAATTCAACTGACCAAGGAAAGGCAATTAGAGTGATGGATTACAGCAAATTCAATAGAGATGTGAAATATTGAGACAACTCTCAAATACAAATTATTACACAAAATTACCCTCAGCCCACTCAGACTTTTCAGAAAATTAGTCATTCACATCACCAGCACGTTTGGACCATATGCCAGAACGGCTTTTTTTTCTACCCTAATGCTAGCTGAGCATTACAGCATCATTATGCAGTCAGCATTGCAACCAGATGAGGGACAAGGGCTTCTCCTCATTCCACAAGACAACCTCTCCTGGTCTTCCAGCTAAAACTCACCTGTGTGAGCAGGTGGGAATTAATTAATTGGGCTTATTTTACAAGCAGCGAGGGCTCTGCAAGAGCTCCTAGGAGAGGGGAAGGGAGGGAAAGGGTGGTGGAGTTTCTGTCTCTGGAGACATTGAAAACCTGCCTGGACATGTTCCTGTGCAACTGGATGTTCTTATTGGACTAGATGATGTCCAGAGGTCCCTTCCAACCACGTATCATTCTGTGAAAGAGAACTTGTTTTATGGGATTTTTGGGATCTATGCAGCACAGTAAAAGACTTCTCTTCTATACATCCCCCCTTCCAAGGGAGCACATTGGGTGTGCTCTTCATGCTACAGCAATATCTTACATTTATTTAAAGTTTTCCAACTGAATATCACAACAGCAAAGGAAATAATCAGTAAATTTCTGCAGAATAGCCAGGTTTTTCTCCAGATTATCACAAAAATACAGAAGGTGGCTCCTGCTTGCAGCCACTGGACAGCGTGCCTTCTTTCTCACAAGGAACGTCCTCTGCTCCTGTGCTAGGTAGCACATCCATAGCGCATCTAACACCTTCAGAAAGCAGCAGCCCTGCTGTACATGCACAGGAACCGTGGCTGTGTGATAGGAGGAGATCTGTTTGGAATCTTGAACATGGTGTGTGATGGAAGAAGAGCTGTTTGGAACCTAGAACACAGCACGGGCCAGACCTGCCTGAAAGTGTGGGAGAGGTTGGCCTGTCTTGGGATCACAAACACTCTTTACCAGTTGGCTTTCCATGCTTTATGGAGGAAAGAGTATTTGGTAAATAAAGGAAGTGTTTATCTGACAACAGGAGTGTAGATGAATGATACTTGTGATGGAAGATTCAAAATGCCACCCAAATTGCTTCCAGATGCTGTTCTTCAGTGGAGGATAGGAAAGACTTTCATTTATTTCTTTACGAAGATGAAGAGCTGAAAATACCAAGAGAGACAGCAGCAGGTCTTTGTCCCTCTCTTCAGCCCAGGCAGGTGGCTTTTCTCATTGCACCTGAAGGTGTTTACCTTCAGCAGCATTGAGGAACCAAAAGGACGATTCACTCCTCCTAAAAGAGGCAGCTGCATTGCTCTGAGCTGAGGGATCCCATGTCAGATCACAACCCAGGATATCCTTCCTCGGAAGGGTGGTGGTAGCAACCACAGCGGTAGACCTTCTTCAATGACCCTGTTCATAGCCACATCCTCCCCCATCCTTTTCCCTTTCTTCCCTCTTTGTATTCTGCCACCGGAGCAGAGCACACATCCATGAGCCGTAGCCACGTGAATTCTACCCACACATCTCTGTTGGTTTAATTTCAGAAAAGCAGGACATTTTCACTAACACCATAATGAAAGAGATTTGAAAAATAGATCCTGGTAATAACTCTAACATCAGTTTTCTGACATCAGATCAGAAGGCTTTCAATTTGAAGTGTTCCCAGATGATATTTGTCAGGGAACACTGAGTACTATTTTCTTAACACCAGCAGATAGTAAGTTTTCCCCTTTTAATATAGTTCCACCTACAATTTCGCCAAAAGGATGATACACTGCAGCCATACAGTCATTATGAACCCGATCCAAAGCGAAAGGAAGGAAACTGAAATCCTCAGAAACTTCAACAGGCTGCGGGTGAAGTGTTACATCTCAATCAGCTCCAGAGATTTGCTCAGCTCCCTTTCTGTCCTACCTCCAATGCGCTCTATAGAGTTACAGGAGAGTAAGGACCATGATCTCAGGACCATCTGCCGAGGCCGATCTCTCTTAAATTGGCCTCAGCAGATATACTCATTTTCCCCCCTCAATTTTCAGTGTTTTGAGCAGCAAATTTACAAGCTTTACTTTATACGCTGCAACAGCATCAAGCAAATGAGACTGCAAACTCGCTCATATTTTTCTCATGTTGAAATGTAAATAATTTTATGCTATTTAAATAATTCAACTAAGTCTAAATTTCATGAGTCAGCATGGTGATAGCACGTTGAAGCATTTTGTCGTTTTCCCAAATTCTTGCTCATTACTTTAGAGCCAAAAAGATAGCCCTGTAGAATAGTTTCTTAAATCAACATAATTCCAAGAGTCAGATCTCTAATCTGAATACTGACAACTCAAAATTCAAATTCAGGTGGCTAAATAACTTCTCTAGTCCTCACGATCAGACCTTAATCCAGCTGACACTTTAACATATTTACCTCCACATAAATCCTTTCAATAAAGCAATGGGACTTCTACACCAAGGAGCGCATAAGCCAGCATAAGTCAACACACTTCCCAACTATATTCTTGCTGACAATCTCAAGTAAAAAGAATAGCTATAAAAAGCAAATTCTGCAAGAAAACAGAAGTACCTTAGATGAACATTTCTAAAAATTTATTTCTGCAGGTCCTGTAAATAGTCTATACAATATCAATCTCTTGTCAGATTTAGGATAATTTTTGTTTGTTGATAACTTTGATGTGGGTTAATAAAACTTCCAATATGTTCAAGGCCAGGCTGGATGGGGCTTTGAGCAACCTGCTCTAGTGGGAGGTGTCCCTGCCCAGGGCAGGGGGGTTGGAACTCGATGATCTTTAAGGTCCCTTCCAACCCTAACGATTCTATGATTCTGTGATTCTATGACCCTGTTATTGTCAACTACAGAGAGTAAATCAGGTGTTTATTCAAGCCAGTATCTCTGCAATGGTTGGTGTCCTGTTAAATAAGGGATTTAAAGAGACCATGTCCTATGTTTTGGTTGGGCTTTTAGGAGCATGAGGCCAGGGAAATTCATACTATGCAAACCATGTGTTATTTCTAAGATTGCTACTGAAACTAGCCCAGCCCTTGAAGCAAAATAAAAGAATACAATTAAACTGTTGGAACAAGCAGCCAAGCAGCACCTTATTTGGAAAAAAAAAAAAGTCTTTCTCTTTATACACTCTACCTTAGCCAAAACCAAGCTACTGGTTGTGTCACAGGGCTTAATACATGAAATGTCACCTGATGCTTTTCAGGAGTCATTAGGTGATCTAACTGACTTCACACCTAATTTGTTTCACTCCCTGTCACACTTATGAGATAATAGTTGTTTAGCAAAAATTCATGCAGCTCAGGACAGCAAGTGAGGGACATGAAAAAAACCCCAAAACCCCAACCAAAACATAGGAAAGAATTTTACAGTATCCAAATGAAACCCACAACCTGACAACGGATAAGGCTGGAATGTCTCAAATCTAATTTGAATATGAAAGGTTTTCTAATGAATAAAAATATTCACTAGCTTTAAGCAGGTGCCCATTGTAGATACGAAGCACTGAAAACAAAAAAGCAATAATGAAAAAAGTTAGAGTAGTATTATTATTACTAATAGTTTTAGATGAAACTAAATGATTCATTTATATTTTAGATTAAAGTAGCTTCAAGCAAAATTGAAATTAACATTGTAATGATACATTATACACAAAATAATAGAAGGGTATTGTTTTGAAGGATCTGAAATAGAGAACTACTTATTTCTTTCAAAGACAGACACTTCTTTTCATACCACAGCAACTTGATTACATCTATCTGAAGCGGGGAGAAAAAAAATGTGCAAGACAGCAAAAAAACCCCAACAATTTAGATGCAGAACTTGAGGTGTCTCCAACTCTCAGAGATCACAAGCAGTCAGGCTTTCATTCAGGAGATAATAACGAGCCAGCAGTTAACCCACCAGGAGTACCGGAGTGCAAACGGGCACAGCCAAGGCCATTTGCAGACTGCTTAATTACAGGGAGAATATTTGATAATGCAACTCCAGAATCTCCCCTCTCTCCGAGGGAGAATAATTTTCCCATAATCTTTGCAGACACTGAGCAATAGGTGGCCCAGGAAAACCACCTGGCATTTTTAATCCTATATTTTGCTGCAAATGACATAGTAACCTAAATAGAAACTTTATCTGCAAGGAGAAGTTTTGAAGACTGCTATGGAAGTACTAATACCAAGGAGAGAAGTCTATATGTTGTCATAAAACCCCATGATAGACTGGGAGGGAGCAGCAGCAAAGCAGCGGCCTGTTGTGGGCTTCCAGATTCAAGAGTCCCTGCAACAGGGTATGTGCCCTTTCTGCTCTCTTATTGCTCTTTTGGTGTCTTCTTTCAACCCAGAAAAATATACACTTAAATAAACATAAAATAAACTTTAGAAATTGTTTGTTCTTTGTGCTTCCAGAAGGAGCAACAGAAGGTTGTTTGAAAGGACTCGCCTCTACTCCAAACAAACCCACCCTACAACAAAAATCACATCATTCGTATCATCACTCCGCAAAGCGCCCTGCCATCATGGTTACCTTTCATTTGCTTTCACCACTAACTTCTAACAACATGAAAACTCATTTCTGAGCAAATCAATTTGTTCAGAGGTTTGTTGCCCCCATTTTTATCTCAGCATCCACTCCACCACACACCCCCGCCCAGTCCTGGGTGGAATTCAGGTAACTGGGAACGGTCCAGCTCCGCTGGGATTTTTGGTGAGGGACACCATGCTCTGGGAGATGCAGAAGCTCAACTTCAGTGCTGGTTTTCCCTCAGGAAAGACACTCTCCATCCTACTATAAACCAGCAAAACGATTCCCCAAAACACCCCCCAAAACAAACCTCCCCCTCCC
>JAOXNO010000041.1:1225262-1239778 GCA_028565335.1 Limnodromus scolopaceus | reverse complement strand
AGGGGTTCAAGGCCAGGTTGGAGGGGGCTTGGAGCAACCTGGTCTGGTGGGAGGTGTCCCTGCCCAGGGCAGGGGTTGGAACTCGGTGATGTTTAAGGTCCCTTCCAACTCCAACCATTCTGTGATTCTATGATTCATGACATGTTTGCTTTATAGGAATTTTCACACTTTCACCAAGAGCATTTTTCACCATAAGCCACAACCAGCTGCAAATTAATCACAACACAGACGTGGTCTCAGAAGGAGCTCTGGGAGTGCTCCACTCACTCCAGCCTCCTGGTGATAGCAGCAATAGCTCACCGAGTCTGGCTTTTCATTTTAGGTGGTATGTGCTTCACTCCTCCAGCCAGGCGGCAGCTGGGACTTTGCACTGATTGTGCCAGAGATTTTTGATTTTTTAAACAGATGTCTGGTAAATTAACAATGCCTGTGCTTCTCCGGAGCTTCTATCCATAATAAATCTAGATGTCAGGTTGACAAAAGCATCTGGTGATGTTTGTGACAGCTTTAAATGAAGTTCTTGGAGCATGCTAGCAGAGCATGGAAGAAGTCATGTACCTTTGAGAACTCAACACAAACACACACTGAAAACTGGAATGATCTTTGAAAAGTCTTGTTTGGCCAGTACAAAGTGCCTGTTTAGGACAGCACACAGTTTGGGTTGGGGCCATCTGCCTTGTCAAGCATGGTGGACCTGAAGGTGGTCTGCTCTCACTAGCCCGAGTGGCTTGAGGCCATTTAGGTGTCTCTGCAGCCCCAAGAAGGGGCACTCAGCTGTGTGCCGTCACACGAGCTGGGATTAAACAGTTCCATTATCATACTCCAAAGCAAAATGATCCCCACAGAGTCTCCCCAAGGATGTTTTGAGACAACATTGCTCTACACATTTGCAGAACACAAAGTCTTCTCCACACTTGAGCAATCAAAATCAATACATTTGCAATTTCCACCTTATGTCTATCACACTTCACTAGAAATCCCTTAATTAGTTTCTTCTAGGAGTACACAGGTCATTTACGTAATTAAATCAAATCTTCTCTCATTGAAGGACACTACACCATTGAATCCCATTTACAAGCTCATTGTGCTCCATCTTACAACCACTACAGGCTTCATCATCCCACCCCATTGCTCTCATCGAGAAGGTGTTCTGGGACTTCATTCTCATGCTTGATAAAAACCCATTAAGTTGTTCATGCTCAGATTTCCAAAGGCCTAAGACTGTTGAGAGACATAATTTTTGAGTCTTCCACTCCCAAGACTGCTAGAATATAAAATTATTTTAACAGCACCTCAAACCAAAACGAATCCAGACGAAAGACACACAGATATCCTCTCATAATGCTTTGAGGTCTACAACACACCCCAGATCTTTGTGATGTCCAGAGGACTCCCCTAAGTCATCAGCAAGTACACTTTTCAGTACTACCACTGGAAGCGTGTTACAAAGGTCATAGAATATTCCCAGGTATGACGTAGTACAGATGGAACCAGCGAAGGCACGTACCTGTGCAGCACAACCAAGCTAGAAGGAGAGGAACCACAGCCTCAACCCCTTCCAAGGGCTCTGCTTAGGACACCCCGATCCAAGTACACAAGCCATGTGCCAGCAGCGTGGCCTTTCCATTCTGCAGGACATAAAAAAAAGAGCTAAAGGCACCTTGGGAGCATCAGCCAGCTCTGAGACAGAGCAGAAAAGCAGCTTCTGCTGCAAAAAGCTTAGAAACACCACCCAAGCAGAGCGAGGAGGCTTTCAAGGCAGAAAGCAAGCAAAACCAGAACTTAACCTTATTAGCATTTCACAAGTTAAGGCAGTTTCATGGATTTTTAGGTTTGACTCAGGGTTTTTGTTAAATGCCAGAAGCTGGCTACACCGTAGCTGTGGAGAAATCAATATCAAAAAAAGCCCAGCTCCTCCAAATTCTTCTGAGCATCAGTAGATGCTTATTTCACCCTGTAATTTATCCAAACTAATAGGCTGGTCTTTAGTAATTGCACATTTGCTCTGTGCTAGTGCCTGTGGGGAGGTGAAGAAGCTGCTCCCATACTCACTCTGTCAGGGAACGGGGCAGCACTTCAGAGTTTACTTGTGCTCTGTTCTATGAGCAGCTTCATAAATCACTCCTCTGAGTACAACCGACAGGACAGGGATGTTGCTGGTATCCCAAACAATTTTATGAAGTTTCTTCATTTAATGAAATATGGTTTATACCCTATTTGCTGCAAACAGCTCCGCAAGTTTTGTTTTTTTTTAAAAAGATATAATTAGCATTTAGAGTCATACAACTATACCCAAGATGAAATTACAGTTCAGCGTTCTTCACATCTCTCACTTAGTGGCTTGATTCCTTCCACACTGGGAAGTGCTAATTAACATCAACAGGCTCTGTATAGGTTTGAAGCAAGCCAGGAATTTGGATTTGGGAGAGAAGAGCCGGGCAGTTGCACCTCTTCCAAGCGATCACTCCAGATGTGAGCACTGGAAATATAATTAAGGAAGAGAGACACACGTTCCCACAGGTGCTTTGCTGGGGGTGCTCCTTGAGACCAAGGCTTGGTACCCCCAGCCCAAGCAATCCCACCACTACCCCAGTCCTTGCCAAGCCCTGCTTGTGACCTCCAGAACCCACCAGCCACCTCTGAAAGCAAAAGCACTAACATTTGGGTTTTGACGCTCAAACCTGTGCCCTTCCAGACCCAGCAAGGCCCTAAGCACCAACAGAAAATAGAATCATAGAATGGTTAGAGTTGAAAGGGACCTTAAAGATCATTGAGTTCCAACCCCCGTATCCTCAGATCCACTCTCTTTCCCCTCCACCTCATCTTTTTCTTTTGCCCAGGGATGCCTCAGCCACCACAGCAGGCTGTCAGATAGACTCCAGTCCCAGACACGTGGGATATTTTGTCTGCTCAGAAAAAAAAATAAAATTAAAGAAACCATATCTAAGATTAGCAGCAAAATGCTCCCGGTCACTGACGTCAGTCTCATGCAAAGGACTCCCTTGGCAGCGGGTTGCTTCCCACCCCGAGGAGGCTCTGCCCAGAGCAGCTCCCGTTTGTTCCCATCCCTCGATGAGCTCACGTCACCGGCGAGTTCCCTCTCCTCCCAAGGCATCGGGCCACAGGCCAAGCTGTGTGCGGACGGAGCCAGAGCAGAGGCAGTCAGTCTTCCTCGGGCTCTGATGCACAGACCTCTCAGCAGCTTTTCAAAGAGCATGACGAGCCTAAAAAAAAAAAAATAAATAGTAAGCACTTGCAAAACAGCGCCGAGAAGTCTTTTGACATTTTGTACTCACTTTTGTTCGCTGCAAGTTTTCCCCATTTTATTTATGTCGCACATCTACAGGAAAACCCAGACAGTGGTACATGCAAAAGTCTAGCTTTTACCACCTTCCTCTGCATGCAATTTCAGCTAACTCTTAGTATCACCGGGAAGAGAATATCTGTATAAATTGGCAGTTTCCTTTCCTTTTTTCCCCAACCGTGCATCAAACATGCTCTACCTCACAGGTGCGCAAACTTCCAAATAAGATGTTTTTTATATGCACTAATTATGATATTTTATTGGAGATCTTTGTACCGCAAATTAAATTAAGCTGAATTTTAGTCAAGACCCCAAACAAAAAATTTTCTAATAAAACTGACTTGGGGGGAAAAAATAAAATTCTAAGTAAATAATCCCCCTCCCCAAGAAACCTGACTCACAGGAAACATACCTCACAGTCAGCTTGTCCGGTTGTATGTACAGTTTCCTTAAGTAGAAAACATGAAATAATATTTTGTGTTTCTCTTTAGCACTTCTGTTTACCAGGAAAAGCCAATTTGCTGCTCCGCCAGTACTGGGGGAAAGCAAAATATTTTAGAAATACTTCTTGGCAGAAGTTTTATTACATTTCTTCCCATGAAAGGCTGTACAGCTGAGACTCACCCACCACCCGGGTCTTTCTCCTGTGGGTAATGAAATAGAAAAGCAGACGGGACCCGTCCAGCAGCACTTTTTGACCCCAGCTGCTTCTGCATATTTTTTTTAAATGATATTTTACTAGAATGGTTTCTGTCCCCCCAACCCCGGCCTCCTCCTCTCCCCTGCTCCCATCAGGCCGTTTGGATGCCTTACCCCCTGCCCCCCCGCAGGCTCCACATTTTCCAAAAAGGGTGCATTAAACAGATCCACGCCTTATCAGCACCGGTGCCGAAATGTCAGGAAGTTAAAAGCACACGCAGTTGTTACGGAGGCTCTCAGAGCTCAGCCTTTTGTAGGAATTCAGACGTTGGGGTGGTTTGCGTTTCGGATTTTCTCTTTTTAAAATACAGTTGAAAGAAAAAGGAAAAAGCCACCTCTCTCCGGTCTCTGCTTCAGTTCACGTAAGAATTTGTTGAGCAGAAATGTGCGTTTTAAGGGGTTTCTAGACACAGCGTGTTGGGGGAGGCTATTTTCTGGCCAGCCCCACCTGCGGGTCCCCCACCAGCCTTGTGCAGAAGGGGCTCCTGAGACTTCACGTGTCCCCTAAGAACTTATAACAACAACAAAAAAGGGTAAAGCTTTCCCCTACAGACATTATGATATCGATACCAGAATCCACCCAGTTCCCATTCCCTACTGCCCAGGGTGGACGGGATCCTGGTATCCAAGGAGGGTTGAGGAGCAAAGCTCTGCTCATGGTGGGACATGCTCTCGGGTCAGAAGTTGGAAGGTGCAGCCCAAGCCGGTTCAACTCGCCAAGCAAAGTGCCCATGTTCAGGTCTTGGCTTTCCTTCCACAACAAGAGCAATTCATCAACAGTTTCCCCTGTTTTCCTGCAGGCACAAATCCCACAATCATGCCAGGCGAGCGCTCTGCTTATTATAATTTTTTAAAACCTGCAATTGTTAAAATTGCCATAATTATCAAAACATAGTTTTAAAGCCAAGAGCTGGAGAACGGTTGAAGACCAGGAGGACACAGTACAAACACCCAGCCCGGGGAAGGCTGAGGGCTCTTCAGACTCCTCCTGGCTTTCAGAGAAGCGATGCAGGAGGGGCTGCGGCTGGTGGCCACACGGTGAGATGACTGTGCCATCTAGCTGCAGTTGCTGCAGAGCTCCAGCACGCCATGCCAACCCACCCCAAACACTTTAAACGGCGCTGCTTTCCAGATAAAAATCACATCATCCATTTCACCCGTGCCACGCTGGATGTTAATGCACATGGAGGGGGTCACTTTAGCCAAGAAGTAAATTATTACTGAGAACCACCAATCAAGCATATAGTTGCAAGGAACACTTATTTTCCTTTTAGTTACAGCTTTCTTCTACTACAAGCTCAGTTAGCGTTAAGATTGCCATTTTGTGTTGCCTGTTTCTGTGCTGTTTTATGTCTACTCATTTAAATCTTGCTCTCTCACCGAAATATATTAGCCCCCTCCCACCTCCATGTCTGTCTGATGCCTCAGCTCCCCCCGGTCCCGCATTCCCGGGTACCACATCCCGGCAGCCGCAGCATCTCCCAGCGCTTGGTTTTACAGGATGCGGAGAGGGCTCGGCTCCCGATTTCAGCAGGAGACACAGCCCTTCAAACCCAAAACACGACGGCATGGGGTTTGGTTCATCTGCGCTGAGGATTATTTTAATGATGCAGAAACCAACTAAATATATTTTTGATTTCATATTTTAATTTGTCAAGAGTATCTCCGTGGCTTTTAAATGAGATTTAAAGTGCATTTTATTCCGCCAGGAATAAATTCAGTCACTGGCTAAAATTAGATTAGTGGCTCCAGTGCCTAATTAGCAATAGGCTTGGAGGCTGCATTTTGGGACATTCTGGGCCACATCTCATTAGCTCCATCTTTAAGTAACTTTCTCTGTTGATATCACAAACATGATAAATCATGTTGATTTATCCATGAAGGGAAGGATTCAGGAGTGAGACAAACACAGGAGATATTTACCCAGTTTATAACTGGAACTGAGGCAGGCAGCTGGAGGCTGGACCCACACAGAAGCTGCCATGGGGCTTGGACCAGGGACCCTCCGCTCCAGCACACTCCAACCCCTCTGGGGGAAGGTCAGGAAGAACCATGCATCTTCTGAAGAAACCCACAGTGTACCTAGGATCTGAGTGCTGCTCACAGCTCTCCTCTACCACCCAGGGAGGTTGTAGAGGAGATGTACAGACAGGGACATCTGGTCTAGTGGGAGGTGTCCCTGCCCATGGCAGGGGGTGGAACTAGATAATCTTTAAGGTCCCTTCCAACCCAAACAATTTTATGAGGGCAAGAGGCACCCAACAACTCCTAGCTAGGGAGAAACTAGCAAGATCAGGGTTCCAGAGCCAGGAAAGAGGATGATATGAAGCCTAAAAAAGCACAAGTAGACAACAAATGCTTCTGAATCCCAACCCAGCCAGGTCTAGCCCTGTTCCCTGCAGCCTGAGGGGTGTTCTCTGGAGACCCCCACTCCTCGTGTTGCTCCAGCAAGGAACAGCTATGGCACGAACAGCAGAGCTGACCATGTTGACTACATGAGCAGTGTCACCAGCAAGAGGAGCTGGTGCATGTGTCCTCCAACACCGCACACACGTTGCCCAGTCCCTGCTGGGGCACAGCACAGGAACTGAGGGACCAGCACCACTCTGCATTTCCAAGATGGCCAGTTCAAAACAACCCAATCACACCTGGTTTACAGGAAAACATACTGCTTGTAAAATACTATTAGACTGACAGGTTCTACCTTTGGAAGACATTAACTGATTAGTTTCCTCCAGTGAGACCAGACAGCAGGACCACAGAGCTTAGACCAAGTGAGGAAGACATCAGGAATAAGGTACTGAGTGTCACTGGGGTTTGCCCCTTAATTAAAACTAATGTGGTCAGGGATGAACCCTGACGAACTTCATTAAGTCATTAGTGGTCGGAGGTAGGTACTGGGTGTCATGGCAGCTGGCACTTCAAAAAGAACAGGTGAAACAGGATTAGAGAGTTGTGCCCCGTCATGTTGTCTTACTGCACAAGCTAGAGAATAACAGTGGTTGTTCCCATTAAAATATAAAAGCAAGTTTAAGGTCCTGCCTCTAAATCTTGCCTGGGGTCTAAACATTTTGATCCATGTGTCCAAGAATATGACTCCTCTCAAACCATTTGAGGAAAAGGTAACTGCTGAGTCAGCTGAGACCTTCTCCTGAGGCCACCTCCAGTGTCACAGCTCCAGATCTGAACTCCTAGGGTACTATCTCCTGCCCACACTCCCACAACCACCCCCAGGCCCACTGGTAACATCATCCCAAGCGGGATGTTTTTACTGGAAGGGTGGCACACAACAGGAATCATGTCCTTCAAAATCTTGAAGCAACTCACATAAAATGTCACCAGGGCCCAAGGACTGAAGTAGCCCACAGCCCATGTCCTCGGTAATCACAAACAGCTCATTAGCAGCACAGTCACCACATCCTGCCCTCCAAGCCACAACATGGTAGTTCAGCTTCGACTACACATTTCTGATTAATGTTTGCCAATGAACGATTTCCTGCCTCTGGCAAAATGATCATCAGAAATACCCAGGAATATGAAAAATTGACAACAGTTGCTGGATGCTAAATATTGTTCATGCTCGATTGCTGTAATGGCACATCATAGGCTTTGAAAGACAGTTAGGCATTTGTTGCCATCATTAATACGGAGGGAGTTTATCATCCAACCTCCCAGTTCCCTTTCTCATTCTCCCGCATGCTCTCTCACTACACAGCCATTCATTTCTCATTTACTTTTTTTTCTTAACAGTACAATGATTTGTAAAATTAAATTCATTCAAACTTTTTACTGTCCTCATTTCCACACACCTTCTATTGTTTTTATTACCATGACTGGGCTGTCTTTGGCTTATATTTCATCTTGACACATTTTACAGTATCTCAGGAGCGCTCTTGTTTTTCATTTTCTTCCTCATTAATAGATACATAATCACCACATCAGAGCGTTCCAAACTTTGTTTTTTATAAGCCTATATTAAAAAAGAATCTCTGCTTTTTGGCAGAAGATACCTAATCCTGTGTTTCCTGATGGCTGGGTGAACTTGGCAAAAAAAGCATACGACCATCTGTCTTGTGGTTCCTCATCCTCCCCTCAGTGTATCAGACTGAAAATTTGAGCTCAAAATTTCACCCAATCCTAAGTACTTTTTCTTCACGGGTTATTTTATGAAGATGAAGATGCTGAGCTCAGCACAGAAGGAGCTTCACTTTAGTGCTTATGTAAGGTTGGAAAAATGAAATTATGATAATTTCAAATACTTTAGTACTGCATGTTGTATTTCAATATCCTACCAAGGACAGTAGTAAAACTGAGCTAAAATCATGCATATCCCAAACAGAAAGCTTTTTCTTTTGTGTAAAGACATAAAATTGAGGGGAGAAAAAAAAAACACAAACCCCAAAACACAGCTGTGGAAAAAGAACCACTTTGTAAGACCAAACTCTTCAGGTCAAACCAAGTCCCATGAATGCAGGAGAATTTTGAACATGATTCAAAGGAACAGACCAGCAAGGAGAAACATCCTGAAACTTTTAAGACTGTTCCAGTACCCAGAGTATTCAAAATAACTGAAGCTTGTAAAAACACTTTAAATTACCCATAGGGCAGTTAAAAAAAACCCTGACATCCTACCTTATCCAAGGAGAATTTAGAACGAGATATTCAGGAGTATCCAAGCCAATAACTTCTTTTGAAAGTCTGGATATATAATTTGGAAGTTTTAAGTAAAGACTAAACTCATCTTAAAAAAATAAATACAAAATAATAATTAAAAAATAAAAATCAGTCCCCAGAGCCACTGCAAACTTTTTCTTCCATTTTCTGCATTTAGTTTCAAGTTCTTGTGAAAATCAAGCCACTAAGTCAGAGTCAGAGATCTTTCAAGCACCAACCTGTATTTCAATGACACCAACACCAGACATTTTTCACCCCTGGTTGGCAACAGCCCCGGTGGCACAGAGGTTCCTGCAGGGCAGCACTGACCGACACTGCAGAGCAGATCATCCCTGGCTCCACAGCTCTGGGATGTCACGATTTTCCACACGACTTGGGGTGAGCTGAGCCAAAGCTCCTCTCCTTCCCATCTTCCAGAAGCTCCAATGTTCTTCGCTGCCCATAGACACCTACACACCTGCCCAGAAACACGCCTAGCCAAGCACGGGCTCCCTGCTAACAACCTTACCTTACCAAAACCCAGTTTATCTAGGTATGCAGTGCATGCCACCAGCTAATATGGATGGTTTTTAATATAAATGCCATAAACATTGCTGTTTCATCTTGATCCAGTCTTCTTCAGGCTTCCCAGGCTTTCCTCTGAAGGTCTTGCTGTCCCCTGTGAGGTCCAGCAGAGCTAACTACTGGCTCTCAAGAGATCTTGTCTCCCAGAGCTGCCAAGTTCTTGCTCATTCCTGGTGTCTGCCCCTTCCCTTCTACCAAAAAGAGCCCATAATTGGGCTTCCTTCACTCTTTCTTCTCTGCAACACCCCCTGAGCAGTGTCTGTCCGGGCAGCTCAGGCTTATTTCCCAGCATCTGGAGTCCCGAATTCAAACCAGGGACAAGGACGGTCTCATTCTCTGCCTTTGCACCCACACAAATGTGGAATTACAGCAAGGACAAACACCTTAAGGAGCAATATTTCCCCTCCCGCCCCAAACTAGCCAGGACACAGTGAGGGTTGGGTTTTTTCCTCCCTAACCTCATTACTGCTGATTAAAGAACACTTACAAGTTTCAATTGCTTTTTTAAGACTGCTCTAATTATGATCATCTCCTTTGCTGTAGTAGCTGCTGCACAGAAATTAACCTTAACTTGCATTATGCCAGACTACTTTCACCTTGGTGTACATAGAACTTATAACATGCTCAGTTGGATAGGTAATAGTTTCTGCAGTACCTGGATGAAAGTTAAGACAGAAATAAAAAAAAAAATCAGAAATGTCTTTAAGTAGGTGTACATAATAGGCCTTCAATTCAGCAATAAAACCACTGTGAAAGCTTTGGCTTACTTGGGTTTATTGCACGGGGAGAGGAGGATGGCAGGGAAGGCAGGAGGCTGCTCTGTCCTCTGGCAGAAGTAGATGGCAGGGAGCTCTGTACCCATCCTGACCATGGCAAACAGAAAAATCAGCGAGCAGAGTGAGGGACTTCTGGATAGTAAAGTGTGTTTGTATTATTGACACTATGAAAATTTATAGAGATAGAAAAGCCCAGATTTATAAATAGAAATAATATATTTTTTAGACCAATCAGATGGGTTGCAAAATGTAAACAGAGTTTCAGACACCACTCCTTTGTCAGGTCATTAATTTGTTTTCCAGCTAGGCAACCAATTTGTTTTGCATGTGCTTACAAGGGGTGAAAACTTTAGTTTGATTAAAAATTTTAATTCAAGCATAGCCGGAGAAGGCAGACAAGCCTTCAGCTATACAAACACTCAGCCACATGCAGCACAGAGGTTGGGATCGATTCCTCCAGGTATAACCTGCAGTTGGAATCCAAAAAAAGTGGAAGGGGATGCACAGCAATGAAAGAACCGAGGGAATACAGAGTTGTGGTCAACAGCTTGATGCTCAGGTGGAGACCATTGAGAAGTGGTGTCCCTCAGGGGTATTCCTGACCATCTGCTGAAGGACCCCCTCTCACACAGGTCTCCAACACCACTAAAACTCTTGGATTACAAATGGGATCACTGCAGGATCAGCCCAGAGTCCAGCCACTAAATTAGTGACTGTAAGGCTCCCCACTCAGAAAGCTTTTAAACCACCCAGAACCCAGCAGCCTTTAAATATACCTGTAAATTCCCATGGAAAACTATTACAAGAGCCATTTCCTAATGGTTTTCTATCGTTACAGCAATTTCCTTTGTAAAGCATTTTCCATAAACTAACTGCAGCAGCACTATGCAATTAGTCGAAAGAAAAAACAAAACAAAAAACCAAAAACAACTTTGCAAAAGGCAGCTTCCCCCTCTTCCCCAGCACCAGTGTGCTAAGAGGTTGGCTAACCAGCTGGGGTGGGATCAGCGGGTGTTTAATGTGAAGAGTCGGCTTGGGCCTCAAATCAATCTGCACATCTAGCGTGGACACGAGACAGGTCAGCACTCTCAGTTGCAGCAACTATAACCTTAATTTTGTCTATAGTTCACGTTTGTTAATGCATCTCCTAAGATCTCTGTGCTTTCCCACCGCAGAAAGGTGATCGCATTGTTCGCTTAATCCCACCAAATGCAGTGAAGTTCCACCACCCACCAGCTTGGCCCAAGAGACATCATTAGCTACTACTCTGAAATCCTTCCTTTGGCTGCAATCGACTTCGGAAAGAAAAAGAAAAATAATGCATAAAATCAAGCTGGTTCTTATAAATCTTGATGTCCTAAGACCCAAACTAGGAAGGATCCTCCTAACTTGTTCAGTAACATTGTTTTCTTATCTTTTTGCAGATTATCTCCAAGTTTTTGGTACTATTCCATCCAGCCCAGGTGAACATAGTAACAATTTGTTCAACATTAAATTCTAGGATTCTTTCATTTCTTCTACCCACTTGAGGTCCTCCTCAGTAAGGAAGAACGCTCATGTAGCTCCTTTGACCTGACCCTCCCCAGGGCTGCACATGCACAGCACCATTGTAAGAATTTTTGGGAAGCAAGCGAACCAGACTTTTTTTCTCACCAAAACTCAGCTGTAAAAATGTTGTGCCTCTAACACAAGAGTTTTAACTTGAGATCCCATCACAAGCCAGGGGTTTGACCCTCCAGAGGGTGGTACCCACATGCTAAGGGCCCACCACCAGCCCCTCCAGAGGCTGGCTCTGGCACGGAGGTGGTGTTTTGGAAAGGCTGGAAGGATTGCCCTCTTACCTTGCACTAACAGGACCTCCCCACTGGCCTTGGACGGAACTTGACACAAGCATTAGACAAGCTCAAACCAGAGATGAGCAAGATGGAAGCTGTATGAAAGGCTGGATTTGAACAGTCTCACACTGTTCCTTTGTAGCTGAAGCCCACGCTAGCATCAGCCATGTTGACGCAAAGAAACTTTGAGTTTTAAGCCAATAATATATAGAACGTGATAGAATTTAGGGAGTCATTTTTCTTCTCCTTGTTCCAAGGAAGCAATGGCAGCATATTACAATAAAAGTAAAGCAGTAACTGCTATTGCTGGCACAAATCATTGCAAGTGCTCATGATACCACTAGTGTTATCTCTGGTGCATTGTTTTTTTAGCAAAAAGCATGGCTACACTTACGCCTCACATACTATATCTAAACATAAACAGAGAAGCTCTCTGGTGTATCCCTTCCCAAAACAGGTCACTTCCGAATGGACAGGAGCCAGTTCAGTCTATTGTTGTAAAGCCATTCCCACCAAGAGGAGGGGATAAAATTCATTAGGGATCCACGTCTTCTGCAATAACACATCTCATGGAAGCATAACAAGTTGCATCATTTTGCACTTAAAGGCGTAACAAAGAGCTGCAGGAGTTTCAGCACATTGGGAGCAGTTCTACAGTGGAGAACTGGACCCTGATGGACATTTTCCACTGGAGCCTGGTCCATCACATCTATCAGGCTCTAGTTCTCCACTGGAGCCTTCAAAAAGGAAGAAAAAAAACCAAAAACCACCAAACAACCTCAGCTTTATCTAATAGACAAATGCTTTTGAAAGCAAGTCACTTCCTTCTAGAAAAATCTCAATTTATAGCGCAAATTTATTCAAGTGATTTAAGGTCAGATGGTCAAGTGGAAGCTGCCTCTCCCTCAGCTGTGAGGAGGAGTTTCCTCCAACCCCTGCAAGTCCATCTTCACCTCTAAATCCCTTCTATAGCACAAGAGTACATGATGTTAGGAACTGGAATCTGGGCAAAGTTACACAGGGAAAAATAACAGACCTCAAACCTGCTATGGGCTTTTCCATCCAAGTTCATGATGGACCTATGTTCCTTACTCCGGTTTGCAGTAACGAGGGCTTGTGGGCAGCAAGATGCCCCCATCTTGCACCTTGGCACCTTACAAGACCAAAATAAGGCACAAAGCACAAAGCCCTTCATGTCTCCTCTCTGCCTGGGCGGACATCCCTTCCAAGGATAAGACTTGCTCCTAACTGTGGTCTAAGTCTTCAAACACGTCATTTCAGGGACCCTTTCTAACTCAGAGCACTGAGGTGGCTGTGCACACACAGCACCAACCAATTCCCCCAGCAGAAATAGCAGCAGACAAGGATTTTAAACTACTCTTCCCTTTTACAAACTCAGCAGAAGCAGCCACTGTTTGGGCACAGATCAAGTAAAAAACCTTGCCAGACTCCTTCCCCTCTGAAAGGAAACTTGTAACCACCGAGCATGTCCCTATTAACCTCAGCAAACATCTCTGGTGGAGCAGAGGACACAAGTCCATGAAGAGGGCAATCCATGTTATCTACCTGGAAGGATTACTCCCAGCCCTTACAATAACTAGGATTCAGTTTGCTTAAGGCACCTCATTATTTTTTACATTAAAAAAAAAAAGACAATGCTTAATTAGCCCTCTTGTTCCATGTCCTGCAGGTTCAACAGGGTCAGTGGTATTTCCTGGCTGCACCCACCCGGCTTAGGGTTTAAATAACAGTATCAAAAGGTAAGTTAGGTGCTAAGTTTTGGCTTACAATCATAAATTAATATACACCAAAAAAACATCCCTCTTAGAACCTTTTGAATTCCAGGCATATTCCCACTGCAGTGACCACCTCCAAGTCTCTCCCTCACTGCTGTAATTACTGATATCTCTGCCCGACACTAATCTCTGCTTTGTCTTTGATTTAAAAATCCAGCCATGGCCACTGACCGAAACAACCCGAGCCCCAAAGCCCCAGTGTGCTGGGTGACCATTAGTGTAGGCTGGCAAATACACTCTCTCTTTTGGCCTTGCTGGAACTACACAAGACCCTGCCTGGGTAATTAGGAGCATCCACAGAAAAGTGTGCTCGAACCACTGAGCAAGATTTAGTTTTACATGACATGCCAGTGTCCCTTCAGCTGCTGATTCCCAGACCAAAGCCACCATTTATTATTTGCACTCAATGGAAGACCTTCACACCCCCCCAGCACATCCTTCCATGGTAAAGTAGCCTTGTCTTCTCCTCCTATTACATTTCCTGCCAATACTGTGGGCAGTTGTCTCCAGTCCCACTTCACGCACAGTTGCTCATTCAACAGCTTGTTTTATAAGGAAAGTGACTCCTGGTTCCATTTTCTGGTGACTTTTGCAAATCCCTGACTTTCCCACGGCTGGGCAAGGGATGGAGGTTCTGGGGGCGCAGACAAGCACAGGAGGAATCCACTCCCTATTAGAATAGAATCATAGAATCATTTGAGTTGGAACGGACCTTAAAGATCATCGAGTTCCAACCCCCCTGCCCTGGGCAGGGACACCTACCACCACACCAGGTTGCTCAAAGCCTCATTCAGCCTGGCCTTGAACCCCTCCAGGGATGGGGCAGCCACGACTTCCCTGGGCAACCTGTTCCAGTGCCTCACCACCC
>JAOXNO010000041.1:1208107-1219056 GCA_028565335.1 Limnodromus scolopaceus | reverse complement strand
TTGGAGCAACCTGGTCTGGTGGGAGGTGTCCCTGCCCAGGGCAGGGGGTGGCACTGGATGGTCTTTAAGGTCCCTTTGCACCCAAACCATTCTGTGATTTTACATGCACCTTTTTCCATAAAGAACCCATTTCAAAACTGTTGGAGTTTCACATGTACAAATGCCAGTGAAGGAGTCTAGCTCTGCCTCATAACACACGGCAGCAGAGGAGATCCCACCCAGTGGTTATCCAGGCAGAGAGGTACATTTACCTGTCAAGTTCTCTACCCCATCTGCTGGTTGCACACCTCGTTATCTCTTATTTCATGCTCACACAGCCATTTAGGGCAGGAGGCGCCCTCCTCACAGCACAAAGCTCTAATTGGGATATTTTTGGACTGTCCCCTCAAGGAAAAGAAAGGAAAGAGTGCTGGAAGCCTTCAGTCATTCCTCTCACCCTCAGGCAGGAGCAAGGGGATCACACTGGAGCCCTGGCAATTAGTCTTGAGGAAGTGTTTATGGGCACGATTTAATGTCAAACCCCTGCTGCATCCCAACGTGAGACTGCAGGGCTGAGGTTGGCAACGCTACACCACAACAAAGAGAAAACTCAGGGAGAGGTTTTACATCTTTGGGAGAGGAAGGCTGAGCTCCAATCCAAGGAGACTACTCAGGTCAGAAGATGTGATGCAATTCTTCAGGTGATTTCCTGGTGGAGCATCCCAGCAACTTCCAGAGACCGTTATCTCTTGCTACCCTTCCTCTCTCCTTCACTGCTCTCCATTCTCCCACAAACACCAGAACATGGAAATTATTCCAACACAATTTCTATTCATATTTCTTTCTATTGTTCAGTCAAATTATTGGGGACATCAAGCAAAATTAGGAAGACTGAACCAGGTGATTTTTTCCAGTTCCCATTGCAGTTTACCCAGCAAGGTCATGCAGCCTCTCTCAAACCCTTCTCTTGATACCTGGTACATCAACTGAGACTCAACCACTCCCCCTCAAACCCTGCACAGTGACATCAAACAAGATTTCTCCCCCACAAAAATGGGCAGAAAATGTGTTTTCCCTCTGTATGTCTTTCTGCTCCCACCTTCTCAGAATCACCTCCCATCTGATCTTGCAGCTACTTTAAGTTATTTCCTTCCTGGACCTGGATTGTCTCAGCCCAGAACCAAAGGTTTTTAGTGGGGGTTGACACCTTTTAGAATCATTCAGGTTGGAAAAGAACCTTAAGATAGAGTCCAACCATCAACCCAGCACTGCCAAACCCACCACTGACCCATGTCCCTCAGCACCACGTCTGCCCAGCTTCTAAATACCTCCAGGGATGATGACTCCACCAGTGCCCTGGGCAGCCTCTGCCAAGGCTTGACAACCCTTTTGGTGAAGAATTTTTTCCCCAATATCCATCCTAAACCTCCCCTGGCACAACTTGAGGCTGTCTTGTCTTGTCCTATCATTCATCACTTGGTGTCTTCTCATAGAGCAGGTAGATAGATTTGGGTACCCAGTGTATTTGAATGAGTTACTCCTCCTGACAATTAAGGCATTAGCAAGTAAAGACATTCCTAACAGACTGCTGTTTCTAAATACTCATGAGCAGCACAAGCATTTATTGGTTAAGAACACTTAATAACGCAGCCTTCAAGAAAGAGGAAAGGAAAGAAATTAGAAGTCAGTGAAACTAGTTCCAATACTCGCTAAAATAAGGGAAGATAAATTTCAGTATAATGTTAAGTCCCACAAGAGATCATCAGATAACTGGGACCCATGTGTGTTTACAGACCCATGTGTATGCCAGCACAGCAGGGACATCAGAGCTGTTTTTGAAAGCAGATGATGAAATCCGGCAGGAATTGGCTGTTCAGACCAAGCACTGGGGACTGCAGTTCTCCTGCAAGATCAGTAAACAGCACCCGAGTGAAGGTGCAAACACATTAACTTTAGAGTGGGTGCAAAACAGCAAACAAAGGCAAGAAGGAAGCGAGAAAAGCACAGAAGGGAGCAGACATGCAGAGATGGAGCTGTTCTGGCACCAGACCCTGGCAGGCACATCCCACCCTGGAGGTCACACTGGGATAAGCTGCAGGGAACTCAGGACTCTCCTCTGGATGCTCAGTCCCAACATCCTCCCAAGGGGCAGGGGGGTGCCAATTACAGCTCAGGTGATGGCCAAGGACCCTTGAGCATCCCTGTCATATTTGTCACACCTACAGCTTCTTTTTTGTGTTAAGATTACACTGCATTCCATCAAGAGCTACAGAAAATTTGAACTTTCCTATTATGAGGCTTTTAGCAACCAGTCAAGTGTTACTTCTCCATGACACCAACAACCATTAACCATTTAAAGCTCTGCAGACACTCTGTGATTATTATTCCTTTGCACAGCTTGAGCAGCCCTTTACTGCTTTACAAATCAAAGCACCTCACAGGCAGGTTTAGGGTTTCAGTCATGGCCAATATTCTGTCTTTTCTCACCAAGGCCAAAAGCCCAATGCAGGGACTCCCCACCTCCACTTCTGTCCTCCTGCTTGTAGGTACAAGCCACAGCCTCCAGGTTTTGGCTACATGGAGGCATTTCACATAGTTTCTGCATGCAAGAAGTGTAGACCAACATTGAATCTCTTCGCTACAAAAGCATAAAAACTAGAGTTTCCATGCGATTTTCTAATCTGAGCAGTGCTGCGAGATAACGTGCCAACATTTCTTACTGATGCTCAGAAATTCCTGAGGTGCAATGTTGAGAAAAGTCAATAAAACAGTTGGGAAACCAAATCAAAACTGGAAAGGGCATTAAAATACTCAGTGCAGCCTGTGGTCATACAAACAGCAGCAACTCAGCCAGCGGAGCTATAGCGGTATGGGGCTCTGACCAACAAAATTGTAATTACTGTGGATATAAAAAAAAAATGCTTTCAGTTCTCAAAACACAGACCAAGTCTGTAAAACTTGCTCATTGATGATGTTTTCTCTTGTCATTAATTAATATCAGATTGAATTCCCTAATATTACAGTATTGTTAACATATTAAAAAGAGGTAGAATTTTGTAGGCTCCTTCCCATCAGGCAAGAATGTAATTATCCCTTATCTTTCAACACAGCCAAGCCCAGTAAATACAATTACAAAAATTTATGTTCACTGGAGTGTGAAAAAATAAGTCATAAAATTAATATTGTATTTATCCTCTTCCTTTTAGCAGTTATTAAAATGCACCAGTGATTTCTTGACTCTTTTACAGCAGCTTTTGGCTGGAATTAATTTTGACTTTGGTTTCCTGATTGTTTACAAAGTTTTTCACATTCCTCAGAATTAGAGAGGCTTCCAGCCATGACCAAGTGCTTTCTCTTTTCCTTGATAATAAAAATAAGGTTACATCAGTTGTTCAAGAATTGTTTACTGCTAGAGAAGCAAAAAATAGGGGAAAAGCTGTAATTTCCCTTCAGTTGTTGTAGATTATGCTCATTCCAACCCCCAAAGAAACAATTTTGACAGTCTTCTGTCAGTGAGACAGTTGACAATTGCTACCCAGTCCCTTGCTGTAGATCCCTGCCCTACAGATCTCACACCCCTCTCATATCTTATCAGGCTGAGAATTTTTACCAGCCACACAGAGATTTCTCCATGGCTTGGGCCATCCTTGTCAACAGTCCACAGACGTGCCCATTGTTCCTCTCCAGACCACTGAAGAGACTCCTCAGCCACCCAAAGCCCTGAGATCTACACCTATTGGAGAACCAAGATGTGTCCTGCTGGGGCAAAAGGACAAGCAGCCAAGCGCATGCTGGTTGGAGGAGATCGTTTGCTGCACCAGGTCCCTCTGTCACCCAACAAGCTGCCCTCCAATCAGTGCCACAAAGTACACCAAGCAAGACATTTCCTCACTAAAATGCCTCTAAATGGATCCCATTTATATGCTTGGCTTCAGTACTTGGAAACAGCGGAAGGTATGTTCTCAGAAGAATGTTTTAAAAGTTGATAAGGCACCTTTATGAAGTTTTTAAGTGCTACCCAGTTAGTCGAGTATTAAACGAACGCCTCCATTTCATCTGTGTTTACAGAACATAAACTCCAGCAGAACAGCATTTTTCAAGCTGTCAGGTTCAATGCCGATAAAGAAAGGCATAATGCAACGATGAGGAAGCAAAGTCTGCATTGTAATTCCCTCTTCTCTCCTCTGGTTTTCCAATGCAAAAGGAACAAAAAAAAAAAAAAAAAGGATTTGAGCTGGGGTAGAAGCACAGGTTTCCATCTGGACAGGAGCTGTTGCCAGAGGATCCAAGAAGGAGCATCAGTGAGTGCCTGGGCAGGGCAGCCAGTCTGGGGGGGGCAGATCTGATACAGCCTGGTTTTGGTCAGTCCAGGAAAAACAGTGGGTTTTTTCTCTTTCTACCGATAATTAAATTTTCCTAAAATACCAGTGTAAAGTCTTGTTTGATGGTGCCAGCTGAAAAGCATGTAGCTGTAACAATGCCTTTATCCCCCCTTCTTAAATGAAAATACCTTATTTACAGCCCTCCAGTCTCACAGCTCCATCCCCATATTCCTGTGAAAATACTCAAAGAATCTGAAAAAAATATATAATTAAAATCCATCGAGCTCATTACTGAGGTGCAAGGTCCTTCAGCCATTTGGAGAGGAGATGACCAGACTTTCCAGGAACAAACACATTAAGTTCCTTGATATTTACTTTCACCCCATTATCACTAGAAGACCAGCAATCTCTCTCTCGGTTTATAACCGGCTGCTAAGCCTGCCAAGAACTCTGTTTTATTAATCCTGCCTGGTTTGCCATCAGCACACTGCGCAGCGCCTGGACAGTGGGACTAAAAGTCATCTCAACCAATAAAGTCAAAGTACCTCTGGTAAATATTGCTTTTAAAGAAGTCATTTACAAGCTCGACCTTACCCAGCAACGCCTTAAATAAAACAAAGCACCTCATTGTATGGAATGGTCTTGAAGGAGGCAAAATAAGTAAATACTCTGCGCCTCTGGAATTCAAAGCAAGCCTTTTCATTTATCAAGATTTGGCTTGGGCACCCCGGGCCCCAGCCAGCCCTGCCCAGCGGTGAGCATCGGTGGGCACGGAGCCTGTGCTGGGCACTTCCCACCTCCAGCGCGAGGAGCATTTCTATGCTCTTGCCACGAAGGACCAGGGGGTTCCTGGGGTGGGATATGCCCCCTCCTGATGCTACACCAAGCCCCGGGCTGCAGGTTTAGATGTGGCAGACACCAACACGCAAGAGAAGAACATCACAAAGGCAGCACCAAACCAACAATTTGGAAAGGTTCCCAGAGTTTTCTCATGCCCTCTCCCTAAAGGTAGCAAAGAAACCTCTATTTAAGCATTTCTAAGAGCAGGATGGTTGCTGTTGTCACCTCCCGTAGCCTCGGTGGCATTATGAGCCTGCAAAGAACACTGTTCACACACAGCACCAACACAGAAGTTGCACTTCTGCAGCTTTGGGGTCACCCTGCTTTCGCTTCGCGTTGCCGGGCGTCCCCAGAGAAGCTCTGCAATTACGATTCAAACGTTCTTCACGCACTTTATTCTTCTGAAGTTTTCCTCAATTTTCATGAGGTTTTCACAGCAGCTGAATTTCTGTTCAAACATCCCCATTCCCTGCAGAAAAGGCTTTTTGTGCTACAACAGTTTGGATTTCTTTCTTAAACAATTCTTAAATAGAGCTTTTAAACAAACCAACCTTAAAGACAACGTGGTCTCTTCGTTTTAGTAGTCCTTAGAGAGGCTGTTCTCATCTTTGAGATTCATGAAACGGTTATTTTAGCATTGCTAGATAAGCAATTAATTCCCCAATTAATATAAATATTTTATATGCAACTAGGTTTTTATTTGAATAAGCAATTATGTTAAGGTCCTTTGATCCCAAATTAGTACAAAAAGCATCCTGGCATAAGGAAATTGTTCCAGAAGTTTTTGTTTAGCCATAAACTATCTGCATGCGCAGGAGAAGAACACAAATTCTGTAAAGTGAATGTAAGTGTAACGAGAGTGCTTCAAGAAGTCCCTGCACAGGTTCTCAGTGGAGATGCCTCCCCCCTGCCCTTGAAGGTGCTGGAAAACATCCACCTTGATGAGATCACTTGCTAGAGGAGGGGACAGCAAGAATGGAAGAGGCTGCCCAGAGGGAGTGCGGAGTCTCCTTCGCTGGAGACATTCAAACCCACCTGGACACGTTCCTGTCCAACCTGCTCTGGCAGGGGGTTGGACTGAGTAATCTCCAGAGGTCCCTTCCAACCAGGGATTCTGTGAACAGGACAATGACTCCTTCAGCAGCCCTTTCCCTCTGATCCCTGGGAACTGCCCATGGCTTTGTCTTCAATTTCTACTTCCCATCAGTATCTCTGGAAGAAGAAAACCCCAGAACTGGAATAGGAATGACCACATCAGGTCTCTTCCATGATGGGTTGCATGGGAAGCAGAAGTGCAAGATGAGTTATGGAGAACAGGTAACGTGCCTGCGAGTGCATGGGCACTGCCAAAGTCTCCAAGACTTTGCCAAAAACTCCCATGTGAACTGAAGGGAAGGCAGAGATTGCAGTTCACTGCTTTATGCACTTAACGCTTCACGCTGGTTTCCTACCAGACACTGCCTTTCTGTGCCCTGTTCCAGATGGGCATCTCAAAGACAAGTTGGCTTCCAGCAGTGACATCTGACTGTTGGTAGATTGCCCCCTTCCAGCCATCGCAGATGTCATTACTGATCCCAGCAGTCACCAAACACATCCACAGAGCTTGATCTTCTCATCCCACACCCAGGAACACATCCATCTCCATCACCCATTGATTTTCCCAAACGGTACCAGCTGATGGAAAAATCACACATCTCTTTAAATTTAAAAGCCTCATTCTTTATTGACTACTCTTCATTCTGCTACACTTCACTTGTTTCTCACTTTCACATGATACTGATGTGCCTTCAGCAAATTCACCCAGGGGCAGCTAAAGCAGCACCTCAGGAATTCCCACCAAATCAAGAGCTAACCAGCCCTAAGCAGGCGATGGAGACATGTGGACCACAGCAGTGGAAGGTGGTGGCTTTTAGACCATGTATATACAGTAGGAAACTCATCTGACCACCAATACTGCCTCACGGAAGAGGGGCTGAGGGCTCTCCCATGCTGGCTCCTGCTGCACAGCACCAGTCACGTGCTTTGGATTTACTCCTTCAAACCTCTTTCCTCCCACTGATCCCAGATGCACACTGAACTGAAGTTTAATCAAACTTAAGAAACCAAGATCAAAACTCAGGCAAGGGAACATTTTTAAGTGGAAAAAAAGAAAAAAAAATAGAATACCTGGTTTTACCAGGTACCTTGTATTGTAATTATGCTCAAGGAAAAAGGAGGAAACAAGATTTCAGCACCTTCCTCTGCAGATCAGAGGAAGGTGCTTAATAACTTGCTGCAAATAATTTTTCAAGCTTGTGAAGAACTACTGATATAGAGAGATCTGGACTGCAACTCACACACCCAGCTGTCCCAACTGGACATTTCCCTCAGAAAATAACGCTTTTTATTCTATCCAAACAAAAACTTGAAGCGAATAAAGTTCTCTCAGTCTTTGCCCAGAACTTCTTTTTTTAAAGCAAGTCTGATTTCACTTAAATTGGGATCATAGATGCCTCCTCAGCCAGGGGAGCTGCGTAATGTAACATGCCAATGAGCTCTTCTGAGAGCCTGATGGCTGAGGCCGGGAAATGGACTTTTTGTTAGACATTGGGTCAAGAAAAGGGGAGAGAAGAGTCTAAATAAACATCACTGACGCGCTGCAACTGCTCAGCAAATAAATCGTAGTTCATCGCTTCTGCTTTCTGAATCGTAAGTAGAGATTACGAGCTACAAAAACTGAGAAACTATTATTGTTTTCAATCTTTAAACCACAAGAAAAGGTCACAAAGATAATTGCTGCAAGAGAAGATCACAGGGTCCAAAGAAATATTTTTTTCCTTTGAAATCAGGAAAAAAGTTGGTAAGAGTGAGAATTAAAGACTGTACATTTAATTTCATCCCAAATTCACACAAAATATTACATATGTATGAAAAGTCTAGTTGTGAAGACCACCTTCCAGCCTTTACAGATCTGACTCGATTGGGCAGGAACCAGTGCTGGTTGGGGGGGAGTAGCAAGGTTTCCCGTGCTGTGAAAAGCAATATCGTCAGAGTCGCACAGACAGAGCTTACTCCCATTTTCAGCAGTATTTTGGATGTTGTTGTACATACCTGGTGTCAGCCACGCACACGAGGCAAAGCCATTGTACAGGAAAACAAACCAGGATTGCAGTATCAGGATTTAAAACTTAAAAACACCTGAAGTTCATCAGCAAAACTCAATTGTTAAACAGCTTCTAAGTGGAAAGTACTGAAGCCCTGGATATACTGACAAGCCAGAGCCCGACATTACAGCAAATGAAAGCTTTTGAGAAAAATGAATGTTCAGGGTCTGGGTACTGACTGAAATAAGACATTGTTTTAATGTCAGTGGCTTTCATTTTCACTTACACTTTTCATGAGATGTAATTTAGTTTCACGACAATGTAATATTTTCCTCAGGAAGGTGGAGAATAAAGGAAATTAATAGTGGCTGATGTTATTAACCAAAAATCCTATCAAGAGTAGGCTACACTCATTTTAGCAAAGCTTTTTCTGCTACTGGGTTACACTTCCAAGTAGCAGCATGATAAAGATATACCCAGCTAATCTCCTAGCTGTTCTCTTTCCCATGAAATGTTGGGCCAAGTCACCTTTTGAGGTCTCTTCCAATTCTACTCTTCCACAATTTCTTTAAATTTTCAAGTCCCCTGTGAACCTACAGCTAAATAAGTTGTCATATTTGTCACTTAGAACAAGAAGCTTGATCAGTTTGCCCTTCCTCATTTTCCACCCAACACCAAAGACAGTCAGATGTCACCTAAGCCCCACCAAACAGCCACATGGGAGAACCAAGGAAAACACACTTGCCTTTGTTTGTTGCTTTTTTTAAATACTGACATTTTGAAACCATAAAAGCAAAAACTTAAGGTTTACACTTCATTGTAATCTATTTAAAGCATTTTTGGTGGTGACCATAAGCCATTTCACAAGAGGCACCAGGTGGAGCACAACTTGAAGAAGGCATTAACAACCCTGCAGCTGAATACAGGACTACAACAGAGTTTGGCACCCACTGAGAGCCAGTTGTCCAGGCTCCCTTTGATTTTTAGAGACAACCAGGCACCTGAAGGACAGGAAGGATAGAAAGCAGACATGTCATTGTCTTTCTTCCCTGGGCTGGCACCACAGAGGTGGCTCTGAGGATCAAGCTCTGAGCTCACCGAGTGATCTCACCTCCTCACTCCCAGTGAGGACAGGATCAGGTCTGGAGTCCTACCTGTGAGAGCAGGATTTTACAAAGCAGTTTCTAACTTATTTGGTTACAGAACTGCTCCCTGTTGCGCTGCTGGCAACACAAAGGGGGTTTTTGTGGAGCTGCTACAGGAAATTACTCCCCCAAGGAAAAGCAAACTGCTGCCTTCATTAAAGTCAAAATGCACCTCACCTGCTGCAGCTTGATTTGCAGTAAAAACAGACTCCCTTAAATTATGTTTATAAATACCACACCTACCATTTCAGACCAAGTTCATTGCCCTCTCCACAGCCCCCCCCAACTGCCAGCTCGAGCCATTTAACCACAGCAAGACGACAATGCCATTAGTTTGAAACACTCACTGTAATTCCTTCTAGTAACCTGGAAAAAAGAAGCCTTTCCCTCATCTTCGCATTATATTTTCCTCCTGAATTACTAAATGAAAACACATTTTCATTCCACTGAAGTTATTATCAGAAGGAGACTTCTGTCTCAGTCCCAGGGCTGCCATACGCCACGGGCTCATCTGATTAACATTTTGAGATCCTACATTAAAAAAAAAGAAAGCACTAAGCATAATGTTCCTACGTGCCTCTCTTTAATTCCAGAGAAAGAGAGCTGTAACACCCAAATGGCATTTAATCTGGCACTAAAAACATCGACACATAATACCCACAACAGCAAGAAGCGAGTTCTGGGGGAGCTCAGCCTCCCCTCGTTAAACCCAACCATTCGTTCTTCCCTAGCACATCAACACGCAGGGAAAGCTGAAACGCCAGAGAAAAAGCAATACAAACCTCAAACAGAAGAAAACAAAACAAATAAAACCGCATCACTTACCAGGTCTAAGAGGGTATAGGACAAACCTGTCCTCAGAGCACCCACAGCAATCCCACCCCACTCCTCTGCTTCAGGGCACCAGCCCACTCCCCTTCCCACCCCAATTATATGGTTTCCTTGATGAAAACTGAAAACACCTGGGGTTAATTTTCAAGCAGGGCGTCAATGCAATCACAGGGCACCTGCTCCAGACCTCGCTGCTGCTGGGCAGCCCAGGCTGAGCCCTTTGGGGACGGCTGGGCTCCCAGCAGGTGGGTGCTATGGGGTGCTCAGCACCCTCCTGGCACTCGGGACCTCACAGAGGGTGTCCAGCACATCCAGTCTGCTGCTCATCCCTCTGTGCCTCAGGGCTCAGTGTTGGGACCATTTCTGTTTAACATCTTTATTGATTATCTTGATATGGACATAGGGTGTAACATCAGCAAGTTCGCAGATGACACCAAGTGAAGCAGGAGTGTTGATTCACATGAGGATAGGGAAGCTCTACAGGGGAACTTAGATAGATTGGATCATTGGGCCAACATCAATGGGATGAGCTTCAACAAGACCAAGTGCCAGGTCCTGCACTTGGGCCACAATAACCTCATGCAGCGCTACAGGCTTGGGGAAGTGTGGCTGGAGCTGCCTGGCAGAAAAGGACCTGGGGATTCTCATTGACAAGCACCTCAATATGAGCCGGCAGTGTGCCCAGGTGGCCAAGAAAGCCAATGGCATCCTAGCTTGTATTAGAAATAGTGTGACCAGCAGAAGTAGGG
>JAOXNO010000041.1:1112682-1123709 GCA_028565335.1 Limnodromus scolopaceus | reverse complement strand
AGCTATAACTTTACAATCAATAATGAGCAATGTTTGCGTGGGAATAGATCCGGAGCTCTGGTTTCCTATTTATCTGGAAGTATCTGCCGGGCAGATGGATACCAAGAGAGGGGAGAAGGGTTGACCAAGCGTGATTCTCTATTAATGATTTTGGATTACATTTAAGTAAACACCAGAAATGTACTTATTTTTCTTGAGGAGTTCCCGATACCCTAAGGAAGCACGTAAACTGTGCTGTGCTTACAGCTGGGTGGAGATTTAAGGCTGAGAGACAGGCCCTGAGACAGCCCCACTTGGGGGTCCCACCACCAGGCAGGGCTGAAGCACAGAGCTGCGAGGCTCTAAACCCCCCAACACATCCCCATCCTGCTGTCAGTATTTTGGTGTCCAGAGGGAAAGCTTGTCCCACAGGCTGATTTGGAGCGGGGAGTGTTCCTCACCGAGCCCCGGAGAGGCCAGACTGGATGGAGAGAGCAGACACCCCAGCCCAGAATGGCTGTGGACACAGTCCATGGGATGGGTGACAAATCTTCTTGTAATTCACAGCCACCTGAGTGTCCTGGAACTGTGGCCACCCTGTTGACTCTCAGTAACAGCCCAGACATCTCCAGCGCGTTTTATACTCATGGCCAAAGGCGTCCTAAAAGCAAAGGCAGACAAGCATCGTAGCACTGAGCTGCCGTCCCACGGAGATCCAGGGTTTGTCACCACTGAATCTCAGGGGTGACACCACTTGCGCTTTTCATCTGGGGAACACCCACCTACCACAGCGGGTGTTCAACAACCAGACAGAGACAAGAGAGCTAGTGTTCACACGTCTGCAGTTTCAGGAACCCTCAATTTAAAGCGAAGATGCAGAGCCTTGGGGTAACTCCCAGCAGGGGAGATGCAGTAGACTTCTGGAGATCAAGACAGACCTCTCCAGTTACACTTATCTTCTCTCTCAATGGTTCCTATGTCCCACTGAGCTGTCAGCTGCTCTTCAACGTCTCAGTTTTTCAAACCCAGAGGACAAAATTTGCTGTGGTCAGGAGCATTTCATCCACACCACTGCTTCTGATGGCCCAGGGAATGTCAGGGGCTGCTACCCCACCCTGTGTGGAGCTGGTCTGGAACAGGAGCAGCCCACCAGTACCACTGAGGGACAGAGACCGTCCAACAACATGGAACATGTACCATCAGCTTGGTTAACAACCTGCTTTTTTGACCTGTTACCTCTTGCTAATCCATTCATTCCTCCCCCCCCTCCCGACACTGCAGAGACACTGACAATTTAGCTTATGCCCACAAAACCCCACAGGATTAAAATCTCCATGCAAGAGCCAAGTGACTTGGCTCACTCCTCCTGGGTGACCCAGGACCTCCCCACCATACAGATCAGGTGGGGGACCTTCGAACTCCTGGGCCTTCATTCGTTGAAGCTCAAGGAAAGATCTTTAGAGGTTTTTTCTCATCCAGCTGTAATTATAACTTGAATTTTAACTCATACAATTAAACAAAACTACTGAAACATGCAAACAGGAATTATGAAATCTAGGTTCTCCTATTTCTCTTTCAAACTCTCATTAATTTATGGATATTCAGAACTTTGGGCTAGCACAGGAAGGCATTTGTAATGGATTTAAGTGTGGGATCAAAACAGACCCTTAGGTTACAGAACCCCTGTGCGAGATGGGCAGATTATGTAGTAAGAAATCCCATCGTCTCTTCCCAGCCTAAAATAAGCAGCAGCAGCAATGAGTGATTGACAGCAAACCACAGTCAACAGAGAAAAAAGAGTCTTCATCCATTATGATTCAGGTTTCCCTTTCTTGACTACAGTTTGCTGCCAGTCATTTCCAGCTTTTCTTCACCTGAAGTAGGGAAAAGGCTGGTGCCTCCCTTTTCCCCGGCAAGCTGTCTGTTCTCCTGCCTGCTCTTTCTACCCAAGGTATTTAAACGTTCTCATCTTGTACTTAACAGAAATATATAATGAACCTCCCAATTACCTTATACCCTTTTAAATGTCAAGCCAATCAAAAGGTTGAAAGGGGAAAATTAAAGCCTATTTTCAGAAGAGCACACCGACTAATGTATCACTGACCTTCAAGAGAAGAGGAAGAAAACCCAACTTTTCTCCGTACGTCCCCTGACTTCCAGCCCACAGGACGAGTTCAGAAACCTGGGGTCTGTTGCAAAAATGACTCTTAGAAAATGTAATCAGATTTAATCTAGGTATCTACCTGGAACTGTGGTATCTGCTCTTGTTTCAGTATTATCTCTGTGACTTTGATTAGCCGTGAGATAATTCTGACTGGGAGGAGCAAAGGGAGAAGAGAAGCCAGATTCATTATCAGAAGAGCTGCTCAGGATGTCTATGAAGGCAGTGGCATTTGGAACTCATCTACATCCCGATTTCGTTAGAAACAGGGGCCATGTGAGACTTATCTACACCACCACACAGCAAGAGAAACCCAACTGTGCAAACATTGAGAGCAAGAAAAATCCCTTTTCTGCAGAGGAAGGGCCACACAGAAAAACACAGTGCCTTCTTAACATCTCATTTATCCGTATTCCCCTTTCTGCATATGTGATTTTGTTCCACAGACAGCAAATCTTGTATTCTCCAGGAGACTCGTGTATGAAGAGTTTTACAGAAGTCCACAGCATACAGCCCATGCAGGTGGCACCCCACTAGAAATCCCAGCCCAGCCCAGGAACCACTCACACCTCACCATTTAGACCATCATGCAGGGATGAGATGAACTGTTCTTAATATCTTTGTGTGATGGTATGTCCACATGACCGTGCAGGACCAAGGCCAAAGGGTGGTGGGTGCTATTTGGGTTCCTAGCACCTCTTGGCACATTATTTCCCCACCCCCCAGCAGTGAGGGCTGTTAACGAAGATGCTGACAAGGTCACAGAAGCAGGGCTGCTGTAGTCTGAAGCACAGTGTCCCCCGTCCCCGAGACATCCAGGTGCCAGCAGCCACAGAGACCATCACACAGCCCCGTAAATTTACACAAACTTAAAGAGATTTGGGTTTCTTTGCTGCCTTGGCTCAGGAAATCTATTAACGTGGCACTAGATGTCCCCAAGAATAGTGCCTGCCAAGTCCAGCCCCGCTCTAAAACCCTGTTATAAATCATAGGGCAGGAGAACATCCCGAACGCTGATGATGGGGGGGTCAGGGCAGTGATAAGGGCTGCCAGGAAGGAAAATGAATTGTCCTCTCCCGGTCCCAGCAGAAGAGTCCAAACACTCCACAGCCCTGCTGGGCTGGTGCTCTGGGCAAGCTGGGGGGGGTGTTTATAGGAGCCATCACCATCTCACGCTGGTCATTAGCACAATTAAGGAAGGCAGGGCTCAGTGGTTCACAGCTCAGGGTCTAACAGTGGTGATAAGAAGAAGGGCCTTCGTTAAGACACTTTCTTCCATTAGAGCACAAGAAAACTATGATTAGTTCTACATTCAGACAATGGAGAAAAACAATTTCTAGCTGCTGTAAACGTTCCGAGGCTGGAGCAGTTCTGCCAAGCTGCTCGTCTGCTGCCTCTTGAACGTTTCTTAAACAGAGCTGCTGTTAGCAATTTAGCTTCTCGAGACACAATGCTGTTAATGAACCCCATCACGGGGGAAGAAGCATTTGTTAGATGGGACTGGATGCAGCGGATTCATCCATCCTGCTCCACCAGCACATCCCTGGTCCAGTGCATCCCAGTCCAGCAGGTCACCGGCTCCTTCCAAGGGGGATGGCCACCAGGCACCTGAACTGGCCAGGGGACACCTGGCTGTGCTGAGTGAATGCCACCAAGAGCTCTCTGTCCCCTGTGCATTGGGTAAGAAATAGAGGGAACGCTGTTTGTGTAAAGATTACCCCAGTTTGACCTGTGTTTTCTAATGAAACGGTTGGGAAGGAATTGGATGAGGGAATAAAGCGAAGAGCGAGGGAGCGCACGTCAGAAAGAAGTGTAATGCTGGGGGAAACCTCACATGGAATTAGTCATGAATTAATTTAGACTGGAAACAACAAGAAAGGCCCCAGGCCCAGCAGGAGGGCAGCACTGTGTTCCCAAACGCAGGATGGGGCCTGGGCATCAAACTGCTGGAGGACAGCCCCACAACGGGACACAGGGACGCTGGAGCACAAAAGGAGAGCTGCTGTCACAAGTCTAGGGAAGGAGATGACCCAGCATCACCCCAACGGTTTGCTGAAGCCAAGTGCAAAACACAAATAACAATTAAGCACATGCAGCACACACCATGTGGAGACAGACACTTTGAAATGCTTACTTTTTTTCCTTTTTTTTTTCCCCCCTTTTTTTTTTTTGTTGCAACAATGCCATTAGCCCTGGAAAAATCCAGGAGAGCAAAACCACAGAAATGTCTCCAAAGCAGCAGTGCCGACAGAGCACCCACTGCTCAGACACACACACACACACAGAGACGGGTCCCTCGGTGCCCAAGCCCCTCGTAGGTCCCCCTGGAGGGTGGTGCCAGTGCTGGACAACCACGAGTGCCATCTGCAGCACAGCCCTCAGGCACTGCGCAGCATCCTCAGCACCAACCCTGCCTCAAAACTCCAGGATGCTGCCAACTTACCATCCCCATCAGCCAGGACTGGGACGCAAGGGACCTTGAAGACCATCTCGTTCCATACCCCTGCCCTGGGCAGCGACACCTCCCACCAGACCAGGTTGCTCAAAGCCCCATCCAACCTAGCACAGGGCAGGCTTTGCTATTAAAAAGCAGAGGAGCAAACTTCAAAGGCTTCAAACTGGAAGAGGTAGATTTAGATTAGGTATGAGGAAGAAATTTTTCACGTGAGGGTGGTGAGAGCCTGGCCCAGGTTGTCCAGAGAAGCTGTGGCTGCCCCATCCCTGGAGGGGTTCAAGGCCAGGTTGGAGGGGGCTTTGAGGAGCTCAGACGGAAGATGAAACAGGGGTCTCTCTTGACCAGAAAGGCAGTGGTGGGAATAGACATGTTCCTCTTCCTCTCCTGCTTTTCTTGCTTCCCTCTACAGTGACACAGTAAGGATAAACTCAGCATTAGCAGATCTGGGCATCTAGTAGTCCCCAAGGACCCACTCAGAGTTAATTTGACCATTGGTATAACCCCAGAAATCAGGAGCAATGGATGCTTTGCAAATCCACTTGGATTTCCTCCTCTGAGCAAGATCTCAGCCACTCCTCACACATCACGTTTATGCCTCAGTAAAGTTGGTCCACGTGCTTTCAACAAACCACTCTGTAACACTTAGCCTTTGGAAACCTAATTAGTTCTCTCTGCTGCAGGATTAAACTCAGTCTGTCTGCCAGGGCGAGAGCAGGGTGGGTTCTGAGGAGCATCACTGTCTGGTGGAGGGCCAGCAGAGCTCCGTTGGCGTCTCTGTCATGCTCATCCCTCCTGCCCAGACTAAGCTGGGGGGCTGAACACAATCCATGCAAGAAGTTTTACAGAAGTGACAGGGGCTTTTGTTAATCCCCATTGATTTGTTGTGAAATAGGAAGCCTCAGAATAGCTTCCGTGGAGAAGTGGATTATTTCCCCAAATCTCTCCTGCCCTTCAGTTAAATCTTTTCGTGGAGAAAAAATAAAAATAATTTAAAAAAAATAATTCAACCTTTTTCTTAAAGAAGGGAAGATTTCAGCCCATACAGCTTTGAAACAGTTTCTTCCTCAGATACATTTCTAAGGGGAAATTGTTGACTTGTCACATACTGCCTGGCTGGGCAGGGGGCAGAGAAGAAGAATGAACTGGTACGAGTCCTGCCACCACGTCCTGTCCCCTTCCCCAGCGCACACTGGGCTCTGAAGATGAACCAAGCACCAGTTTCCTCCTGAAACCAAATGGCGCACTTTCCTTCAGAGCAAAGGAAATAATAAAGTGCAAGTTTGAGCATTATATAGCATGACAGCCTCCAGGAAAGTGATGCTTTCCCAATGGTCCCTGCCAGGACGACTCAAGGTGTTAAAGTGAGGACCAGCAGAGGCTGGTGCAGGTGGGGCTGCCCAGGGGAATGGTGCTCCATGATGCTGTTCCTGCGGCACATTATAACACAGAAGCAGTTATTGAGCTCTGTCTGTAAGAGAGCAGCATGTGAGATTGGTCCCTGTGCCTGACTTCCCCAGAAAGGGCTGGGAGGAGGACGTAAAGAAAGGCTTTAAGTGAGGGACCTGCTGGCAGATCTCAGGGTTGGGGAAGAAGACACCCAGACCCCTTCCTGCTCAGGCTGTCCCAGCCCAGCAGCACAGAAACCTGCCTCCCTTTTCTCGGGGGGAATCCAGAACCACAGCACTCTGAGAACCCAGCTCTTGTGATTAGACTGTCTTTTCCACCTGGATAATTACTCTTAATAGAGATATCTGGGGAGAAAAGCAAGGAAACCCACCCAGTCAGGGGGGCAACCCAATAGCAGCACAGCCTCAGGAAGACATGGACAGCAGGGAGCTGAAAGCCTCCAGCCTTACAGCTTCTCGGTCCTTGTGATGACCGTCCCATCCCTTCTGTGAGCCTCAGACACCCTCGAGCTCCCCTGTCCCAATTCACCTCCAGCAGCTCAGGACAGACACTCCGGCCACCCCTCCAGGGTGTCCCCAGCCAGCAGCTCTGAGGAAAAGCTGGTTTGGGGACTACTAAACCCATGCTGGAGACCACACAAATTTTTCAGCAGAAATAACCCACCATTTCCAACTGATGGAGGTATTTTCCTAAGACAGACACGGCCTCCCTAACCAAGACTGCGGACACCACAGATGCAGAGGCTCCTTCCCTTCGGCACGGCTCAGAGGGCTAACACCCCCAGCTGAGGAGATTTTTAACTCTCAGCTATTGCCCAGGTCTTCACACGTGAAGGGTTCATTTGCTGACAAAGCACCCAGGCTGAAAACAGGGGTTTGTGTCTCTCACTAAGAAATCAAAACTCAAATCATAGTATAGTCACTTTGTCCGAAAAATGCCAGTTCTTCCCCGATGCTGACTGGGTTTCCCAAGCACGGGCAGGGCAGAGATGTTCTTGCCCAGCTCCCTTAACCAAGCCCAGCCCTGCAGCAGCGTCTGCCCTTCCTTCTGTCAAACAGAGACGAGGCTCAGGAGCAGTGAGGGCACAAGGCGGGCACACAGCTGGCCCACGGCTCACAGAAAAGGCAGAGAAGCCACAACTCACATTTCTTATCAATAAAAGCCTTCAACAATTAGAACTATGCTGTAAGAAAAGATCTGGCTTTCCTAAGGGAGCATCCTTTGATATTTAAGCCAATTTTATTTAAACTTGTCAATTACCGTTTAAAAAATAAATTAAAAAATAAATCAGATTTCTCTGATTTCTCTTTTGCTTTTGCAAAGCTTATTTTAACGGCAAATCCTAAAATCTTTTCAAATCTTTCAAGCAGTATTTATCTGTTTGGAGGAATATTGGTACTGATTATGCTAATAAAATCAATTTGTGACAATTACTTAACTTCTCCCATTCTTGGAATTGAAGTTTTATGTTGTATTTTCTTCTAAATCAATTAATTGATCCTCACACGAATTAGAATTATACCAGCTCGCAGAACCCACAGGCTAATTGAATAGTTAACCAAGTGTTCAATAAACTTCACACCTTCCTATCATACCCGTTAAAACTGCTTAATTAGATTTTGCTCCTTGCATAAATAGCTGCAAATGGAGACGGCATAGTTTCACTTTTCATTTCACTTCACCCTCCAAGCACATTAATGAAATAACTAAGTGCTCACCAGCTTTCTTTACATTTTTCACAATATAGCGCTGACTGCGCCAGCTGGAAGATTGTAAAATATTTTTAATTGCTTATCAATCAGCTCTGCCACAGCCCAAGCCCCCGTGAGGACCATGTACACCAGACTCTGTAATGCCTGCCCACTTCCTGCTTTAGCATACCAGTGTATCAGCAGGAGCTGTGCTCAATCACAGCTTCCCACTCGTGCAGCCTCAGGAACTGCAGGGGGTTTATTTCCTTGAGCCTCTTCAGCACCTGGCCTCGTCTTCTCCATCCCCACACCTTGTCTGTTTCTGCTGGGTTTTATTCACCTTTTAATAGTGTATAACACCACAGAATCACAGAATGGTTCGGGTTGGAAGGGACCCCAAAGACCATCCAGTGCCACCCCCTGCCCTGGGCAGGGACACCTCCCACCAGACCAGGCTGCTCCAAGCCCCCTCCAACCTGGCCTTGAACCCCTCCAGGGATGGGGCAGGTCTTTTCATTTTACATGTTTTTCCCCCGATTTATTCCAGACAATAAAATCGTAAAATTTAACCTCATATATGTCAAATACGCTTCCTGATAACTCAAAAAGTCCTTGGAATTAAAGTAGAAGGGCAAAGAGGTAATTCTTAGCAGTGTCAGGTTCTTGATTGTAACGCAGTCATGGCTTTAGGCTCCGTGCTGAGCAGGTCTCCGTGTCCGTGCTGGCACAAGCAGCAAGTGCCCATCCTTCTTTGCCTGGTTTTCAAAATGAACCTGCTCTTCAGCTACTGGAGTACATGACTGAGGCTAATGGAATAGAGAGAAAAATAGCTTTCTTCCCCATACTGCTATGGCTGGGTTTAATTAGAAATGTGTTAATGTTTCCAGAAATGGTAGCTAAGCCATGCGTGGGTCTGCAGAGATATATGTGTGCTTATCCTTACACGTGGTGAGCAGACCCTTACCCGTGTAAAGGCATAGAGTACCCCAACTGGTTCTACAGCTGAATTCTGGGGTGGTGTTTTACTCTGAAATGGTCTGTTCCATGACAGTACTCTGCTACCATATATTTGTATGGGAAAAAAACTTAAAAACCTGGGAAGATGTGTATGTTCCTTTTTTGCTGTGTATGTTCCTTTTTTGCTGTGTTTAGAGATGTTCTCAAACTTATTTAAAGTTAACTTTCCCGATACTAAACAACATGTTGGGGCTGGGAATTGTTTGGTTTCTAGATTTAAAAAAATGAAGGGGGTTTTGTGCATCATAAAAAAAAAAAAAAAAAAAAAAAAATATCTGTTTGAGTGAATAAAGTCACCCTGTGATATTCTTCAGCTCTGCTTCTTTCACAGCTTCTTCAGTGATCCTAACAGCATTACGTATCACTAGCACAGCTCTTTTCTAGCTGGGCTGTGGCTGTCGGGAGCCTGTCTGGTGTGCAGCAGGCCCTGCTGCTGGCTCTGCAGTGGCTCTTGGCTCCCCAGCGCTTGCATTTTCTTCTCTGTTTTTTGAAAAGATCGCATTTCCTGTGTACTAGATATTCTCTTAAATTACTTAAGGAACTTACTAACTAAGCTATTTAGCTAGGTTGACTAGACGTTATATGTGATAGGCCAGACCCACCATATTTTAACACTGGGAATAATTAAAAGAAAATGCAAATAAGCAGTGTTTTGAAGACAGATTTTTCAAATTAGTTTGTTCTGCTTTGACGTTTCATTTAAATTGTATGGTGCGTGTAAAGTATGTATTTATAAAACTACCAATTATACTTTCTGACTGTATAGTTGTACGTGTATATATAGACATGTGCTTCCCCCTCTCTAATTCTCCTTTTCTCTCCCTTCCCTGTGGCTGTTCTGACTCTTTTTTTTGGTGTTTTTTTTCCCCAAGTTTACCCTTCTCATCCCTTTGCTTTTTATTTTTGGCTCACTCCAATCACAGCCTGCCTCCAGAAGCTGCTGTGCCATCAGGACTGTATTTATTGTCTCCCCTGGCCTTACCCACAATGTTGTCCTGCCTCCTTCTCAGTCTGCACTTCCCAAATTCCTCAGCCCAGGTCTCAGTCATGGGGCCGTGGCTCCTTGCTGTGTTGCTGCATCGCGCTGTAGGATGGTTTTTGACTCTTTAGAACAGTTTGATTTTAGCTTATGTTTGGGCCGTTGCAAGAAGCAGCAAACATCAGATGGGACATGAAATAATCTTAATATTGTGTTCCTTGATGCTCATTTGCACTTTGCTCACCTAGTCTTTTTTTTTTTTTCTGTTTCAGTGTTGAAATGTATTTTCCCCAGAATGACTCCTGGATAGGCCTGGCACCTCTCAGCATTCCCCGCTATGAATTTGGAATATGTGTCCTAGACCAGAAAATCTACGTTGTAGGAGGGATTGCAACCCATGTGTGTCAAGGAATCAGTTACCGCAAGCACGAGAACTCGGTGGAGTGCTGGGACCCCGACACCAACACTTGGACGTCCCTGGAGAGGATGTTTGAAAGCCGGAGCACTCTGGGAGTGGTGGTTCTGGCGGGAGAGCTCTACGCCTTGGGTGGCTACGATGGGCAGTCTTACCTACGAACTGTGGAGAAATACATTCCCAAGGTGAAGGAATGGCAGCTGGTGGCCCCCATGAACAAAACCAGAAGTTGTTTTGCTGCAGCTGTCTTGGACGGGATGATTTACGCCATCGGGGGTTATGGCCCTGCCCATATGAACAGGTACGTGCTTTGGTGTGTGGAGCTCCGTGTCGGAAGGTGGAAATGGGCAAAACTCACTGCGAAGCTTGGTGTTCGGCAGCCAATTAAAAATCATTCTAAGATAGATTGGTAACCCACAGCGGGCCTCATTAATCCTTGTTCTGCAGCGTCAGTCTGACAATTCAACTGGGAAATCTTCATTATGACTTATCTTTATGTGTTCCAGCTCCGAGCTGGTTTGTTTGGGGTTGGTTTTTGTTTTTTAAAAAAACTTTAAGAAGGGAAAATAGTAAAGACAAAGACATATATGCATATTATAAAGGACGGTGGTACAAGACGCCTAGCCCTGCAGATGCCCACGCTGGCTAACTCAGCAGATGAGTGTTGTGTGGGTTTATTTGCCCTGGCCCCAGGGTGATGTTCCTGTGCCTGGTGCTGCCTCTTGGTCGCTGAGCTCTCGGGAGAGCTCACTCAGCGTTGCAGGAATCCTGCCTCAAACCTGCAAAATATCCAGATGCATCGTTAGCTTTAACATTGAAACCACTGATTTGAAATGAATAGGTCCCTGACCTGGACGAGGGGACAGAGTGTATCCTCAGCAAGTTCGCTGATGATACCAAACTGGGAGGGGTGGCTGACACCC
>JAOXNO010000041.1:1093825-1106347 GCA_028565335.1 Limnodromus scolopaceus | reverse complement strand
GGTTCAAGGCCAGGTTGGAGGGGGCTTGGAGCAGCCTGGTCTGGTGGGAGGTGTCCCTGCCCAGGGCAGGGGGTGGCTTAAAGACTTAAAGACCTTAAAGGTCTTAAAGACTGGATGGTCTTTAAGGTCCCTTCCCACCCAAACCATTCCATGATTTCCTGTAATACACAAAGCAGGGATGTGAAGGGCACTGACCTGGCCTACAGAGGGTTCAACAAGCCATAGATCTTCTCCATGAGTAACATGGAAACCTGCACTGGAGGATCACTGTGCAGCGACAGCAGAATGCCACCTGCACAACTTCACACTTTCATTCAATTATTACATGAGTAGAATGCAGGGATTTCAGAAAAACAGTTAAGAGTGTTACATCAATGAAGGAAGTCCCACATGAAGAACATGAGAGCCTTTGGTTACACTCTGATGGATGCATTTTCACGTGGCTGATCTCCCAGACCTTTAAACTCAGGTTTCCCTGCCCCGCTCTTAGCCCCGAGGCTCGGTGGACTCTGCTCTTCCTCTGCTTCGGCACCTCCAGCCCTCACTGCAGCAGAACAGACTGGTCCTGAGAATGCACATGACATTTTAAAATACAAGCTTCCAAAAAAAGCAACGCAAAAGGGGCAATAAATCATGGCACCCATTTGTTAAAAGCCTGATTTACACTTCAGCGTGTTGGGTGGATTATTTTTTGGAGAAAGCTTCTGACAGTCAAGACCTGCAACCACTTAAAACTTTTTATTGGCAAAACCAATCGACCTGCCAACATTAAGAACAAGGTATTTAACAGCATTAACCACCCCATTATCCATTTCCTCACTTATCATGTTCTCTCGTATATAGACTTTTATTGTGCTTGTGCTTCCAGCTCCATTAAATGCTGGAGAAATCACTGTCTGTTCAAAGATCGAAAATACCAGGCTGCTGAGGACAGAGGCAAAAGGAACCCAGATTATATTTAACTCACTTACAAATTTGTCATTTAAGCTGCTAAAGCCATTAATTTGAAGCCATGATATGCCCATCATTTTAATTTTGGGCTCATTTAAGCTACACGTACATAAAAGAAGTAATTCCCAGCCTTCCCTCCATGTTATCACACAAATGCACTGCAGAACCAGCGCTAGAAGGATATGAGAGCAGGCACCCCTTAACTTTGCTGTAATTTAACAGAGTGATAATTAAACTCAATCTCACGGCATTAACTTGCTCTATGTGATGCAAAATAAATTCTGAAAATAGCATTTCTTTTTAACAAAATAGTTGTAAAAGCTCGAAGCGGGCTGTGGCAGGCGAACAGCCGTGTCTCTGCATGACCCCTCAGGGCTGCTTCTGGGGAGCCCTTTGGGTCAAAGAAGGTGCCTTAAAGGTGGAGCTGAATTATTTACATCTTGGTTACAGGGACGTGAACGCCCCAGGGGAGAAAACCACTAAGACCAGAATTTTGGTTTATATGTCACAGCTTCCAGGTCTCGCCCACGGAGGAGGCTCGCCAGAAGAGCGGGCTGTCTCCAGCCCTGGTCACAGAAAAAATGAAAGGTGCTTTGTCCACAGCCTGGCTTTGGGGGGGCCGGGGGGCTGATGGCCAACGCTCTGCAGGCACACACAGCCCTTTTCTCCCTCCTGGCACCCAGCGTGAGGAAAAAACCCTCCGCTCCTGCTCCTGCTGCCTCGGAAATGATCCTTGGCATAAGGAATGCCCCGGCCGTAAAATCCTAGCTCCAATTCTACAGAGATCCTGCAAAATTCTAGGGAAAAACCTGATGGTTGTTACAACTCTTAGCGTTTCTTGTGCTGTCAGTCCCATTTGCACACTCAGCCCCGACAGCCGTCAGGGGCTGCAAACACCAGTCGCCCCCTTACAGCAAAGCGCCAGTAGCTTTTGCTGAAATGAATCCTTTGATCACATTAAAACTTTTCTCCCCATGTGGATCATTTTTTAATTAAATTTAAAATAAGGTAATTGCCCACTTCAGTTGTTACGATTCTCTGGGGGACACTCGCAATAATGTCGGTGATTCCCCACCATGGGGATTGCCATATGCAGCGCTCCGGATTGATCCACAATGGGGCACATTAAAAACCAAAATCCAAGGAGAGATTAGTACTCCTTTTCCAATTTAACATCTTGAAATGACTATTTAGGAACTTTTAAAGGCGTAATGAGACATGTGTGTTCCGGCTGGTGAGAGAACAGCTAAGGGGAATCGTTAGAGGGGAGGAGGAGGAAGGAGTCTGGCAGAAGCGCATGGCCACGGCCCCAGCTGAGGGGGAGACCAGCTACGAGGTCACCAGTTCCTTTAGCTCCTCTTCCACCAAAACCTTCCCGGCCACTGGTAGCATTTGGGGGCCTCCAGCTCTGCCTCCTGCCCCCCTGCTCCAGGGTGCTCTCGAGATGACACACGCCATAAGTGGCTCAGTTATTCATTTCCTTGCTACGCGCAATCGATCTGTAGCACCAGCATTGAGAAAGAATATCCAAAAACGTAGAATTAAGAATACTGAGAGTGACTACCTAAAAATCAACATCTTATCTCTTTGGTGCATATCCTTCTTTTTAATTAATATTATCATGACAGTGACAGAGAAACGATGGGTTTAAATCCTCCTATCACTGGGTACGGGGGTTTGGTGGCGAGGAACACAAATAGAATTCTTTTGCTCTATTTCTGAACGTGTAATATTAATGGAGAGAGCTCAGGGAATAAACACCACATTTATGGGCAGAGCACTTCAAACTTCAAAGGCTGACTTCATATCCCCACCTAGAACGCCCGTTCTACCCTGGTGTCACCCCATCGAAGCTGATGATAGGGATTAACCGAGTGATCTTGGTATGGATTTACAGCGGAGTGACGCACACATTCAGTGTCTCATGTTCTGCTTGGTTTTCATCTGAACCTTCTCCAATATTAACTGTTTTCTTTTGAAGGGCTCCCCACCCTCGCAGAGACACACTCACACTCAGAGATGGTCCAAAATTTTTGTGCACATGCTCACTTTTCCTTCATTTCCACACAACCAGCACTCGGGCGCAGAAGAGTATCTGAAAATCAAGTGCTGGGCTCCCAAATGGGAGAGGTCACCTGGGTCCCGGAGCCCTTCTCTGCTTCCCCCGTCAAACCTCAGTGGTTTCCGTCCCTAATGGGGGGTTTATGCAGATAGATAGCATCGAGCTGTGAGTAAAGAACCTGCGAGATATTCAGGGAAGCAATTCTTCCTGCTCCTAATCCTGCCAACACCGATTTCAGATAAACCCCATAAACCTCAGTGGTTTCTGTTGGGATGGATTTAGTTATCAAACTAGCATGTAGGGGGAAAAAACCAAAAAACCTCAGAGCACTACGGTAGCAGGGAGTGCTTTGTTGTGACTGGTGAAGTTTTCAGAGAAATAAAGGAAAAACACCCCCTCTGAACCTCTTTGGCCAAGTTTCTGTTACAGCACCCGGCCATTAGCTGTGTACGGAGCAGAGGAGCCGTGTCTCCGCCAGGGGACAATTAAAGGTGGCAGTCGTCACCCTGATTTAGAGCAAGGCAGCTCATAAACCTCCAAAAGGCACCAGGTCTGAACCTCCTCCCCAAAGAAAGGATGGGAAGTCGGAGGAGGGTGTTCCTCAAATCCCTAAAATCCCAAACTCAGCAGAGAACGCCAGGGCGTCAGACTCCTGCGCTGCCTGGGAGAGAGGAGAAGGACACAGAAGAGGTGGTATTTAGTGCAAGGCACTAGAAAGCACCAGCAAAAGAGGGATTTTACAAGTACTGAACCTGCTGGGTTGGTTTTGTCTCAAAAGAAATGTAATGTTAGGGTTTTTTAATTTAACTTTTTTAAAAAAATTTCAGGTTTTTAAAATTTTCCTTTTCCACTGCCTCTGAAACATAAACCCAAGCGCAGCGCTGTCTGGCACTGAGTTGCAAAGCCGCAGAGACCGCCGTCGGGAACTCCCACCTCGCTCCACGGGCCTTCCCCTCTCTCTGCAGAGCTGCCGGGGAGCCCTGGGCCGGTAACTCCTGTGGGCTGGTGTAAAAGCACGGGCAGAGGAATCGGTCTCAAAGGCTGTTGGGAATCTTCAAACTCCAGCTGGTTTCATCCCATCCAAGCTGGAGGGGGCTCGGAACAACGTAGTGTCCCCCAGGCTGTTTATCTCGCAACGAGAGACCTTGTCACCTCTCTGTGAGCAAGGAGGTGACTGTCACCATCCATGGGCAGTGAGAGCAGCGTCTCCTGTTCACCCTGCAGCGGAGAGAATCACAGAATCTCCCCGAATCTCAGAGAATCCCTCCATGAAAAGGCCTTTCCTCCTCCGAACGTGCCCGTGTTTAACTCCAGCCCTGCTGCAATCATCGGCGCTCCTCGCGGATATAAAATTCAACGTTTGTGTTTGCGCCCGCGGAGCCCAAACGCACCACCATCTAACGCCATCTGAAAGCCGTATTAATGCGGAGATCAGCCTGGAAGGCACTAGGGGATATTTTCCTTTTATTATATCCAACATATGGAAAACATTTTATTATACGAGACACAACATAATCGTTATAATTGAATACTATCAAATGAAAAATCCCGTATGTGTCTGAAAACTGTGCACCACTGTAATTACAAATGGAAACTAAGAACATTCAGAATAAGAGGCTGGCAAAAAATTATTGTTTTGCTCCATTTCGTTAGCTTTGCAATCCAGGCAATGTTTCCTCAGCAAGATGAGGTCTTGCCAAAAAAGCAGTTAAGTACAACCCGCAAGGGAGCAGAAAATGTTTTATATAAGGAGGAATTTTATTTTTAAAATACCAGATATGCAAGATAATGAGTTGCCCATCAAAATTTTGCCCTGGAAATGAAAATTCACTCTGGCAGAGGCCTTGAGTATTTTGTAATGAACTTATGGGCTCTTTGCTCTGCTTCTTCCATCAAAGAGATACAAAGAAAATAAGCTGAGACGGGTTTGGATCAAAGGCCTATTCTAATATTAAATTTTACATTAAAGGAAAGAAATTTGCCATCTGAGAGGACGGAGGCAGCTGCCAAGACCACGAGGCAGGAGGCTGAAGGAGGTGGTTTGCTTCGTACAAGAGAACCTGGCATTCAGGTGAAGATGGGACATCAGGTTGGCAAAAGCGGGGTGACCCGGGGCGCTGGGCTGGGGCTGATTTCAGAGCTTTGGGTTTCCTTCCCTTCCTCCTCTCAGCACCACATTCCTTCTTACAGACCCAACGGGAGGAGGAGACCTGGAGGATGTCACCATCCCACACCCCACTCAGCCCAGCAGCTCCAGCTGAGGTGACCCCCAGGCAGCCCACCCTCCCCATGCTTCCAGCCAGAGGTCTTCATCCCACCAAGAGGTCCTTGCTCACCCAGCTCATGACCAGCAGAGACCACAGATGTGAGGATGGCAGCACATGGAAACCCTCCAGCCAACATTGCCACCAGCATGGACACACAGAAGACATTAAGTCTTAATGTCCTTCTTAAGACATTAAGAGGACATTAAGTGGCATCAGCCTATTGCTCACAAGGGCCAGACACTAGATGGACCTCAGCCTCACTAGATAAACCACCACAGCTGGTCAACTGCCTTGGAAAGAACTCCTGGGGTCCCACACAGGGAAATGGGTCTGTCCTAATGATCATGTCACTGACAGAGGACACAAACAGGGCAGTGAGGGTCCATCTGCTGTGTCCATCTACAGTGAAGTTACCCAAGAGCATTCCCCACACCAGTATTTGGCCAAGTGCTATTAGAAGCCTGGTCCCAGGTCCCTGCTAGGTAGGACAACAGTGGAGGATCCAAGGTGAAGGTGATGGTGAAGACATTCCATTTGGAAATCCCTATGTCCCACATGGTCCATGCTGAGGTCACCCTGGCTCCAGGGTAAGCCACTCCCTTAGCTGCCGAGTGAGTTCCTCTCATCTCATTTTTGGGCTTCTGGAAGCAGTTTGGGCTTCTGGAATCGCCAGGGGTGAGATGGTCCCATGCAGGCTCGTGTCCCCCGGCTTCTCTCTGGGCTGGCAGGAGAGGAGGTGATGGACCAGAGAGGTGGTCCCCTGGCTACTCCCCAGCTTCGGCACAATCTCTGCTCTCACAAGCAAGGCTTTTTTCAAAAAAATCAATTGAGATATAAATTTCATTTCAGTTCTGATACTCTTGATTGCTGCTTGCAGAATAACATAAATAATTAATTGCATTAGAGAACTGTCACTCAGCCCCAGTTTTGCTTCACCTGAAGTAAAAAAATGACCACTTAAAAGACAAAAAATTGGCAGGCACTTAATCTTTATTCTGCGGTGCTGTCTTTTCCTCTGCTTTAAAAAACCCCTGCTTCTCCATGTAACCAAGTAATTATGTTTGCAGAGTATTAGCCATCCTAATGCGTGGTGATTTATCAGCAGTGATAGGATGTTATCCCAGTTTGACCCTGTCAGAGGAGGAGGATGCCACTGAGTCTCTTCTGAGATTAATAGCAACTATGTCAGATCCTAGAAGGCCCAGAGAACTTTGCCAAGACTGACCCACTTCCACAACAACTTCAAGACCATTTTTAAAGGACACATAAAAGCTTTTTGTTTCTTTTTATCTTACAGGTAAAGCATCGAGATGTGGAGGGTACACAGGAGGTCTGTTTGAGGAAAGTAAGATCTCGTCCCCATCCCCACTCGTTCCTTAGGAACGTGCACAGAGCAGCATTGATGGGATCAAGAGGAGCTTCTTCCAGCCCTTCTCAGCAGTAAAGGTCAGTTCACTAACTGGAGAGAGCTCTCCTGCAGCCTCTGAGCCTGTATCCACATTCACCCTGGGCACATGCCGCAGCACACTGACGTTAACAGAGTTGTAGCAGAGACCCTCGTTAGGATAACGCTGCTGGTTACTGCCTGGGGGCTCTGACACAGCAGCGATAAAGCCACCTTCGGACTTCTAAAAATCAGTGTTTTCCAAGAAGGCTGATGGAAAATGAAAGGACTGATAGTACACCGGTATCACTAGATTCTGCGTTCTGCTGCTGGGCAAGTGGCTCCCTCAAGAAGCAGCTGGGGAATGATACAAGAAGAAATGTTTCCAGGACAAGAGGAAACGGCCTCAAGTTGTGCCAGGGGAGGTTTAAGATGGATATTAGGAAAAAATTCTTCATCAAAAGGGTTAACAAGCCTTGGCAGAGGCTGCCCCGGGCAGTGGTGAAGTCGCCATCCCTGGAGGTATTAAAAGCCGGGTAGATGTGGTGCTGAGGGACATGGGTCAGTGGTGGGTTTGTTAGTCTTGGGATGATGGTTGGACTCAATGATCTAAAAGGTCCCTTCCAACCTCAGCAATTCTATGATTCTATGACTTGAGAGTTAATTCACAACATTATATTACCATATTTTCCTCGAGGCTGGATATACAAATAGCCACACTTCACTTTGTCGTGTCTCCCTTGCGGAGGAACACACTGATGCAGTTTCCCACCCAAGCCAAAATAATTGCAAATTGAGTTTTTACACACAGAATCCGCAGATTCAAATCTGAAAGAAGACAGCAGCTAAAATAAAACACTGGAGGCTCACGTGCTGATTTCAGCCCCTGTGACTCTGATGCTCAAACAGTGGCAGGTCTCCACACTCCACATCCTCAAATAAAAATAAAGCCACTGTTGTGTTTTATTTTTGGGGTGGAGGGAGAGCTGGCAAACTCAAAAGGAAAGAGAATGGTTCGGAATAACAGCGCTGTGGCAAGAGACGGCAGAAGTGCTAATGATTTGCCATTAACTGCAGACGTAGGGTGGCTCCAGCAACAGCCTGAGTTCATTAATTCCCATCACCTCTCCATATACGTCCCGGGGGGGGAATTATTATTGAAGGGTAAGAATGAAAACCAGTATCACACTGCAGAGAAAGGTTTATTACCCTCACAGTTGGAAAACCGATACACTTCAGAAAGGCACTTTTAGCTTTAGACACTTTCAAATTAGAATCTTTATTCATCTGTCCGTTTTGCAAAATAACTTCACTCTGTGGAAAAGCCACTCGATTTGGAATGTTTTAGGAGAAGGCGAGGAAGCACCCGTTTGCTCTGCTGCATGCGGCGGGGTGGGAAAGCCTGGCTGAGAGCACCCAGGGGCTCCTGCCCCGCCTGCAGTATGCAGATAGAGTCATCTACATTGAAATTAATCTCCATTTTACTAACTGAGGCTGTTTTGAGGATAACATCTACAGATACTGGTTCCTGAAGGATCCCGTGTTCACTCAGACATGAATTGGAGATTACAAGTTAAAGGATAATTAATATATTGTCTGGAATAAAGTGAAACGGTGCATTTCACCATCAAAAGAACAAACCACATGCCGTAAAACAGTGTCACCTCAGGATGATGCACCAAAGATACTTAATCCAGTTTGGCATCACATTTCCTGTCCCACCTGATAAATGGGTCTCCTACTTCTGATCTGCTCGGGAATTAAAGTCTCTAGACTATCTGTACTACCACAAATAAATTACATGTTTGTTTTAATGACTTTGAAATTTCCCTCTGACAAATTCTAAAGGTATAAATAACCTCAGAAGCCTTGCAGGAAGATAAACAGTCAGATTTTAATAATCATAATTCACAAAGCAAACAAGGCTGGGGTTTAAATGGGAACACAGCGTCATTCCACCAAAAAGAGGGAGAGGGGGAGGATGAGAAGCGTTGCGCTGATCTTCTCCTACACACCCCGAGTCCAGACGGGTGCCAGAGGGGACAGCAGGTACCCCGAGATGTCAGGGTACAGTTTAAAGCCCCAGAGGAGGATTCCCAGGCAGCTCCTCCTGGTGCCAAAGCCTCTGTGTTTCAGCCCAAGGGGCAGAGCAGCACAGTACGGACCGAACCACCTCAGAGCAGAGCTGCCTCGCCGAAAACTAACATCTCGCCAAGAGGAGGTGAAGGGCTGGCCCATACGGCACCTCTCGTGGAAAATACACAGCCCCTCAGAAAGGACCACTCTGCCTTGATCTCACTGACGGTGCCACAGCCTCTACTGAGAGGGAAACCGAAATCCAGCCCTCCTTTTGTGTGGGAAGGGAGTTAAGGACAAGCTGCTCAAAAAGATCATTATTTTCTTGCATAAGAAGACGCAAAACACTGTACCTACCGGAATAACCCTACGTTTTCACACTGTTCCGGCTGAACCAGGAACAAGGGTCCCCAAAACAGACCATCCTAATGAGCAAGGGGCAGAGTCCCTCCAGAACCAATCCTGCAGCGATGAGGGCTCTCCGGGGTGACTGAGTGCTGTCTGCCAGCCGGAGAGGACACTGTGCTGCAAAGGTACCTGCGTACAAAGCTCTGCCCTCCTTCCCCAGCTCCCTCACCCTACCTCTGCCCTGCTGTTACACTGGGAGCTGAGATCAAAACAGACCTGACCACTGCAAACAGATTTAATTCCCCTTCCAAAGGCACTAAGGCCAAGGTGTGGTGATGGAACCAGCAGTTTTCATCATCAGTTTTCCCTGTCCTTGGTCTCACACCGGTCCTTCGGTCCTTTCTCTCTGTCCCACCCGCGACACCTTCCAAAGAGCTAAAATTAACCCTTCATTTCACTGAGGAAGAAGTCCACAGTGTCCTAAAAAACCAAGACTCACCTTCAAGAGCAAATAAAAGCTCTCACTGGCAATGACATCAGTTTACCTGAAGTTATTAAATCCAAAACTCACACTATCAGATAACTCAGTTGCCTTTCATTTCTGGTTTTGAACCATCAAGTGGCAGAAGGGGAAATGAAAACGGCAGAGAAGAAAAACTCTTCTGAGGACATAATGGTCCATTAAGCAAAATTTTAAACCAACTTGTCTGTGGCTCTCTATTGCTCGAACACAATTCCGTTCCTTCCCTTCAGGCCATTATTAACACTTTTATAATGAGTAACTAAAATAAAACTCAAGTGAATAAATACGCTACCGGCATTTTGTTATTTCTGCAATTAGAGACAAACTGCCACAGTAAAACTAAAAGCATTTGGGAAATTATATTCAAGGAAACACTTACCATAACTACAGTAATCCTTGGGCTGCTCTTAGCAACGGCAGCGAGTGCTGTGCGAAGCGGGGTCTCTGTCATTAGCCACCGGTAAAGGACAATTTCTCACCTGCTATGGCACTGTGTGGCGCGGCAAAACTTAACAGTGAAGAGGATCGAAGTTCTGCAAAGTCTTGTACTTGCAGCAACACTCACAAATTGCCATATGGCTTAAAGAAAGAACATCAACCCCCAAAACTATTTATTCCTGGGAAGACAAGCATTTGCTCAGGTGACGAGTGGTGGCGACAGGGGAGAGCCCCGCCATCAGCCCACCTGCGCTGCCTGGGTGACATCCCACTGCGTAAAATGCAGACCTTGAATTAGAGAATTATAGAATCATAGAATTGTCTGGGTTGGAAGGGACCTTTCAGACCATCGAGTCCAACCATCAACCCAACACTGCCCAAACCATCACTGACCCATGTCCCTCAGCACCACGTCTGCCCGGCTTTTAAATCCCTTCAGGGATGGTGACTCCACCACTGCCCTGGGCAGCCTCTGCCAAGGCTTGACAGCCCTTTCTGTGATGAAATTTTTCTAAATTTCTACTCTAAAATAATAACTCCCATCTGTCAATTGTTCCTTAAAGTTCTGGCTTGTCTTACTGTTCATACATCTTTGATAACCAGCAATCCTTCAGCCTAAAGGCTCTTTTGAGATGGTATTGGTGATGAAGACTGTGCCAAGTACCCTGAACCCTGGGCTGGGGGAGCTCTGAGGGGTCCCCTCCTGGGCACAGGCACAGGAGCACGGTGTGAGGCTCCCAATTCTCACCAGTCCACAGGTGGCCTGCCTTTGTCACCCCTCAGTGACAGGGTTTTCTATCAGATATCAGAACTCACTACTGTGTGTTTAGCACCATGTGCCCCCAGGGCACCGTGCCCAGCACTGCAGGTAACTATTACATTAACTTAGTAATTATTTATTCCAGAAAAAGTCAAAGGGAATTTATTCTTGGACAAAAGGACAGAAGAAAAAGGGGAAGTTACAGGGAGCCAGGTTTTACAAAAAGCTAATTTTCTTCAGTGACTGGCTAACAGGCTGTTGGAAAACAGAAGGCAGTAAATGTCATTTATTTGGACTTTAATAATGCTTCTGAGGCTCTTTAGTGTGACATTTCAGAGCAATCAAAGGAAACCTGCCCTGGATGAAACAAGGAAGAGGTAGGAAGCCAGAGCATCATCCTGAGAGAGCAGTTACCCATGACCCAGGGGACACGCTGGGTGTGCTCCTGCATCTCTCTGGCTCCAATACCGTTTGGCTTTCCCCTTAACGGCCTGGATGACAAAAAGCCAGCACAGGTATGACAGGCACAGCGGAGCCCCAGCAGTCTGGAAGTAGTTTGGTCAACCAGACTGAGAATGCAAAAGAATCGTGACAACTGGAAAAGAGATTTGAAAAAAAAAGATTTAAATTGAAGGCTGAGAAGTGCCCGGTGCTCCAGGAAGCAGGACAAGCTGCAGAAGGACAGGCTGGGGAACGGGGGAGCCAGAGGCTGCGTTTGCAGGGGATTGCAATGTTAATTAGCAATTCCCAGTCATCAGGGCCAAAGGCAAATGTCAGTCTGGGATGCAGGAGGAGCAGGGTGCTCGGAGAGGGCTGTGGAGCCGTCCTCTTCTCTCCAGCATCATCCATCTCCACATGGTGTGGCCCCTCAGAGGACCCTCTTCCAGCCACGGTCCTGACCAAGCCCCATGGAGGTCGGCAGAGCCACCGGGAAGCAACTTTGTAGTGTGACGGCAAAGATCCCACAGACATTATTCCCTCTATGCAATGTCCCTTGACTTCATTTGTCCAATCCTCTCCTTGTCTGGTAGAATAACAGCAGGGTGGTTGTCCTTCCTTTGGCACTGCCTTGACACCCGTGCCTCCAAACACCTGACTTTCCACCAGAAAGTTTGACCAACTCGTCCAAAAAGTTTCCATCCGATAGACGGGATCCAGTCACCGTAACTGCTGCCTGTGGGTGACTTCGGGCCTTGCTGCTGTCTCCAGGAGGAGAAAACACTCGGGAGCACAGCACAGCTGAGTCTCTACACTTGTGACATACGTTGATGATGGACTCTGATTGCCTCTGTAGTAATTTGGGTTGTTCTTGCATTTTATGAGCTTTGCAGAAGTTGCCTTGCAGCAAAATGCTGTCTGGGAAATTAAAGGGCTGCTCCTTTTCTCTTTCAGATTCTGATCTTGAGTTCTTAGGTTTTGTCGGCTTCTCCCTTTGCCCTCAGCAAATCAAGCGCCGTTTCAATTTTGACAGTAATTTCTCTTCAAAGCAGAAAATAATTGATCAGGAAGCGATTTGCAAATGTGTCTCAAAGAGAGTGTAATATGAATGGGAACATCCAACTGCATGGAAGCAGAATAGAAAAAGTTTGCTGATATAATAACTTCTGTTTCCCTGGGGTCAATGAGGATGAAGTTTCACCTCCCACCAGACCAGGTTGCTCCAAGCCCCCTCCAACCTGGCCTTGAAACCCTCCAGGGATGGGGCAGCCACAG
>JAOXNO010000041.1:1073648-1093286 GCA_028565335.1 Limnodromus scolopaceus | reverse complement strand
CCAACCTGGCCTTGAACCCCTCCAGCGATGGGGCAGCCACAGCTTCTCTGGGCAACCTGGGCCAGGCTCTCACCACCTTCAGGGTGAAAAATTTCTTCCTGAGATCTCATCTAAATCCACAGATAAATCCACGGAAGAAAAATCCACAAAGAACTGTTAAGCACAGAGATACCACAGCTGGTTCAGAAGGTCACAGAATCACAGAGTCTTCATAGTTGGAAGGGACCTTTGAGATCATGTGAGTCCAACCACAAAAAGTCCCTAAGCCATAATCTGCTGAAGCCCCCACACTGCAAAATTACCATTACAGACCCCTGCTGTTATTACAGTGTTCCCCAAGGAGCTACTACCTGCTGGTGGAGGTGGTCGCGGGGCTGCACGGACGGAGCTGTGGCTTGGCTGCTCTGAGCTCCAGAAGGTCCAAGCTGCTGGGGCTGGTGATTCGGACCTGGGGAGTGGGAACATCTCTCTTGCCCATCCGCCAGTGATGCTACAGAGACAGAGCATCAATTGGTGTACATTGCTGGAAGATTAATAACCACTCGAAACATCTAATGACATCACATTTCATGCCATGGTCTGATGGGCATAATCTGCCCATGATCCACACAAAAGCTGGTTATAAATCAGTTAACAGTCATCAAAAGTAGCGCTGATAATAAATGCATTGTTTTTTTAGTATTAATGTATTACAGCACTTTAATTCAAAAGAACTTTGGTTTTGTCACTTATAAATGAAATCCTTATCTCTCCTTGCAGTGGTAAAACATCATTTTAGTATGATAGATGTGAAACACTCTTTGTATTTTTCTACTTACAGTGTTTTTGTTGCCAGATAGATTACATATAACACGGGTCCTTCAGACATTACTGAAAACTACGCAGAAAATATCCGGATTCATATTCAATCACTCAAAATATTCATAAAAGGCTAGTTTCACTCTAAGCTTTAAACCTACATATATATTATCAGGCCATTTCCACAAATTGGGACTGGATGAGGCTGTAGATAATACGCCCAGAGAGGGCGTTTGCTGAATGCCAATGGCTGATACAAACTTCTCCAACACTAAACTTCCCTCCTTTTCCAGGCACGGCTCTGGGAATGACGGCACTGCCCGGCACCTCTGGGGCTGAACCTGCCAGAGGCTGACGCCAGAAATGATGCAAATAGGTTCTCCTGGGTTGAGTGACACAGGACTAACTTCTAAAGCTGGGGAAAACTGCATTTTTAGAAGACTCCAGTGTCTGAATTGGTGAAAATATTTACTTTACAGCCAGCTCTGGGGTGCGGGTTTCAAGGTCTCAATGTTTTCGAGCTCCCCAGGTGTGGGGATGAGGAGGGGTGAGACCCAGGCACTTGACCCAAGCTGCCAACAGGGTTATTTCATACCATGAACGGCACATTCCATACAAATTAGAGAGTTTGCTGTGTCGTTCTCTCTCCCTCGATGGCTGCTACCCTGAGAACTCCTTGCCCCAGTGCCGGAGCCCTGAGCCCTTCCCGTCCTCCCGAAGCCACAGCGCTCGCAGGGTCCCACACTGGCTGTCCCTGCGGGGGGTGCATGGCTCCCTGGGGTGGGATGGGATGGGGATAGTCCTGGGATATCTTATATTAGTATCAGGATTAATACTGGTTCTTTAGTATTACTGTTAATTATTTAGTCTTATCCTACTAAATCTATTTATATTTCAATCCTCGTGTTTCCTTGCTTTCCCCAATTCCTCTTCCCAGGTGGGGAGGGGTCATTGGGTGAGAGAATAATTGTCTAAAAGACGATAAATTGTTGTGGGGTTTCTCAAACCATAACACAGGTCTAAAAGCATCGCACAAGACCACTGAGAAAAGGCGTGGGAGGAAGAACTGAGTCTCTTTCCTCCTCCTCCTCTCTCTTTCCTCCACACTGTGCCATGACGCCTGTAAGGAACTACAGTGATTCACCCACACCTGGCAGCACAACGTCCCGGTTCAAGCGGTTGTCGCTGGATTTAACGATTCCCCTGGAACACCAGGAGGGTGTAACTTGTCCCTGTCCCTCATCACAACTGTTTGGCTGCCTGTGTCGGCCCGTTTTCCCTGTGCACGGAGCAGCACAGGCTCACCCGGCACTGGAAAGCGCTACTGTGCTGGCCGTGGGAGGGTGAAGCTGCGGTGGGGACGTGCAGCATCTGCTTCTCTCCTGGCGGGATGCTGCGCCCAGAGCCCAGGGGACACCTCGGGACAGAGGTGAGCCCTGCGCTTCCAGCCCCAGGAGGAGCCGAGGCAGGCTTCGATGGCAGGGGACCCCAGGGGTGGCCTGGCGGCTGCAGGTTTGCCAGGGAGTCAGCAGAAGGTGTCCCCGGCTGCAGCAGAGACAGGCTGTTCTGGTCTTATGCGATGTGACATATTAGCTGACACGTTTTATTCGGTATGTCATAGCCTCACTGGCGGAGGCTCACAAATGAAATCACAGCTGTCAACCAGCCAAATTAAAAATAAATCACTTCGCTGGCCCTTGAACCCACGCTGACAAGCCATTCCCCCACCCGTGTCGGTTCCCAGTTTCCAATCCTCTGCTATCATCCGTGCCCTGATTTATTTCCAGTTCTGTCCCACCGTCAGCCGCTGGGCACAGCCTCCTCCTGCCGTGAGGGTGGTGGGGCTCACAGCCCTGTGCCCCCAGCCACGACGGTGGCTATGGGGAGGAAGGATGGGTGGAACCGGACTTGGGCACACTTGCTGGGTCCGGGCACGGCTCCTGCTGGCTGTGGAGCTGCTCTTCAGGTGGTGGTTTGGGGAGGGTGAATGAGAGGGCCAGTGCCAGGGTCCCCAAAGGATGAAGCCCGTCCTGTGTCCCCTCTTTAGGTGGCTGGAGAACACACCACAGACGGACCTTGGTATCCATGGGCGACTTTAAACACCTCCATGTCTGCCAGCTGGGCACTGTGGCTGGGTGCAAGCAACCCAGGTGATTTCTAGAGCGCTTTAAAGAGAATTTCTTTACGCAAGTGATGGATGAAATGACCAGGGTAGATGCTCTGTTGGACCTGCTACTCAAGCGAGGAAGAGAACTGTCGGATGACGCAGCCTTGAATGAAGTAACCATGAGAAAATACAACTGTGGGCTTCAGAAGAAAATCATTTTAGCCTTTTCATAGAATCATAGAATCGTCTATGTTGGAAGGGACCTTAATATCATGGACCTACTTGTCAGGATCTGAGAATATGCCCCCGTGAGAGGCCCAGGGATCCAGGACAGCTGGCTAGTGGTCAAGGACAGCCTCCCCAAAGCAGGAGAAGGGTTCATTCCAATGCACAAAAAGTCAGGCAAATGTGGCAAAGGGCCAGCAGGGGTGAATGTGAAGCTCCTGACCAGGCCCAAACACAACAAAGAAATGCAGAGAAGGTGGATGAGGGGGACAACAAGCTGCTCGGGCAGGTCCAGAGAAGTCATCCTCTTCAGCCCCTGGAGCAGCACAGCTGGGGTGCTGTGGCCAGTTCGGGGCTCCCTCCTACAACAAGGAACATGCACACCAAGTTTATTTTCACATATCTCACCTTTTTGTTTGCCTTTCTGTCCTGTAGACTTGCAGTCTGAACCCATGGTCAGATCTCTCCCTAAACGAAGGCAACTGAGAAGAACCAATGTCTTTAATAAAACCATTTCAGACTGTATCCACAGAAGATGATATCACGGTCACAGATGAAAACCCTGAACTGTGTTTTCCATTTCAGACACATGTTCTGAGGAAGAAAAGAAACTCCCGTGTATTTTAATAGTGAAACTCATCAAGAACTCATCTTTCCAAGTAAACTGCTGCTAGGATGTTTAGCAGCATCAAAAAGACCTTCAAATAGACTATTTAGCAAATAGCCTTGCCTATGAGAGCTGAAAGATTTGGCAACGTTTAGTAATTTATGTCCTGCTTTTTTTAGGGGTAGGTAATAAATCAAAGAAGGTATTTTACCTGAAGATACGGAGAGAGAAGGTGCTGTCTGCTCTGCACCTTCATTATTTGTCTTCAGCTTCAAAGCATAAGGCCGGCTGAAAGCTCCAAAAGGGACATATAATGATGCCCCATAATCAGCAGAGTAATCATGAGATGGCTGTGTTACATTGCTCTCTCCAGAATATTAATGGAGTGAGGACGTCGCAGACTGATGTGCAACAAGGGTTTAAAATCCTTCCAAACGGTTCCTTAGTCCATTATTTCTGCTGCCGAGCCACTCTGCTACCCAGGCTGAGAGCAGCAGGAGGAAGGCAGCTGCATAATATTGGCTGCCCGTCGAGAAGCAGCGCGGTCTGTGTCTCCTCTCCACTGCATCTCCCTTCTTCAGAGCCACACATGCGGAACTGAAATATTGTGTGGGAATAAACAGCGTGGTTTTAACCTCCAGAACCGATCCTGGACTCACTGAGCCTGCCCTGAGAGGTGACAAGTAGCCAAGGATGGAACTTTGGCCACGTGGAGCCCCGACGGATGTGATCTCTCAGAAGACATCAGGCATTCGATGCGCTGAGCAGATCCACAAACTTCTGCTGGCAGCAGAGGAACCGCTCCCAGCGCTGGACTGGTCAGGGATAAGAGAGCTGGGAAAGACAACCACTCCTTGGCAAAGTGTCCTCAGAGGCCCAGATCCCAGCCACGGCCCGTTTGGTACCACTCAGGTGAGCAGCTGGAAATGCAAAGGGAGAACTCCTCGCTCTGCTTCAGTCCCTGGGTGAGGAGGAAAGGGAAGTACTATTGCTAACAGCACCAGCTGGGTTATCTTTATCATAAACTTAACTTTCACTAAAGAAAAGACTAATTTCAAGTAACTCTCTTTTAACAGCAGCACACAGAAATCCCTGCTAGATACTGCTGAGCACCTGGGAATGCCTCACAGGGGAAGGGATGCCATGGAGCCCCAGCGAGAGGGAGGCAGGAGGCATTACAGGAGACTAATCCAACCCAAACCCCGCTCCTGGGAGCCAGCATGACACAGCGTCCCTGCAGCATCTCCAGGCTCAGCCAAATGGTTCCATTTTTCAGGTTTTGCCAGGAAATCGAAGTCATCCCTGGACACATCTTGCAAGAAAAGTTTACAATTTCCACCCAAAATAATCACAGAAAAAATTAATTTTTCGAAAGTTCCTTCTGTAATTTAAGTCAAGTTAATTTGTCAGGGAAGAGGGGTTTGTTGTTTCCCGGTGTTCTGGTTATTTCATTGTGTCATTCCCTAGTTAGCTGGACTAATAACTCTAACTCTAAACAACTTAGTTCTTTCCACAAGTCAAACCAGGGCTGCTGGGCAGGAGAACACAGACTCAAAGGGATTCTCTCTGACCTCCTTATCTTCGCTCCAGCAACATCTCTCACCTGATCTAATTTATTCTCCACAGAGCGATAAAAACACATGAAAAAGGGCAAGTCAAATTGCTGGAGAGGCTTCATGGAGCTGAAAACTGCTTCACACGCTCCCATTAACTGCATTTTTCTCTCCCCTCTCTGCATGCACGTCTGACCCCCTGGTAAGGCACTGCAGGAGACAGAGGGCAATATTGCAGATATTCTTCTGGGCAGCCCCAAAAGTCTTCCAAACCACGTCTGTGTGCTGAGGCTAGGTGCTGGGCTGGGGCCCTGCATTCTGCCCACCCACCCCAGGCTCCCCCAATGCTGCAGGGTGGAAGGTGACCCGGTCCAAACCCCTGCTCCAGCATTACAGGCTCTTGGTGTGGAGGCGGGAGCAGCTGATGCCAAAAGAACTTTCACCTCCCCAGGAGTCCTTCAAATATTTCCAGACAATTTCAAACCCCACCACAGACTTTAGGTGCAGGAGGTGAAACAAGTGGAGCAGAGAATTCATCACAGCCTACCACCCTGCACTTAGGACATGGCAGCTTAGGATTCACAGAATTGTCTGCATTGGAAGGGACCTTTCAGATCATCGAGTCCAACCATCAACCCAACACTGACCAAACCGACCACCGACCCATGTGCCCAGAGAGAACGTTTATAGCTTATATTGAATTAAAAGCCTGGTCCTTCGCAGGGTGAACACGAACGGCTCTTCCCTGGGTGGGAAAGGCTGGGAGGTCCGTCCTGTGGGACACCTCCATGGCATGTCCTGTCCAGGAAAGTGCATCAGGATCACAAGAGGAGCTGACACATCTCATCCCGCCCGCCCTGCGATGCTCATGCAAGTGGAAGAAAACTATGTTCTCCCTTCTCTCAGGATCTTCTGCATGACTCCTGCCAAGTGGTGCCCGGCACCGAGCAGGACGTGAAACGAAGACTGTTCTCGCCACCTGGTGCTACGGCTGGATATTACAGGAGAGCAGTTCTGGGATGCCCCTGCCGTTACAGAGTGCCTTTGCTGGCACTTTGTGTGTGTCTATGTACCCACAGTGCGCTACTTCATCCAGCTTCCCAAGAAGAAATCACTTCAAACCCCCTGGAGCTGGCAGGAAACCTCTCACTCACAGGAACTGGCTCTGCACCAAGGCTCCAGTACTTTTGTTCTGAATCCCTCTGGGACCACAGGCCAACCCAACACCCAGAACTCCTGCCCCACTATCCCACACAAACACAACGTTCCAGCGTTGCAGCATGACACAGGTTCATGCAGGAATAAGTTCAACAGCAGCTCTCCTAAGCCCTGGACTCTTTGGCAATTTACCTCTGAAACAGAAACAACTCCAGCACACAGAGACAGGATTATTTGTATTTAATAATGCAAATATTATTTGGGTACGGGACTAGATGACTATTGTAGGTCCCTTCCAACAGAAAATATTCTATTCTATTCTATTCTATTCTATTCTATTCTATTCTATTCCACTCCAATCCGTGCTGCTTCATGGCAAGACCCCACACTGTTCTACCAGCCCTTCCGCCCAGCGTCCTCGTGTCTCCTCTCCACCACGGCACATTCATGCCCTTGCTGTAGAAATGCCTTCAAACTAATGCCTGTAGAATTCCTTCAGAATGCAGAGAACAAATCCCAGAGCATGACCTGCACAGGAAGTTTCACATGGGGACCTCAGCACCATCCCTGTGTGAATTCGGGGTGACAGTGACATCCTGAGGATTCCACAGATTCTCTGACTTTGAGTGGTTTTCATTTCTTCATCCCCTGACCGCAGAGCAGGGACACGGTCCTGGGCTGCCGTTGCACACAGATGAGCGCTGGCAGGAGGTCTGGGAGGTGTGAAGACTGCAGACAAGGGTGGTTTTGGGGTTGTACCCCATCTCCCCGCTCCCTTCCCTGCTGGGGACTCTCCACCCAGCGCTCACCAGCAGGATGGCCAAAAATCAGTGCGGGGAGCAGATCCGAGAGCGGACTTTGGCCCTCTGCTATTAACACCACTGGGTTTGACGGGAAAGGCAGCAGCAGACAACCAAGAGGGCAGAATCAGCATCTGGAGCAGTTCAATTTGAAATTAATGACATAAATTACGTAATGAGAAAAGATTAGCTAAATTAGTGTTTCTGCATGAACTCGGAATGCAGATAGCACGACCGCAGCCTGTGCCTTGAGCGCACTCCTGCTCCGCGTTAACACTCTCCCCAATATCTCACTTGGTGCATTTGGTGACCGAAATGTTTCCAGTTTCAGACACAAACGGGGGGCTGCAGCATTTGCTCCTTCCCCCCGGCTCAGCTCCTGCTGGAGTGCCCCACGGCACCTCCCTGACAGCAAGACCCTCGGTGCCCATCACCGCAGAGCTCCGAGCCCGACATGAGCCACGCGTCATCCCGAGCTGACACCGTTCCATAACGGCTGACCTTGGGCTGCTTCTGAAGAAAATGAATGAGCTTACAGAGGTAGTCAAGTGGAAAGCCGAAACTATCATTTTCCAAAGATATTCAAGGTAAAAAGCCTCAGGGACAATCTTTTGTCACTTTCTGAGACTTGATTAACTGCCTTAATTCCACATGATTAATGGCTTCCAAACCTCTGGAGACCCAAGTCTCTGTACACATCCTGTGACAGGAATGTCTTCAAAAAAAGCCTTTCTCCAAACACCCTAGGAGCTGCTCAGGAGCCACAGCCACCGGTGCCCCTGACAGACCACACAACCCTCTGCCTTCCTCCTGCAGCATCTTCCTCCTCCTGTCCCAGCCACAGCAGGGATGCAGAGAGATCCCAGCCACACCACTGGGAAAAGCTGTTTGCCCACAACAGGCGGAGAGCGGCGGTGTCACCCGCTGAAACGCCAGAGGGAAATGAGCCTGCTGGAAAAATGGCTAGTGACAACTCAATGGGATGGGCCAGGCTAGAGAAGCTGCTGGAAAGCTTGCTCCCGTGCTCTGGGAAAGGATCTGCTGTTACCCCATGGCGGCTGAAGAACAGCTTTGTGTCACAGGCTGAAAATCATCACCAGGTTCCCTCCAGCATTAACCAGGAACCAGACCACTCGTGTGTGGCACTTCATCTGAGGAGAAGCTGGCTATCCAGAGGGACAAAGCCAACCGCTTGCCATTGCCATCCCCAGGGAGATGAAAGATCTCCACAGAGATAAGGACAGACTCAAAAACCAAACTGGCCTCATGGGGTGCTGTCTATAGCTGTGGTGAGACTACGTTAAATACCTCTTTGGTGGCGCCCTCCTTGCTCACTTGGGCTGCCCAAAGAGGAAAAAGATGTGGGTTTAGGAACAAAGGGTCAGCATGGTAGAAAAAACAGTCACACAAGTGGTGGCTGGAAGAGACCTCTGAAGGCTTCTACCTCTCACTTGACATGAGACCATGGCCAACATTAGAGCCAGCCGTCCCTGCTTTTGTCCACTGAGTGCATAGGGAAGGGGAGGGAAGAAAGGTACAGTGGGGGATCTGAGGGGAAGAGAAGCTTTTTTCCCAAGGTTTTGTGAAGAGGGAGCTGCAACAGGGTTGATGCAGGCACCTCAGAGGTCTGCTGCCCCCAGGCTGGTGGAAAGGGTGGAGGAGCAGTGTCCATACCCTCTGGCTTGGTGCTCAACCAAAGAGACAAGGTTCTGCCAGTGGAGGAAGGCTTCTAACCCCCCTTCACCAGCCACAGAAGCCTAGTCCCCATGGTGGGCACCCTCCAAACCTCGACAAGAGGAACACTTCCCTTTGCCAGGAGCCAGTCAGCTGGCAGAAATGCCTTCCTCAGCATCTTTCTTGCTGAGAGAGGAGTTTGCTGGACTTGGGTGCATAACCACAAGCCACAGCATCCCTCTATATCTCAGGGACCAAGTCTCTATGATTTCAGGGATGTCCTCTCCTGCTCTCCAGCAGAAATGACTCAGGAGTGTGAGAAAGGCGCTCAGAGCTTGTCTGTATTTCCATGTCCCTCTGAGAATCCCAGGTCCCTCAGCAGCCCTGGCAGGGGACTGCTGTCCTGGCACTCTGAGCCCGCTGATGTTGCTCTTTAGAACAACTGTGTCACCTGTGACACCTGGACAAGAGACCTGTGACACGGAGCAGAACGGATGGAAACTTATCAAGACTCTACTGAGGAGTTAGCAAACCCCTGCTGACAACGGCTGCTGGCAGTAACAGTCACACCCAATTTCATCCTCGCCAGTGACCACTGGTGGGTGCTCCCCAGGGGTCAGTGGGGAGGAGAAGCCCAGGCGTTTCAGTCTTGCAACCTAAAGTGGCCAAAATGCAAATGGAAAGAGAAGAAAACAAAAAGAAAGAAGGAAGCATGGGCCTCATCACTTCACAAGACTTGCCACATCCGCCTGTGTTCTCTAGCGTGTTTCACGGGTCACAGCGAACACGGCGGTGTTGAACATTTGGACTTGTTATTATAAACAAAATGAAATTAATGCATTGAATGAGCCTGAAGTGGTTAAGTACACACCACACAGGTCCTACACAAGCCACCAGTAGAACACTGGTAGCTCAATCATTAATCACCTGTCAAAGGTTAAAACGGTAGAGCCCGCAGTAAAAATGTGCAGTACTTTGTGCAGCACAAGATAATGGATAAAAAATTCATCCCGTTTCTGCCCTTGTTAATAGAATGCGAGAACTGTGCGTCTACAGGATCTATAAATAAACTACCAAGGCTGACTTGCCTCTACTGTACTTAATGGTAGGAAATTGCATGAAGAGCTGCTCAGGCGGGCGGTGACCTTGAGAAGCCGGTGTGAAGAGAATACATAGGGGCTGACTGTGCTCTCCCGAGGTGGGCTTCGGAGCGAGGGTAGATACAGCCCACCTGCCATCTTCTCATTCCTGTTACGGAAAGCCAGACTGTAGCTCACAGGAACAGCTCACTGAATTACACATGGAGTGGATGATTATCTTTATTTATTTATATTTACAGGGAAAACGAAAGCGCTGCATAGATCAATAGAGTTTGGATTCTCAGAGCGGAACGCAAGACCTGGCTCTGTGGAAACAACTACTGAACTTCACCGGGCACCCACTCACACACTTATTTATTGGTACCATTCTCCATTAAATGCCTGGGAGCTTTCGCTGTTAATCAAATCCCTGCTGAGTAAGGCCAGGGGCAGAGGGTTTCTGTGAACACACAGGCAGCTGCTCATCTCTCTAGGGCTCAATCTCCAATCCCGCCCAGGCACTCCCTGCCACAGCCCCACAGCGCCCGTGCCCAACCCTGCTCCCGGGCAGGGAAAGCAGCTGATAAAAGAAGGATAATTTTACATCTAAGGAACTTTTTCCCATTGCTTATACCTTGGCAGAGCTTTCAGCAGCTCGGTTTACACTTGCTGTGCGAGGTCAGCCCCAAGCCGATCTCTCTGGAACATTTCCACCATGGTAAGTAGGCTCTTTTTAAGAAAGACAGCAGAGAATGCCCCATCCCTGGAGGGGACGAGCAGGTACCAGCCAGCAGTCCCAGACCACCTTCAGTGAGGTCATAAATCAAGTGTTAAAATTTAAGGACACATACTGGTCTCATATAACTTCGCTAGAACCCTGTTGCACGTGTAACACACTGGCTGATGGATTAGTATCCCAGGATCACTCAGGCTGGAAGGTCTCCAGTCCAGCCTCCAGCTGAAGGCAGGTCAGCGGTGCGGCCAGACCTTTATTCTTCAAGGATAGAGACTATACAATGTCTCTGGGCAACCTGTTCCTCTCCTGCACTGTCCCCATGGGAGTACAGCCTATAAAGCCCCACCGCTCTCTGAGCCCACGCACCCAACCAGGCTTTTGCTCAACTACTTGTCCACCCACCCAGGCTGTAATGTCCAAACCTGGAAACATGGATATTGTACGACAGAAGAATATTATGCCAAAAATGTTGCTAAAGTCAAGGTAACCACCATTCATGACACTGCTTTTATCTGCACATCCAGTCATTTTATCATCGAAGATAATCAGGTTGGTCAGGCATAACATCATCTTCTTCCCCTTCACACACCCTGAAGTATGGTCCACGGTGACTCACTCCATGATTTTTCTAGGGGTGAAAAAATCCCTGGATTGTTCTTTTGGCCTTTTTCAAAGATGGATACAACATCTGTCTTTCTCTAGCTGCAAGGGAACTCCCCTGATCACGACTTTTCAAAGATGATAGATAGCAACCTCACAAGGACATCACCCAATTTGGACACATTCCATCTGGTCCCATGGACTTGTTTGTGACAACTCAAGTTGTCAAAAAAAATCCCTGAGCTGATCCTTACCCACTGCTGGTAGTTTTTCTCCTCCTTGAACCCCTTCCCCATGCCCAGAGGCCCAGGACACCTTGCTGGTGAGAACAGAAGCAAAGAAGGCATGGAGTGTCTCAGCTTCATCTGTATCTGCTGTCACTGATTCACCCATCCCATCCAGGCCCACGCGCTCCTTACTCAGCTTATTATTGCTGATTTAGCAGTACACGTTCTTCTTGTTGCCCTGGACATTCCCTGCAAGCCCCAACTCCAGGTGGCACTTGGCTTTCCTGATACTATCCCTACAAGCCCGGGCAATGTTTGTAACTCCCTCCTTTGCCACCTGTCCCTGCTTCGTCCTCCCGTGCTGCCTTTCTGCACAGGGTCCCCATCCTGGTTGGGTCTCCTGAGACAGCTCCTTCTTCTCCTGCCGATGGGGACGGGGAGTTCTTGTGCTTGGAGGGTGCTCTCCTTACAGCCCCGCTGGCTTCTTAAACTTTGTCCTTCAGAGCCGCTTCCCACAGGATCTCACCTACCAGTTGTCTGAACAACCCCAAACCTGCTCTCCTCAAGTCCAGGTTCCGTGTTTGGATACTCTTTCATCACTTCCTTGACAACCTTGAATATTTCCAGGTTGGTTTGGACAAGGCCACCATTGATTACCACATCCTCATTAGCAGAAGCTGAGCTCTGTAAGACCCTGATCATATTCTGCGAGGCTGAGCAGCCTGGGACTGCATTCATTAATGGTGTTAATGTTTGTAAAGAAATAGTCTTTAATGACTGGGGTTTTTTTTGCACGAGGTCAAGACCCTGCAGTGGTAGAAGCTCTCGGAATGAATACTGGGATGTGGGATCTAGGGATTCAGTTTTGCTAAAATGCAAACCAAGAAACCACAGGAAGACAAAGCAGAGCTGGAAGAGCGTAGCCCTGTGAAATGCCACTGCCTCCCCGAATTCAGAGAGCAAGTTGAAGTGCACTTCCCTCCACTGGCTCTCCAAACCTCGCCCGGGGTTTGCAAGTCAGGTCAGGTTCTGGTTGACTCACGTATCTGCAGGGAACCACGACTGCAAGTCACATTCTGCTCCGTCGCACAGGCAGATCCTCAGTAGCCTTTGGAGACACCAGAGGAAGCTGACACAACACCTATTCTCTATTCTTTGCTCCCAAAATGTTATTGCCATCTGCCTTCTGCCCAACCGTGGCTCAGAAAACAGTAACCATCAACTCTTTCTGCTGTTCCTGCAATGGGAACATTACACATCAGCAGGGAAATAGCCCTCTGTGGACATCTGAAGATAAAGCTGCTTTTCCCCCCACTGCAGCGCTGCAAGACAATGTTAACCCTTTGCTGAGTCTTAGCCCTTTAATCAGGAGCGGAACTGGAATGCTCCAAACGCTCTGCAATAGCCAGGAAAAGAAGCGTTTTAACGCTTTCGGATGTGAACATAAGTTTCTCAAACACGTGGAAAACAAAGGCATCCCGAAAACTGAATGTGAACATGAAGATGGTCAGTGTGGCACGGTGGGACAGGCAGTATGTGCTACCATGGGTTTAGGAGATGACTCTGGGATGGTCACTCCTGTACCCCCAGCTTAGTCTCACAGAATCACAGAATTGTCTGGGTTGGAAGGGACCTTTCAGACCATCAAGTCCAACCATCTAACTCTGATAAAAACCATCACTAAACCATGTCTCTAAGCACTATGTCAACCTGTCTTTTGTATTCCTCCAGGGATGGTGCCTCAACCACTGCCCTGGGCAGCCCATTCCAAGGCTTAATAACCCTTTCAAATGAAAAAAAAAGGACCAGTGACACTAGATGGTGAGTACTGGACAGACTCAGGTGCCACAGGGCTTTTCCAACACTAAACTGGTCACAACACCGTGCCACCACCAAAACCATCCTTCTTTTCCCAGGCAGTGTGGATCTCACTGACAGAAATGACTGTCCATGCCGAGTTCTGAGTTATCCCAGGCTTTTCATGATCACTGCGCTTCTTGCTGATACTGGCACTGCTACGAGTTTTAGTGCCAGGCCAAATTAAATTCATTGTACAGTATGTGCTTATTTTCCTGCTTCTTGATAGAACAATTTGGAAACCTACTGGACACATCCAACAACAACACCATTTTTTCTTTATGGCAACAAAATGGGTTCTTCACCTTTCTTTTCTCAGGGAAAAGAGGCAGCAAGGGCAGCACCCCAGCTTGCATAAGAATGTACTTTTTTGATATACTGTTTGCACAAAAACTGTTCAGAGTTTAGCACTTCCAAGCTGTCATTTTATCACACAACTTTCTATTAATTATATTTATAATTCCCTACACTGGGGGAAGGGATGGGGAATAGAAATTGAGTATCAAGTGAAATTTACTTTGTCTCCCCTGTAGTGAGCAAAGAAAACTCAACTCATTGCAATTTCATGACCCACAGCGTGAGTTGGTGAAAAAATCCTCAGTGATGTTACTTACCAGTCCCATGGAGTGCTGGGTGCTTCCTTTAATCTTTGTTATAACCACAGCTGTAGAGAGGCTCTGGAGTATGTGGCCGGGAATAGCCTTTGTGCCTGGAAAAGCATCAATGTTGCTTCCAGACTGAAAAGTTTCCACATTGCTCTCCCGTTGCTCCTCTCTCTCTGCACCTCACGGATACCCATGTCTCTTCTTCCCCAATAACTGTTTTTACAGCTGTTTCTCTGTCTTAAGAGACAGACATTCTTGTGATACTCTGATGATTTCCTACAGGTATCCCAAATGATGTGGGGAGAGAGAATACACTGAGATGAGGAGAACGTAGGGAGGAAACGATCTCCTTATCGCAACAATGTCACGATGAATAAAGACCTTGGAAGACAGAGGACGGTTAATGCAGCTCAGGTGATGCTGGTTTTGCAGGTGTGCCAGCACCAGGGGAATACACGACAGTGAAGGCTGGTTTTCTCTGCTGAGGAAAGAAGAGGAAGAGCTGACAAGAGAACTCATGGGAATTCAAATCAGTCCCTTCCCGTTTGGTGTGAAACTGGCTGTGTGTCCTCAGGAGCGGCACACAGCCTGGATGGGTTCAAACGCCCAGCTCGAGTGAGGCACGACTCCGGCAGCCAAAGCGGATCAACAAAAGGGAAGGAACTTGTCCCATCATCATTACTTCACTCCAAAGCGTGTTTACTGTCACCACAGAGATGATTCAGCTCCGAGCGCTGCGGCGCTGAAGGCTGTAAACACACAAACACAGCCAGTCTCAGCGAACAAGGGCAAGGGAAGTGATTGCTGTGTTTGTCTTGCAGAGGGCTGATGCAGGAAGGAAAGAGTCTGGGGCTGGCTGGAGAACAAGATGGGATAGTGCTGCTTCCTCAGCTCTGCTTCTGCTGCTCTTCGTGTTTTAAAGAAATTCTGCGAGTGAAAGCCAAGCTGAAACCGAGATTTCAGGGGTTTACAAGCAATAATTTCCAAGAAAAGCATGTACCATGAAGTTGTGATGTTCTGAAACCCTTCCCGGCTGCGGAGGAAGGCACCTGTTTGCCCAATTTAACTTTAAACCCTGAGGACAGAGATCTTACAGGGGATGCTCTCCTCTTGGTGGAAAAACATAGATTTGATCTGTCAGCATCTGTATCGGTCAAATGAGCGTTTATGCCTTAATTTCGCCAGCGGAGATCACTCAGAGGAGCTGAAAGGGCACCATCCAGCAAGTGTTAAGCATTTGTGAAAAAGAACTTATCTTTATTGCCAAAGACACCTCTAAAAGAACAAAACTACTTCCAAAAAGCATCATTCATCACTTCCTAAAATAGAAACTTGCAGTTCTGCAGCACTAAAAGAGTAAAATTTCAGAATTTCTTTTTATACCCTTTGCTAATTCTTTAAAAGGAAGCCAGAGAAGAACTCAGTAACTTTCTATAGTTAGTCTAATACTCAAATTCTGCTCCTTTCTTTTTTTTTTCTTTATTATCTACTCATAGACAGAGCTGATTTTGTCTGATAAGAGGGCAAGAATCAGGGATACCCCCAAAAAAACCTAAACTGATCCCACCATGTGGGATGGACAGGTCTGGACATGGTTCCAGGTATCTCAGGAAGGGACTGACCCAAAGTGTGTCCTTTGCACGCCCATACATCCTGCACCTCCGCAGGGCCCTGAGCCATGGCCATGCACCCCATAGAGCACGTTTTGGCTGCTCCGGAGGGCACAACCTCGACGTAACCTGTACTTCCCATGATTGTTGCTTTGTTCTATCTATCCCACAGAGTAAGCCCTGAATTAAACTAATAACCATTACTACATTGTTCGAAAAAGTACAAGAAAGCCCATAACGAGTCTGGCTGGAGCAAGGTTTTCATGGCTGAACAACATTCAGAATGTATCCTTTCTGTATTTACACAGAAAGACCCAAATGTTACCAAAATCCAGTCTCCACAGAGTGGCTCCAGAGCAAACAACGCAACAACAAACGTCTTATCTGCTATTAATGATACATGGTGTCAATCCCACTCACTAAAAACATGACACAAACAAAGCCTTTCCTGTCCCAAACATCTTTCAACTGTGCTCATGTTGCAAACATCTCGGGCTTCAATTCAGCAAAAGCTAAAAGCAGCCTGCAGCACACGGATAAGCCCCCACCTCATTACTGCTGCCGGCCGTACGGTAGGAGACTGCCACCCTTAGCTGGCTTGGAGCTCCCAAACCCATGGGCTTTGGTGTCAAAACCAAACATGGTAACTTCCGTGTGCCAAGCATAATTCATCAGTCCTTTCCATGGGTTTTTGGCGGCTCTCCTCAAATCAACCCAAACAACGCAGGAGGGTGATAAAGACACATTATGTGTGTTAAGATGTGAGCTTGATCTGCCCAGCCAGCTCACTGGTGTGAAAGCAATCCCTGTCCCCTGGCCGGATTGTATCCCTGGTGTCCACTCCAGGAGCACCTTCCACGGAACTGTAGAGAACAAGAAGGTCTCCCCTCAGCTTTCTTTTCTGCAGGCTGAACAATCACAGAATCACAGAATGGTTTGGAATGGGCCTTAAAGACCATCCAGTGTCACCCCCTGCCCTGGGCAGGGACACCTCCCACCAGATCAGGTTGTTCAAAGTCCCATCCAGCCCGGCCTTGAACCTCTCCAGGGATGGGGCAGCCACAGCTTCTCTGGGCAACCTGGGCCAGGATCTCACCACCTTCACAGTCAAGAATTTCCTCCTGAGATCTCATCTCAATCTCCCCTCTTTCAATTTAAAACCATTGTCCTATCGCTAAACCCCTGATAAAGATAGGAGGGCTCTAAAGGCCTGACCAGTTTCACTCTCCTGCCCTAAGGAATCATGTCACTGACCAGTGAACTGCCCTGGTGGGTACCACCACCAGCTCCAGCCAACCTCCCCAGACCCCTGCAGCCTGCTACGGGTGTTACTGGGGCCATCAAACCCTACCAGGAACTGGCCATCTCACAGCCACAACTGGCGACCACAGCTCTGAAGCAACACGGCCCAACGTTGGGATGAAGAGATCCAAAGGGACAGCGGAGCAAGACGTCCCAAGTAGCCATAGCAACCCCCAGTGGCTATCTATTTCCCTTCCTACTGCATTAGTGCTTCTCTCTTCTGCTACTGATTTTCCATCGCGCTGTATAAGCCGCAGGCCCAGCTGATCTCCAGCCAGCTGAGACGCTAATGGCCTTTGAAAATAATTTTATTAACAGGTTTTCTTCTCGTCATCCTAAAAGCGCTGCAGTCAACTTGGATTTAAAAAGGAGAAAGAAAGGAAAAAGATTCCACCGCTTAATCTCAGTGGACAATAAGCTGGTATAACCACTTTGGGATGTTATTGCCATTCACTAGCCTTACGTGAAAATGACCGGCCAAGATTTGGCCAGGATTCTCGTGACTGGGAGAGCTGGGCAGCTCCCCTTGGGGTGTTTGGGCTCAGCCCCTCGACCACAGGCAGCTACGGGATCCTCCTCTGCCCCATGACCAGCTGGTGGTCGTCCTGGAGAAACCATGGTGGGGAGGTGGCACCTGGGGGTGGCACAGGAGGACACAGGAGCTCCTCTTGGCCAGGAAGAACCTCCAGACTCAGCCTCTACACCTCGGAGCAGTCACGGAGCCAGACAGTTTTTTCTAAGCTTCACCCACCGGACTTGCCTGCTCTCTCCTCCTACTTTATTTCTGCAATATGAAGGGCTTACTGTATAAAGGGCAGCCTTCATCTCTGGTCCAAACAGGTTAATTTCAGGCAAAATTAGGACAAGAGGAAAACCATACACCTGAAACAAAATTTCATCAAAAAAGGGCTGATGAGCCTCACCTTCACAAAAGAAGAGGCAGGTCATTCTGTCAGAATTGGCTGCCTCTTGCAGAATCTTAATGACTTATTTATTTATTTACTACTCTTTTTAGTATGTTAGGAAGAGAGAACAGAGTGAAGAAAAGCAAGATAAATTTATCTAAAATTTATAATAACGCATACTCCCTGTTGTGCTGCATTAAAGCTGTGCCAGGGAAGCACTAAACTGTGATGTTCTACAAGAGGTAATTAAGTGTGAGGAATCCAGCATGTTGGGTTTTTGTACCTGTACCTGAGGAGCAGGAACGCTTACCCCAGCCAAGGCTCTGCTCTTCCAAACCTCTGTCACCCAAAGCCTGGCAGCAATACCTGAGGAAAAGACCATTTTATCACACGTGGCTAGAACAGTACTGGGCGGGATTTCCTAGAGGAGAAAGTTAGCTCTCGTCACCTCCTGAAGGGGGTCTGAATCAGCTCGGGAGCCTCTAACGACCTTCTAACTCTTTACGACTTATATCTGTCACTGCAGAACCTACCACTGCAGAACCACAGGGCTGGGGGCACTCAAAGGATGCATGACTGCTACCCATGGAATTTTAATTCCCTCAGGTACTTTACTACCGACAGTTCTCCTGCACAGCACCAATGGCCAACCGTCCCTATGCCTCTGGGACCTCCCAACCCCCAAACACAGATGTATTTACATTCCTCCACACGGCTGCTTGCCAAAGAGCACAGCAATGCATCCAGCTTGAAAAGGCTTGTTTGCACTGCTTCCTTGAAGGAATTGGAAAATGTTCTCTCTCCCTTCCCTCTAAATGGCACTTTGGAATTAGTATGCCATTGTGCGGATCAAGGCCATTTGGAAGAATATAAAATATTCAATTAATAAGACTTTGGAATATTTAATCATGACATTGAAATGCTAAGGACTGCATTAACATTTATTATTCTCTATAAAGGAAGGATCCCCAGCACTCCACCTGCAACTGTTCCGTAACAGCTCTTTAGAGCTCGATGTGGGTTTTTGGTCTCCTTCCTAAACCAATGCTAAAAGGCAGTATTAATGCAGATTAAGCTAAATTTCATAACCACTAGAGTAACACTCCAAGAGAGAGTGAAATTACTAGCTCTTGATTTAAAAAACTGGGAGAAACATTATTTTTTTTTACCATTTTCAATTAGCAGAGCTTAGATGGCAGAGAATTCCGCAGGCGAGTGTTTCCATTTGTGGCTTAGGCCACGAGGAAGAGCGAGGAGAAGCCGAGTGCTGCAGGTCCCAGCATGAGCGGTGATGTACCAGAGACAGGGAACTCCAGAGGGAGATGGCCATCACCTGGTGGGAGGCTGTAAAGGAGACAGAGCCAGGCTCTCCTCAGTGGCACCCAGGGAAAGGACAGAGACAAGAAATGTCATCTAAACAGAAGAAAAAACTGTTTTAGTGTAAGGGTGACTGAACACTGGAACAGGTTGCCTGGAGAGGTTTGGGAATGGCCACCCTCGGAGACAGTGAAAAGCCACCTAGACACAACCCAGAGGAACCTGCTCCAGCAGCCCCTGCTTTAAGCAGAGTATCCTCAGGCATCCCCCAACCTCAACAGTCTTCCAGTCCCTAAAGGGGCTCCAGGAGAGATGGGGAGGGACTCTTCATCAGGGAGGGGAGCCATAGGAGGAGGGGGAAGGGTTTGACACTGAAAGAGGGGAGATTGAGATGAGATCTGGGGGAAGAACTTCTTTGGTGTGAGGGTGGTGAGAGCCTGGCCCAGGTTGCCCAGAGAAGCTGTGGCTGCCCCATCCC